>JARVGS010000222.1:11625278-11638123 GCA_031762315.1 Hypsolebias antenori | reverse complement strand
CAGACCAAGAAGTGATTTAAAGATGAAAATGTACCAGTGGAAGAGTCTGCGTGAGGTTAATGATGTCCAGTTAACCATAAGCATTTCATTGTACTGTTAACCTTGTGTTAACCTTGCATATGACAAATAAACACAACTTGAACTTGAATACTGCAAGCAAGAGAAAAAAGAAATGTCTGTAAAAATCAGCTGTGCTTTTTTCTAACCACTTAACTCCCTGCGGTGTTTTGCTTTGATTTAGCAACAGTCTCATCCCAGATATCTGCGCCTTCAGGCATCTTTTGCTTCTATTGTGTGGTGCAACAGTAGATGGGGCTGCAGACCTGTCATACTCTTAAAAGACCTTTCTTCTACCATGTCTTTCTGTTACAACACTGCCTACAGACTGTTCGCATGAAATCTCTTTGATCACTTTCAGTTTTTAGTTCAAGTTGCTTTATGTTTTACTGCAGGTGTCCAACTGTTTTTTTTTTTTTCAAGACTGATATCTAAGACAAAGTAAAAGGCCTACTTGTGTCTAAATGAAAACCAGGATTTATCCGACCCTTGCTCCTCCCATTGTGACTTTACAATTTAGTCTGTTGTTATGAGCTGATCTACCAATCAGCAATGCATAAAGCTCCCATTGTCCTTGGCCTGCGATGGCACAGTTCCAGAGAGGGCGTAAAACTTCTGTATGCTTTGATAGCAATCTGTAGTAAAAGCTTTTCTCCCACTCCTGACATGCAGAAACAACTCAGAGTTTGGGACTGAAACAAAACAAAAAAAAAGAGATGAGCTAAGGACAGTTTGTGCTCCAGAAACAGTTTTAAATAAAGATTATGTCCGAGATAAGGTGGCCATAGGTGTGTGCGCCCTGGGCCAGGTGCTAAGGATCAAGATTTGTGCTGTTTTAGAGCTTTATTCCATTCAAGTGGACCCAAATCCTTTTAGGAGAGAAAATGTTGATGTTTACATCCTTGCTGTGACCCCATCTTGGCCTCTTCACTCAAGCATTCCTGTCATAGCTGTGACATCTAGCTAAGCTTAAGGACACCAGAGGGACAGTGAAAACAACACCTAATCACAGCCAAAGGGGGGCCCCACCACCACCGTACCCCCCACCCAATGATAACAATTCAACCTCTTAACCCCTTTGTGTTTCTGTGTGCTCCTAAATGTAAAGGTTGCATTTGTGAGTCATTAGCTATGTTTACATGCACAAAATTATTAGACCGGATTGAAATCTATTTGGATTAAATAATTCAAATGTATCGTTTACATGAGCACAGTCTGATCAATGCGTGTTTAAATGCAGCCGGCTTTTATTCAAAATGATGGTGGAGATATTACTGCGCTCCCTGACTGAGCTACAGGTACAGATCATTTTGAGCTTTTTCAAAGTTTCTAGTTTATGCACATAAAAACCTGGATGACCCTACATTTTCTGCTTTTGAACACAGACAAGACTGAGGTTTTAGTTTTTGGACCTAAGCATTTTAGGAATTCAATTTTCAGTCTTTCACCCTCCTTGGATGGCATTAATCTTGCCTCCAGCTCTAATGTTAAAAATCTTGGTGTTATTTTTGATCAGAACATGTTTTTTATCCCCCACATTAAAAGCATTGCTTGAACCTTTTTTTAAAATTAGAAACATCTTATCTAAAAATTATGCAGAAAGTCTGGTTCATGCATTTTTCACGTTTAGACTGCACTATTGCAATGGTTTATTATCTGAGTGTCCAAAAACTTCTTTAAAAAGTCTTCAATTGATCCAAATTGCTGCTGCCAGAGTCTTAACTGGAGTTAGTGGGAGAGATCATATCTCTCCAGTTTTAGCTTCTCTCCATTCTGTCAAGTCCGGAATTGAATTCAAAATCTTACTTTTAACTAACCTACAAAGCTCTCAACAACCTAGCTCCATCTTACAAAGTATATTCGAGATCTTATTGTTCCATATTTTTCTAACAGAGCACTTCGCTCTCAGACTGCAGGCTTACTTGTAGTTCCTAGAGTTTTCAAATGCAGAATAGGAGGATAATCTTTCAGTTATCAGGCTCCTCTCTTGTGGAAAAACATAAGGCTGACACGTTGTCCAGTTTTAAGACTGGACCTAAGACTTTCCTTTTTGATAAGTCTTATAGTTATGGTTGGCTTGTTATATGCTGCTATAAGCTTAGACTACTAGATGACAAATTGACCTCATTTCCTTAAATGAATAGGTAAAATCGAATAGTTTTCATTTGATACTATTTCTATCTTAACATGTGATTCTGGACCTGCCATTGTGTATCTGTTCCTACCAAACCCAGCTGGTCGAAGCAGATGACCACTTGTCCTGAGCCTGGTTCTGCGAAATGTTTCATCCTCATGAGAGTTTTTCCTTTCCATTGTCACCTTCATGGTTGCTCAAGATGAGATGGAGTTAAACTGAAAGCAGTCTGCTCCTCAGATAAATAATGTTAAATTGTTATTTTTATATATAAAAAATGTTTCAGCTCAGCGCCCTGAGACGACTTCTGTTGTGATTTGGCGCTATATGAATAAACTGAACTGAAAAAGATTTTGAATAAGTAGATATGTTGTGTCGCTCCCTGGCCAGTTTTGCTTCCCTGACATATTAGCATCTAACCAGGTGGAAATACGTGAGGTTGACATAGGTCACACATGTGCAATCAGATCAGTCTTCCACAATCAGAATAAGATGATCAGATTAAGTGTTCACATGACACTGTTCAGATTATGAATTGGCATAAACCACCCCTCTCATTCGGATTACAAATTTATTCAGATGGAGCTGAATCAACAAAGAATAATCCAAATGAGTTGTTTACATGACGCATTTTTATTCCGAATGGCCGTTTAATCCGATTCCTTACGTCCATGTAAACATAACAGATGCAGTATGGATCTAGAATAACACTTAAACACTGGGATCCTGCGGTCATTTGTAAAAACAAATAAATTAATTAAACATCAGTGCCTTTATCTCGGAATCAACATTGGGCTTGCACTGAAATCCTGTTCAGATAATCACAGTTTCCTCACTAAGGCATACTTCACTTGTATTCAGCACATGATTATCTAATATTCAGTGAATTAAAAACATAAAAATGGTGGTATTTAGTGTAAAAAAACAGTAAAGCGGCACATACTTAGTTTTATATACCATATAATGCATTCAAATTAATTTTCTTTGAATATTTTTCTTGTTTTAAAATCCAGCTGAGCTCCTAACTGTTATGCTCTTTTGACATAAACGCATTTCACTGCACTTAACTAGTCGATATAAACACCCTCCTGGCATAACATGACTGAAGCTTTGCTGGTGTGAGGAGAGTTCTGGCTGCAGAGGGCTGAACTTGAGAAGACAGGTCAGCACGGGCCAACTGAGTCCAGCTAAACAAACACGCACTATCAAAGAGGAAATTTCCTGTCCAATCTGCAAGTTTTCACTTCACAGTTAGTGTACATTCACAAGATGATCCTAAGGGATTTGCACAAATGAGTGTCGATTCAGAGCAACTTTGTTAACTGATCACCTTAATGTATACACGGCGCACCAAACAGCAGAAAGATTTAAAACAGGCAACAGTGCAGAGATGATAGAGTCCCCAATCCCAGTTTGTATGGATTTTCTTTGAACGTTCGTTTTTGTTGCTTTTGAAGCAACTCGCATTTCGCTTAAATAAATAGTGCAAGAAAAATATTTTAATTTCACACCGAGTTAGATCCTGCAAAAGTGCTGCGTGCAGCTTTCTCACACAACAATTAACCACCAGTGAGGTTTTGGCTCTGAAGGCTCGCAACGTTTCAATTTGCTTCCCAGCCATAATTCCTTCCATCCTCTTTTGACTCTGTTACCTGTCAGCTTACTAAACAAAGGACATACTCTGCTGTATTTCTTATCTTGACATGCACATACGCAAGCACACGTGTGCACTTGCAGATGTTGCACACACTCAGACACTGAGCACTGATGAAATAGTTCTGGTGGGTGAGTGGTTGTATAATTTATAGCAGGATACGTTTTCAGGCTAACGCTGCACCAGTGTCCTACAAGATGATGATCACTTGTTGATAGGGTCGTTTCATCTTAGATTAGATGATAAATGAAACTATAAGTCAGTTGTTTTGAAGTGACAATCTGCAGAAGAGTTATGAAAAATTAATATATAGCTTTTTGACATACCCGTTTGACGGAATAAAATTCACCTCTAGGCAGAAAGAGAAGCAAGTCTGAGGAGAGCCAAGAATAAAGTACTGTCCTAAAACAACTTCAGTCCCAAAGATTTCTGAGAACTTTATTTGAATGCTGTTTAATAAACCTTAGATCACTGTCATATTTGCAGTACATGGTTATTCTGGCTCAAATATTCTGGAAACTTCTGCAGAAAGCGGTCGAGCCTTCATAAAAAGTCCTACAGGTAGATGCTGTTGCCACTTTTTGTTTAGCAGATAATGATATTCTATGTGGAAAAAAAATGTAAGCCTGACAGCAATGTAAAGGTTTATAAAATGGTGTTTACATGAACTGTTATTAAATTTTTGAGACTGGAATTGTTCTAAGACAGCAGCCATCCTCTTTGGTCTTGGCCGCACTCAGTCAGCTCATTAATTATGTCAAAATTAAACGCTGTTCTTCCAAACTGATATTGTTCAAAATGTAGAACAAGATCATGTTTTTTTTGTTTGTTTGTTTGTTTTTTTACTTGTCCTTATGTTTACCACAGGAAAAGGGGTAGTTTTTACAAAAAAGTGAGTGGGTGGTGTTTTTTTCCTTAAGGACTCAACTAAATTTTGGAAAACAATTATATTTTACATGGAGCGCAGCAATAAATATAATATAGTAATATACAAATTTGAGGAGAAAGCTGCAAAACAAAAGCTATAGAGCTGACTAAGAATATAACAATGAAATGACTGCCTCAGATGCAGAATACACTTTTATGTTTTTCTTGGCGTTAGAAAGTCCTTGTGTCTGAGAAACCTAAAGTTAGCTTTCTGTGCATGTGGTGTAACACTGCTACATCTCTTGTGGCTGTGAATGAAAGTTACTAAAAGTACAAGAGCACAAGTTCATGCTGCATTAATGTGAACAAGTATGGTTTATGTGTGCAGCACTGAAAGGACCTCCCCCACCATATTGCAAAGATTTTTCATCACATGAAACCAACAGGGGGTGGTATGCAGTCAGGGCGAGTCACTTCCATGTGCCCTGTCCACTTAAATTAGTTGGGCCTCGCATCAAGCAGCATCTGGTTCCAATATGGAGCCAGGCGGAAGGGTGGGTGCCTCAATGTGCGGCGGAAAATACAGCCTACTGTACCTTTAAATAGCCCTCAGGAGGCTAAAGATGCTGGCGCTATCGCCCTATCCCAAGATTCTTTGTATCTGGCCTCACACTTCTTCTCTTTGAAAAAGGACAAATGTACAATTAGGCAGGAATGCCTGCAATGCTGCTTCCAAACCTATGCTGGTTTGAGTGAATAAAGGACTGAGGTTACATGCCATAAACCTCCTTCACTGTTTCGTGGTAAGGTGCACCATCATATCCTAGCCAGGCTGGGTTTCTCTGGTTCTGCTGGTCAGTGTTTAGGTTAGCCTTTTGTTGTTCTGGTCCTGCTGCACTTAGCAGTTAGCCAGGTCCGGTCTCTGTCTAAGATCCTCTGTGGCACAAGTCTGCATAGATCCCTCCTCCTCTTCTTCTTTCCCTGGACAAGAGGCACTTTAGAGCTTACCCATAATTCAAAGGTTTCCATCTCAACCATAATTCACATTGCACTCTGCTCTAACTAAAGAGGCGGTCTGTGACTACGGTGATTGCATGTTTGTCAAGCAGCTTGTCAGTGTAGCAGACTGTAGGAGGAAAAGAGTAGGATCAAAAACATGATGGCGTGCTCGTGCATAGGAACCTGCATGGTGCATCATCCCTCTGCTGTGAATAAAAACAAAGGATAAGCAACAATGTAAAACAGTGAAGACACAATCATCTGTAGACAATGAAAATACACGAGGTGCTGCGGATAAAGTGATAGTGGAGAGTGATCATTAAACGGTGGCCCAAAAATAAATGGATGGATACAATTCCATTAAATATGGCTTCACTGGTTTGGAAGAACTAAGGTGTCATCACAATAAAATGTATCCAATGCATCGACCACATGAAGAATAAACAATTCCTTGAGAGGCTGAAGTCATAACAAGATCACCGTCTCCACTGGCTCGTTCCAGTACAAGTTTTAAGTCCTGCCACTTCCATGTACACAAATAGCGGATGGCCTTTGGTAAGATGAAAAAAAAAATACACTTAAGAATATATTTTTGGTTGTTGACTCCTCATGTTTGTTTTGTTTTTACTTTGTTACTGTCTGTAAAACATAATGTAGATTTTTCTAATTCTTTTAGCAGCAATTATCAATAGTTATTTCTTGCCTATAAGACAAGTCATGTGATACCATGATTGTGTGTGACAGAAAGACTTCCATCCCTGGTCTGCAGACTCCAAAAACACAACATGGCAACCCCTGTAAAATAAGATCTTGATGCTTTACTTTTGAATAACCAAAAGGGGCAAAGACACTTTGTCCATCTTTTTACTTCAGTAATACTGTGACATTTTATAGCAAACATTATTAATCTTCTTGACAGTAACAGGCTTTAGTATACTAGCTGTTAGAAGTAAAAAAAAAAAAGGCATACCTGAAATTTGAAGTCATCAGTCATAACATCAGCCAAAAGAAGCATGGTCTATGATCCACTCTGCTTTATCTTAAACCATATTGACAGAACAACTCCTGTGTGTTCAAAGTGCATTTCAAAAAGATTAAGATAGCAGGTGTAACATAAAATACCCAATTTTAATTAAGCATTGTGCCATGCAAACACAAGTTAAGGTTGGCGGAGCAAATTGACTTGAACCCCTTCAATCAATGGGCATCAAACACAGCAAGTCTGTGTTTCCATTTCCAGTGTGGGAGGAGAGTATGAGGCGTGCAGCACAGGCCGAATCAGATAAGGCTGATGATGACAAGGCAGAGGGAATCGATGACAAATTTTTGACAGCTCTGGCCCATGTCTTCAGACCTGGCCCTTCTGTTGACATATAGATCACCGTTCGCCTCAAACCCACATAGATCCCCTGTCAGGCCTGCAGATACTTGGGTAATATGTAAGCGATTAGTTGGGCCAACCGCAGGAAAACAGCAGCAGAGTCCAGCTTGGGGCAGAAATATCCAGAAATGTTACGTGAAAACTCGACTTTATGTTTCTCAGCTTTCTCGCTCACTTCTGTTGTTAGGAAATCCTCGCCCTTTAACGTTTTGTACCGGAGCAAACGCGCGCACAGAGTAACAATCAAAAACGACGAGTCGAACACGTGTCATCAACAGTCCATCGGCCAAAACTAAACTAAACATTGACCCGCTCAAACAAAGAAATTTCATTAAGTTGTGACTTCCTCTCTTTTCCTTACATCAGACATTCAGAGGTCAAGAGGATCTGTCAGCGGTGACAGAAAGGATTATGGGTGTAGGCATTCCATTGGCAGTCATTACTGACCTCAGTCAGCACCTGGTACTCCCCTCCGTCACTTTTTTCTCATCCTCCCTTCTGTCTGTATCTTCTCTCTTGTGTCCTCTGACAGACTAAGAAGCAATTAGTGTCACATTAGTGATCCATGGTGCAATTTGTTACTCATCCCAAAGCTGCTGCTCCTTGTTTGTGCTTTTCAAAACACAAATTTTGCAGATTTTTTTTTTACATTTTATCTCAAACTTTTATTTAAAATAATGGAAGCTCACATAATATTCAAGCTGTGGAAGAACAGAGGCCCTTGTATGATTTACTGAATGACCAATGTCTCAACTTTGTCCGCAGCTATTCAAACTCTTGCTTGACTACCATACATTCCTTTTACATTACAATCACCTATCCAAATACAATAAAAGAAAAGGAAAAATGAGTATGAGCAGAAATGTGAGGTTTGGACCCCTGTACCAGAACCCCAGCCCAGTGGGATTCTTCACATTCCAGACTGTGCTGGAGCTGAAGTTGGTAATAGATCTGAGCAGGCCTGCTGGGCTCAGCGTATTGCGGCCTGTCCTCCTTACCTTGGTTTTCCTCTTTGGAACAAGACAGCTTCACTCCTTGAAGGACACCTTACTGAGAACAGTCTCAGGTTCTGACTTTTTTCCTTTGGTATCGAAAAAAGCACACAAACACATTTTATCCCTTCCTTTCCACCTTCTCATGCAAGCTTCCCCTCATGCAGCGGTAACAGGATAGTGGGAGTTTACATCACGGCTAAGCAAGAGGCTTGGTCTTTTTTGACAGTAATGCAAGGGACACTTGTTTACCTAACCTTATGGGTCACGGTGCAGTTTGGAAGGGAATGAATGACTTCATTTCAGGGTTTAAATTAAAGGGTTCCTCCTCTCTTGAACTTAAAACAGATTTGTGCATACTTTGGAATGAAGTAAAGTAGTGAGTCCGTACACAGAGCTTTCTTCTCTGGTTGTAACTAAAAAACAAAAAGTGGTGAAAGAGCGACAGTGGTGGCATCAGAAGCTGCTTTAGAACCCTAAAATCATGACATGACATTTGACATATATCTATATTTTACAATTTATTCCTAATCTAACTAAAGCTTCACACATATGGCTATAGTATAATTCTTTCATTCACGCTGACATGGTGTCAGTTTTTTTTTTCAACCGCTATTGGGAAACGCCGTTTTTGAGGGAAATTGCTACCGTATGTGCCTTAAAAAAAAAAAAAAAAAAACCACAGGGTTTTGAATGGGACCTTTTAAAAAGAGAGTAGTGTTTCATTTAGAGTTGGTGGTCATTCTGGCAATGTGATTTTTACCACCAAGGAGCACTGGAAGCATTAACACTCACACATGGCATCAATGCCTGCTGTGGTGATGATCAAGTGCTTTGGAGATGCCTGGACACCATAAAAGCACAAATTAGAGCTCATCTCTCTCATATACCCCCCCCACCCCACCCCACCCCACCCCCCCACACACAAACACACATGCAGCTAGCACACTCTCACTACAAGCCTTTCATGATGCTTTGCTCGTCAAAGGAAAATTGATTAAAGGCCTTTGCTTTAAATTACTTCCTTTTTAGGGCCATTATTTGCCAATGACCAAACAGCAGATTGAGATCGGTAGTCTAATCTATTGTTTCCCTCTCCTTCTTATTGGTGTATTTGTTAGAGCTCAGCAAAAGGAGCTCACCCCATTTTTCCTGTCAGTCATCAGGTTGTAATATTGGGGCTCATGGCTGTAACTTAAGACCTCGCAAAAACTCAAGCGCGGGCCCTTTTTCGACAACAGAGAGAAACAAGTCACTCTCCAAACTCTCTGACAAATAAGCCATGCCACAAAGAGCTTGTAACTCTGCCGCCCAAGAAAAAAAAAACATGCTTTGATGCTCCAACAGAAGAGAGGGCTTCTTCAGTGCAGACGGTGGGTAAGAGCCATCTTAAAGATAAGAAAAAATCCTTGAGTCTTTTATCATGCCAAAAGACACACTACCACTGACCTAAAGCTTGTTTTTTAAATAGAAAGCAAGAAACTTTTCTGTTATGGTAAGTATAAAAATGAAAAGACTTCTTCTTGGGTAATAATTTGAATAAGAAGTTAAATTTAGCTCAGAACACAGCAGAGGGCTAAAAAGGTAATAACAAGCAATATGGAATGATAAGGACTTCTGTTCTTGTGTCAGCAGAAACACCTACAGTGTCACCATTCCTCTAAGCTCTAATCAGAACACAGCATCTTCCTTCAACTTCAAACAATCCCACAAACACCTGCTTGTATCTCCCCTTTGCATCTGTGTGGGTAAATACCACCCATTCTTGGAGACGCGACCTCCGCTAGCAACCTCTGGACAGTTATTTCTTCTGTAGCCATGCATCACATCTCTTCTCAAGATGAAGCGCTCGACAAGATGAAAAGCAAATATCTGGCTCTAGTGGGAGGGGGAAACCCGTTGTCAAAGAGAAGACCTAAGGAAAGAAATGCGTGTTTTTGGGAAACAAAAGTTAATACATTCACCAGGTGGTCCTAGACAGCCTATCATAACAGAGGTCTCAGATTGAGCGCCATCAAGATTGGGTAAAAACAATGCCATGCATGCATTTATCGCTCACTTTAATGATTAATCTGATTAAACCAACGTTTCATCTGTCAACACCAATGTTCTCTGATCTCCTTCACCTCGTCATCTGGACAAGTAATAACAAGAAGTGTTGTGTCTCACAGCGGCCTCACAATCACCTTCATAAGCTGAGGCGCCTAGCCTCAAAGACAGTTGAATTAAACAGTAGACATACTATACGACTGTAATGGCTAATCTTCTTCAAGATCATTTGTAAGAAATGCTTTTATATTTGGCAACAGAGGCTGACTGACATGAAGTTTGTGTCCCTGGAAGAATGCAGTTCTGTTTCAATATGTACTTGTATGTGTCTGAAATAATAAATCCTGACTCTGACTCAATGATTGAAAGCTACTTATAGAAATGTCAGCCAGTAGTTCAAACATAAACCTAATATTTATTGTTTGGATGTAGGCAGTAATATTTTTGCCTCTGTGTGTGTGTGTGTGTGTGTGTGTGTGTGTGTTTGTGCGTGTGTGCATGCGTGTTTGTTTCAGGTTACCTTGTAGGGACCAATTTTACAAAAAAATCATGCATTGTGGGAACCAACTGCTCTTTGTGGGTACCAAAGCCAGGTCCCCTTACGGATAAGTCTCATTGAGGGGGGTCAGGGACTAGGTGTGAATTACGGTTGGGTTAGTGTTAGGCATAATGGTTCTGTTTAGGGTAATGATCAGGGTTAGGCTATAGAAAATGAATGAAAGTCCATGCAAAGTCTCCAAAAAGTACATTTACAAGAACATGCATGTGCATGCATGTGTGTGTGTGCACACATTTGTTACTCCATTAACAAAATCGTTCACGAAACACTGAATAAATATCGATAGAACTCTCAGGAGGTATCACTGAATGTATCTACAATCTAACAAGGTTAAGTCAGGTCTGCTGGATGGATTCTTCTTCGTTGAAACGTTTTGTCTTTTATCCAAAATGTGGGATTCCCAGTTGTGCCTCCTGTAACCACCTTCTTCCACAGCACTACTTACCTGATCACCCACACCTGCGCCTAGCCTCAGACCTGCACCTCCTGCACTATTTAAGCCTCGGTCAGACGTTCAGCCTATGCTGGAGGATTAATTGTCACTGCTAATTCTGCAATGGCCTGTAAGCAAGTGACTTTGTTTTGACTAACCTGCTTCTTGTTCTGTCCATCAGTTCTGTTCCTGCTTGTCCTGCCTGCCGGAGTCCATCCTGGCTCCCTGGCTGCGTCTTGTCGTTAATCCTGCACACCCCACTCAGCTCACCAAACCATTGTGGACTCACCAACCATAAAGCAACACTTTCTCTGGATACTCACCTCTCTGGATCTTCCTCCTCCATTGGACTCCTGGTTTTCTTCTCATCGACACTGCCTGCAAGACAAATTCATTGAAAGACAAACAACATCTGTAAACCCAATAATTCTCAGTCGGGTCATCTGGACAGTTTCTTTATTTTATAGAAATGTTTCACCCTCCATCCGGAGGGCATCATCTTCAACATCTGTAAACCTTCAAAAGTACATCTGACTCTCCCATACTCATCCTGTCTCCCTCTTCCTCCCATAGCATTCACCTGCCCATTGCCGCACTGTAAATAAACTAACACCTTTTTGTACTTCTGTGTCCGAGTCTCTTTGGTCTGCCACTTGGGGTACAAACAAAACTCACAATCATGTTACAAAATACTTTTTCAGTCTCACACACAGCAACAATCTCTGTCTTAGGGTGCATTCACACCAGCCCTGTTGTCACAAACTCTAGTTCATTAGGAAGTCCAGTAGTTTGGGGGAGGTGTGATCACACCATCGAACTCTGTCACGGAACAAAAAGGCGAACTCTGGCCCATTTAAAAACCCAAGTCTCAGTCTGGTAGAAGAAAACTCTAGCACGGTTCATGTACAGTGTGAATGCAACCAGACCAGACACCGCTCCGCAAGCAGGAAGTGGACTACAGTGCAGGGCAAACAAACACGCATTTCTCTTACCTCATATGGAGCCGTCAGCTTGCCTTGTGTGAAAAACAACATTCTCCATGGTCTTTTGCCTCATATTCCACTCATGCTGAGTCCTTTGTTGAAAAATGACAAAATAGAACTCATAAAACCGCTAAAACTTGATGCCACTCTGTTTTTGTTTTTATTTCCAGAAGAAGAAATGTCTTCTTCAGAGGTTTTTGTGTTGTTTCTTTCAGTAGTTCTTGGTACAGCGCCACCACAGGCAAGTGGGGGAACAGGTTGGCTCGACTGCACAGTGCAGTGTGAATGCAAACCACACCAGCTCAAATGTAAACAAAATGTTGTGAGTATTGTTCCCCAACCGAACCGAGTCTACTGGACTACCAGGTGTCAAAACAACCTTATAAACAGCACCTTCTCATAGTGGGTCAACCAGTTTGTTGCTGACAGCCAGAACTAGCTATTCACATGCAAAAGAAGGTCATCAGCCTAGTGCCCTGATGGCTGTTTGCTCTAACAGCATTGTTAGAGGGGGACAGTTGAACACAGAGGCCTCTGCCCCATTTAAAGATGGACGGGTTCTCTTCACAAAGATGACTTCCTTCACTCCTCTCAAACCATCGTTCCTCTCCATCAAGGATGTGAACATCTTCATCCCTGAACAAGTGGCTGGTGGCCTGGAGATGAGTGTAGACCGCAGAGTCCTGTCCTGATGATGTTGATCTTCTGTGCTGGTCCATCCTTTTGGCCAGTGGCTG
>JARVGS010000222.1:11573645-11584244 GCA_031762315.1 Hypsolebias antenori | reverse complement strand
TCAGTTTAAACTTTTGATCTGTGATTTGTGTTCTATTCTGAATAAAATATTTGATGTTGGCACCTCCACATCATTGCTTTCAGTTTTTATTCACAATTTGTTTAATGTCCCAACTTTTTTGGGAATCTGGTTTGTATTTGAAGTTTAAGTCTGATAGAGAAGAGACAAAAAATAGATAAATTAAAACTCATCTTTATTTATTAAATATGAATTGATGTTGTTGAACGAAACAGAATGAAGTCGTTGTGTTTGTTGATGATTGAAATGAACTCTTCCTCTCAGACTTTACTGAACGTGCTGAAGTGTTTGGATCTGAGCCACAACAAGATCCAGGACTGTGCCGAGTTTTTGAAGGTACCTTGTTATTGTCTCCTCCATGTGTGGCCCGAACCATCAAACGTGCACATCATTCTGCTCCTTGTTTTCCTCTGCCAGCCCCTGAGCGAGCTGGAGCACCTGCACCTGGGCTACAACTGCCTGCAGAGGGTGCCGGCGCTCGGCCCCAGCGCCAGGGCCAAGCTGCGCACGCTGGTCCTCAGGAACAACGAACTGGAGGCTATTAATGGTAACACTGGCTGCTGACGCTTATCTTGCTCTGAGAGCAGGGACTGTTTTCTCCTGGTCGTCCAGTGACATCACAGAGCTGACTGAGGAGTGAGGTCATCAGAACCAAGCTGAGCAGGAAGTTACGGAGTCGGATGGTCTGCACATCCACGGGTCTCAAACTGTCGCACATTATGAAGCATTCACGCTGCTGTGATTATTTCTCTTCTGCACGTGTTTCAGCTTCTTTCTTGTCCCACACGTTTTTTGCTATTTCAGCAAATCATAAAACGTTCAGCTCTTTCAGGACAATCCTGCTATGACTTTTGGTGTCAGTGCAACTTTAGCTTTTTGAAATGTTTAGCCTTTTCTGACACTTTTTTTTTTTCCACATAGAAAATGAATTGAGCTCATTTTACATCCTTCAATCTTTAGATGTGTTTACAACCTTTTACTGCTTCTTTCACTTTTTGTTCTTCAGCTTCTTTCAGCTTCCGTGTGCAAATTTAAAAGCGTTTTCAGCTACTTTAGCTAATTTCAGCAGGTTTTTTTTTTACTGTTTTCAAATTCTTTCTGCTAACTACAACATTTTTTGCTTCTAACTTCATTTCTGCCAATTATGCTTTCCGTATTTTTCTTTGTATAAGTTGTAGCTTTTTGCATAATTGACATGTCCTGTGACTTATAGGCTGAAACAACATATTTATGGATTTATTTCCCCATATTTATAAACTAATTTGTGGCTGAGATATGACCGTTTTCATTCATTCTGACTGAAAACAAATTTTTGAGCAGTACCACTTTCAGCCACTTGAGGGGAGCAGAGTAGTAATAGCAAAATGGCATGCTGTTGTATCATGCAATAGGTAAACGTGGCTATAATGACAAATTCAAAAAAGTTCAAGACAAAAACAACTGGACTTTATTTATTATACTTTAAACTCTTTTTTTTTCTTGTTGGAACCGACAACACATCTTTGCTATAATTTTGAACAAACAAATAATTGTTTAGGTGCTTTTCTTGTTAAATTTCGAAGAAACGAGCAGCGTTCCTCCTTCCTGATTTCTTCCCTCTGCACACTGCCTGACAACCGAGGCAGCAAGACGTTTTTTGAAATTCAGCTGATTTGACCATTTAAGCACATTTTTTAAAGGAATATTTCAACTGAGACACACCTTTGCTATAATTTTGAGTAAACAAATAATTGTTTTTAGGTGTTAATCTTGTTAAATTTTTGTTAAAGTCCTCCCGTGCACACTCCCGCGGCCGCCATTTTGCAGCCCATCGGTTTTTGGTACACCAGTCCATATTTCAGGGTTCGGCCCACATTTCCAGTTTGTCAGCAGTGATGCGTAAAAACGCGACACGTCAGCGGTGATGCATAATAGATGCGGCGTATAAGGCGAAGCGACATATTTATGGATTTTTCCACTTTATTATACAAATATGGACTGACGCGACTTATAGGGTGGTGCGACTTGTCTGGCAGAAAATATGGTACTTTACATTTTGTGACAACATAAATCTACAGAATAACTTGCTTACAAACAATAATGCAACTAATGTTTAACGGACTAGAACTAATTTTGCCATTATCTTGACCTCTGTGAGCAGGGATGAAAAAAAATTGCCAGCTGAGGCTTTCCAACAGGCCTTTATGAGTGGACACCTGCAGCCCCCAGTGCCCCCAATCAGCTTTGTAAAAGCTTTGGGGGGTGATAAGGAAGATCAAGAGGGCCAGTCCTGGGTTTGGCCCTGAAGGCCCTAACGATGACTCCAGTCCACGCGTTGCCTTTGGCCTTGCTAACTGTTCCATGAAATGGGCCCCAGGAACAGTGCAAACCTCCCAGAAACAGGCTTCTTACTGTTAGCCAACAGTGCACTCTTTGTGTGAAAATGGTCAAAGCTGGCCCTTTTCTGCACTGCTCTTGCCTTTCTTTGGAGCCTCAGCTGTGAGCAAACAAAGCTGGCTTAAAAGTTTGTCAAACTGTTAGCTAGGTGGTGACCAACCATATAATTGTTCGTGTTCGTGAGAGCAGTGGACTTTGCGCTTCCTTTGTTCTGCAGGTGGGGCGTCAATGACTGATGGGAGACCGTTCTCACAGTTTGTTGGATACAAATTGAATAGCACAACTTACGACACCTTAACTACAGCCCTGAGCTTTGATAAGTTTACTAATATATTAAAAACGTAGCGTGTTTTTGTCATTTAGTGTCGCCCAAATGCATATATTTACTCACAGAAAATGTCCATTTCTATAAGTTCAGGCTGCTGTGCATTGCCTGCAGCAACTCTGAAAGGAGACGAACAACATATACTATAAACATTAAATAAATGCTTTTTTTATTTCAACAGAGGTAGAAATGATTACTATTTATTTATGTTGTTTTTGACTCTGTTGTCATATCATAAAACGTTTAGTGGAAACAGAATGCTACTTGGTTATATTTTTGGCTGAAATGGACCATCAAATAACCACAGCCTTGGGTTACCGTTAATGAACTCCTCAGAAGATGTATTCCATTTTACAGCTGTGTGTAACACAAAGAAGCTATACAGCGTGGCAAAAATGAGCAAGGGCTACTTCTGCCACGGCTTGATTAAATGCTTCAGCATATTTACAAAGTTGGATAAACACTTCTACAACAGATTGTGTCCTTTTCTTTATTTTTAACTGTAGGCAGGAGTGGGAAACCAGTAGCACTTGGTTTAACTGAATTTTATTTTTGCTTAATTGTTCCCAAGGTTGCCGTTTTTTATTTTGATGGTTTCTAAGCCAATATAATTCCATTTTTGTGGCCAAGCCAAATATTTGCAGCTTGGCTTATGGTTCTAAACTGAGCTGTAGTTTGGTTAAAAGAATTTGTCCTGCAACCAGCACTGCACAAGCTTTTAACCTTATGCATTCTCCTTATTTATTCTGTTTCACTGTCAGTTTATTATTACATTAGAAGAAAACACAATCCAAAGCATCCTAGCTTTATAACACAATATTCAACACCTTGCAATGCAAGAGCCGCATGCCAAATGGTCTGATGGCAATGTAACTGTTTACTACTATTTAGGAACAGATGACACAAGCTAAAGAGAGCCAAAGTCATTTACAGTTAGTTGAATTCCCTGCTGAGAGGCCCTATTAAATGTTTCTTCCAAAGGCCTTGCTGGGAAATATTTGCAATGGTTTCCATCCAGATCTGGGTCATTCGGTTCTACATTCACTGCACAGGTGAGCTGGACCAGGTTTGTTTGGCATTGGTCACTGGCTGTCCTTTCCTTTCCACTGGACTGGGAAAGCAGCACCACAAACAGCTTGCGACAACAAGAGATGCTTTTGTCCATCTCACCACAGCAAAATGGCACCGCTAAGCTGCCTGCTGCCAATGCTGTCTAGGTCTCCCCGGACAGTCCCTCAGGGCTGCAAGACCTGCTGCAAGCCAGTCAAATCGAGGCAAGGAAAGTGAGAACTCTCAGGAGAATAGGCAACACTGTCAGCCAGTTGTTCTGCTGCAGCGTGCAGATGAAAACAACCTCTTTCAGATGCCGTGTATTTTGGCTTCCAAGCCTATAATCATGGATGATTAGCTTAAGAACTCAATTTTGAGCAAGGTCTATTTCTTTTTCTTGTCACACTGTCAGAAAATATATTTACCTTTTACTTTTCCCAGCTGTCTCAAGACATGAATGTGGCTTGACTGATCAATGGAGAAAGGTCAGATGTGTGATATTTAATTTAAAGTTTTAAAGCGTTCACTTGATGCTCACACATGATTTCATGATAGACGCTAAGTTTACTTCAAACTGTTGAGATTGAAACCTTCTTGAAAGGCTGTTATGTTTGGCTCACTGAAGTGAAAACATTTAAGGGTAATCTTTTATTATGTAATTTGAAGAATTGAACTGTCCAAATGGTTATGATGCAGAGTGCAGTGTTTTTTGATAGTCCAACTACTTTTTTCTCACAGTTCAATTCTTGTGCATTAAAATACAATTGAAGATAGACAGAACTTGTTGTCCTTTAAACTAATGGAATAAAATGGATATGCTCAAATCTTTACAAAGTATTTTCCCTATGATTCAAGCTGCATGGTATGTCATGAACTGACATCACTCCTGGTTGTGTGAATGTTTATGAAGCATTCACACTATTGTGATCCATTTTTCTTCCCTAAATTTTTTGGCGCAATTCTCATCCCGCAGTTTTCAAACTATTTCAACAAATCAAATAGCAAAACATTCAGGTCTTTCAGGACAATCCGGCTATGAGTGCTGGTATTGGTGCAACTTCAGCTTTTTGACAGATTTAGCCTTTTCTGCCACTTTTTCTTACTCGTAGAAAATTTAGCTCATTTTACATACTTCAAATCTTTATATCTGTTCACAACCTTTTACTGCTCCTTTCACATTTTGTTCTGGTTCAGCTTCTTTCAGCTTCTTGTGCAAATTTATTTTTAAAAAAATCAGCTATTTTCAGCTAATTTCAGCTGTTTTTCCAGCTGTTTTGTGCTCCTTTCAGATTCTTTCTGCTAACTACAACATTTTTGTGCTTCTTCTAATGCCTATCTGCTAATTTCAGCTTGTTATGCTCCTTCCAGCTTATGTCTGCGTTTCAGCTTTTTATACTATTTCAGCTACTATTTAGCTGTTTTATGTTAATTTAAACTTTTTCAGATAATTCCAGATGTTTTGCACTCATTTAATCTTTTTCCAGCCTAATTCAGCAAAAAATGTGCTCTCTCCACCTCCTTTTTGTAATTTCAGCTTCTTTCTGCTGTTTCAGCTACTTTTTCTGATTTTTTTTTTTTTGCTAATTTCAGATTTTTCCAGATAATTTCCTTTTTTTATTTTTATTTTATTTTATTTTATTTTTTTGTTGTTGTTCATTGAGCTTAATTGGGCAAATGTGTTCTTTCTGCTTTCTTATGCTAATTTAAGCTTGTTCTAACTTGTCAGCTACATTTTTACATTTTTTTAGCTCTTTTTTGCTGTTTTAGGACAAAGTTAAATTTTGCATGGTAATTTCTGCTACTTTCAACCCGATTAACTTCTTTCTCAGCTTGTTATGATCCTTTCAGCTTTTTCTCTGGTACTTTCAGCTTTTTCTGCAATTTCAACTACTAGTTAGCCTTTTTTTTTTTTTGTTTGTTTTGTTTTGTTAGTTTTAGCTTTACCAGCTAATTCCACATTTTCTTAGCTCATTTCAGCTCTTTCAGCTTCCTTCTGGTAGTTTAAGCTTCTTTCTGCTTTTTCAGCTACTTTCAGATATTTCTTGCTAAATTCAGCTTTTTTTCTTTGTTTGTGCTAATTTCTGCTTATTTAAACCTATTTCAGCAACAAAAAGTGTTCTTTCTGCTTTTTTCTGCTAATTTAGGCTTGTTCTTCCATTTTAGCTGCATTTCAGCATGTTTGTAGCTAATGTCAGCTGTTTTTCAGCAAGTTCTCCTGCAATAAGCATTCACACTGCATTTTCACAGGAAACGCAATTTCTCTAGTTAAACCACTACTTTACATCAGGAACAGACGTTTGTTTTCCTGCTGTCGAACACTCATTTTTCTGCAGTTTGTTGTCCATCTACACAAAAGGAAAACGCCGTCTTGCAGAGGTAGGCCCTCTCTTTCTGACTGCACTAGGCACCTTTGTCTACTTTCTACAATCTTTCCCAACTACAGATTTTGTTTTTTTGTCTTTTAAGGCAAGAAAGTGGAAGGTTTAATTGTAATTATGCCAATGTGTCACTGCTAAAAGAAATGAGCCACATATTTCTGAATACAAACTGACAGGTTCACTGTAGCACATTTTTATCGTGAAAAGCCATCATGGAAAAGAATGGCCATTCGCAGCTGCTGGCCTAATTTGCTTTAAGCATGTACAAATAGGACGGCCCACACAGACCATAAAAGTGGAGTGGAGGTTTTGCTCAACGCAGCACTTTTGTCTGACCAGAGGCGCATGGACGCCTTCCAACGAACAAACAGATCACAAAAGAAAAAAGAAGAAAAAACATACCGGTACACAGGAACTCTCACAAGCTTCAAATACAGTAGGACAACTCAGGCTAACAGAACAGACTGACTGTAGAAGAGGTATAGTGCTAGTGTACACATACAAATTCCTTTACATGTTGAAAAGGCAAATTATATGGAATAATTGTTTTGAATTTCAAGGCATGTGGTGCCTGTCAAATCTAATACCTAAATTGTGATTTGTGCTTCTTTAATGTCATGGTCATTGACTGTCAGAAAATAAATACGTTCCAACGCCTTATGTACATTTTAAAACAATTTTTCTGGGTTTTTCCCACCAGAAGAACAGAACCACTGTACCTACTGTTCATTCTCCATAAGTTTTATTGCCCCATGGAAATTTTTATTTGCTCTTGAGCCATTTGCTCTGGAAACCCCCCTGTGGATCCTTTGAATCTTGTAGATTTATACAAGCACATCCTACAGCTTGCACATAAATGCACATGCATTAAAAAACACACACATACAAGCAGAACCATGCACACAGCTGCGTATGCCTGGATGGGGTTTCCCTTTAGATACCGGATAAACAACTGACTTCAAACAGTAAACCAGGCGCTAATGAACTGGACCCTTACAGGGTTTGCTTTCCGAGTGCAGAGACCCACCCCACAATGGATCTATTCACAGTATCTCAGCCGTGGAAAGTGTTGGTAAAGTAATCCCACTGGAGTTTATGTGACCTTTTCTAACTCTCAGTACAGCTTTCTCCCCTTAGGTCTTTAAGGTTCGGCCAAAAACAACACCGCCTTGCATCAGCTGATACAGGTAGAGGCTACTCATATTTGCATGTTTCAAAATGGTACCCATTCACAACCAATTTGCAAATTGATGTGGTGAGGAAAAGGAACACAACGCCCTGCTTCCTCTTATGCCGTACCTGTGAGATCAGTCAAGTCCAGGGTCAACGGTTGTTTATTTAATGTGGCTTTGCAGAGGAGGCCATAGCTGGGTGGCATCTACACACATCCCTAAACATGTCCTTTACTACCAAAAATACTGCTGGAAACAATGACCTGCAACAAACGGAGTTGATTTATTATTAATAAAACATGGGCTGTGCTCCTGCTGGGTGTCCCTGACAAGCCTAATAAAAGTCACAACACTGCATATGGCACTCAAGATGTTTGATATTTGCACAGAAATGTCAGCTGCTTCAAACTTTCATGCACACCTGCTGAAACTGACCATGTTTTCAACAGGTGAGGACACTGAGATCATCAGGTTTAATACCTGAAAATGTCATCTATGTGTGCGTCTTTCAGTTCTGGACTTGCTGAACATCTGTCTGAGGTGAGAGATTACCATCTATCCATATGGCTCTGTTCATTCACATCGCTTTGCTGTTTTGGGCAGCTAAGCATAAATGATATGAAATATTGCCAGTGACAGGTAAAGCATTACTCTATGGTGGAAGCTTTTTTTTTTTTTTTTTTTTTTTTTTTTTTTGTACAGTAGCCACTTTTCAAGAGAAGCAAAACATTTAAATACCTGATATCTTGTTCCAAACCACACTTTAGAACAACCCCTCTGTTAGATGTGAGGGTCAAACTGCACTGACAGCCTGTATTTATGGCTATCTGACCTGACACGATGAAAAGTTTTATTTCTATCAGATGTTTCCATGCAAGAAGAGGTGAATGAGAAACTATATCAAACTTGGCTGCATTGTTAAGAATATAAAGATAAATGCATGGACTTGCGTGACTGAATTAGCACTGCCATTTGCTTGGCTAAGTTTTCTAATTTTCTGAAGAACAAAAGAGTCTTTCTATAGAGTCACAATTAAGGATGACATAGTCTGAGAAAAGGCAAGTATAATTTAAGAAAATGCAGCTACTATTATAAATCCAAAGCTTTAGTCATCCACTTTGCTCAAATACCTGGGTAGACGCTCATCGTGGCCCAATTTCTAATTATACTGACATTTGGAAAACAAATACCTTGGCAGATGTAAGTTCCTTTTTCTTGACTTGGTGTAGAATATCATAATAGCTACGTAGGACTGTGGCATAATAATTAAACATTCTTTTAGGGAAGAAAGGGAGGAAACAGACATGCCATGATTTTAACAGGTTCAAAGAAAGAAACTGAATCCGACCTGTAACAGTTTCCAGCCCATGAGGCAGCGCAGTTTTGGTTCCCAAGAGGCCTGTGCTGTCAAAAGTTTCACTTCTAATACTGCCTTTCAGACTTTCTGACCCCCTCAGCCTTTATCCCACAGGACAAAACCTGTGGTTTTGTTAAATTGTAGATTCTGCAGTTTCCAAAGGGATGCAGCGACTGACGTGAAGCAAATATGTAATGCACAGATGAGCATAGCTCGGTAACATTACACCAGCATCTTTGAACAGGGTTTAAACTCGGCCTGCAGTCACCAATGCAAAAAGGTAAGAGTACGCTAAAGTAGTATTTTATTGTATTTATTTTCCCATTCCACCTACCACCTACACACTATGTGCCTTAAGGAACACCCCTGCCCCCCCAGTCCACCTAACCCCCAAAGCATAAGGCTCGGCAGCATGAATGGAGCATTGTGATGCGTCTCCGTCACGGCAGTGAATGTTTTCACTTCCATTTGATCCGTCGGCAAGGCTGCTAATTGGGTAAGCGTGTTCCCAGGTCACCGGGAGGTTTCTCTTTCCATAAATACAGAGCACCAACGAAGGCTTCTAGATGTAGTTTCCCACCCGTTAAGTGTGTTCAGCTTCAGGTAGCCGATATAATTTATTGTGCCTAAAACCACAGTCCAGAAGTTTTCCTTTTCTCTCTCTCTCCTCTCTCTCTCTCCACTGCTCTAAAGACTGTATTTTATAATTCTACCCAGCACTGCAATAAAGTTGATTATTGTCCTCTATCCTGAGCTTCAACTGAGTGCACCAGGTTGTCCACTGAACCACAGGTGTGATGATAATTCCAACGTCCTGTCCAGATTTGTCAGGTCTAAATTATGCCATTTTCCATGTGCTCTAACATCAGCGTCAGACTTTATGAGGTTCAGGGATTATTTATTTGTGTTTCACGTGGGATCTATATTTCCTCTCTTTACACAAGCACTGAACAGAACGTCATGTGCCACCCCTAAACACCCTGATGGAACAGAGGGTAGACGGACTCTCGGGCACATTTGCTTCTCTCGTTCTAGGGTGTGGTCAAAATGGTCAAACAAACTGTCGAGTTTGAGGGTTTTACTTTAGGCCTGTCAGTTAGACAGCGCCTCTCAAAGCTGAAGTGTCCTTGAATATTTACCCACCAGCTTTAGGTGTTTTCTCCTGCACATGACGCATCCTCTCTGTGAGAACAAATAGACACTTACTTAATCTAAAATGTATATAAATCTTTTTTTTAAATCAAACAAAGATATTAATAAAGATCTCTCAGAAAATAGCTTGTAATTTCATATAGAAAGACAGTTTTATGAATAAAGCAGTTTAATTTTACTAAAATACTCAAATGCTCCTTTGCATTTAATGTCTTAAGTTTCATGCAGCTGTATTTCCATAGCAACGTATGTGATTTAAAAAGCTTGCTAGTGGTAAATAATGTTAATACAGACACACACGTGGCCTTTACAACAAATAGTTAAGTTCACATCAGAATAGCAAACTGAAGCAAGCACTGATTCTATGAGAAAAGAAGTTCCTCTCAAATCTGATCCACGTTTTATCTCGTTTTTGGTACGTACTAAGGGCGCCACTGTGTGGCAGAAACACAAATACCCGAACAAAAGATGAGTACCACTTTACAATAAGACTCCCTTTATAGATGGCTAATAAATAGTTTACATATATGTTATTAACACTTTATAAATCATTAATAATTGTTTGTTATGTATTGATTGAGGGTGACAAAGACAAAACTGACCAGTTTGTTGCCAAATAGTGAACAAACTCTGTTCACCAGTATATTTCAGGGTTGTTGTATTAAACATCTCAGACTAAGTTATCACATTGTGAGCACAATAAGCACTTGTAAACCTATTTCTTTAGCATATAATATTGTACTTTATCACTGCATTATAAGTATCTACAAC
>JARVGS010000222.1:11440701-11462446 GCA_031762315.1 Hypsolebias antenori | reverse complement strand
AAACTCCACCCAGAAAGGCCCCTGGACTGGGATTTGAACCAGGGACCTGCTCACTGAGAGGCAGCAGCTCTACCAGTTGTGCCACAATGCTGCCCCCTAAACAAAAACAGGTGTTGATAAAAGACTTAAAATTTCCTAATTGTTGAAGTTATGAATTACATTTTTTTTGCAGTGTCCTAAAGCGTCTTGTAAATGGACTGTACTTATATAGCGCCTTTCTGTCTTATCAAAACACTCAAAGTGCTTTACACTACAATTTGTGTCTCATTTACCCATTCATAGCACTCTATTAGATCTCTACAAAACTAATGGAACAAATTATTCTAAGGAGCCTAATCTGTGCCTTTTCACATTCATACACCGATGGGACACACAATGGAGGCAACAAGGCTAGCCTGTATAAATAAAGATTGAATGAATGAAAACAAGGGGCCAGGGACATTTGAGCATGTGACTGCTGGTGGATTCAAACCCCCAACTCTTGCAATGGAGGACGACTGCCCTAACCACTCAGCCACAGTCGCCCTTGTATAGTTTAAACTAAAAAAGTTCTAAAATTAACTTAAAACACCTCAGGACATTGTCTCTTGGAAAAGCAGTTAGCTCACGTCTCATTAACATCTTAAATAAAGCACATCATTTGCTGCTGACAACAGAAAATACAGGTATAGGACTGTATGACCTCACCTTTTGCCCTTTGTAGCCTCAAGCTCAGCATTTAATTTATTTTTATGTGAAAATCTTTAAATTTCACTAAACTGTGTTTATGTAAATGGTGAAGGTTTTGTATTTTTATTATAAATCACGCAAAATGTGAGAAAATTAATCGTAGTCGGCACTTTATAGAACAAATGAACTTTAAATGATTACTAAGAGTTTACCTAGGGGTTACTATTAATAATGCTCAAAAGACAGTAGTCACGATGTAATATGAATGATGAAGCAGGTATTCAGGTCTGTCTTGTAAATGAGTCCTCGTGGCTCAGTGGGACTAACTTGCTTAAATAAAGGTTGAATGAATGAAAAGGCACCTAATTTAAGGGCTTATGTGTCAATTGATAATTAAGGCCACATGTTTTTGTGACTTGTGTTTCAAAAAAATTAAAAAATAAAAAAACACTTGAATTTCCCAGTGCATAACCCTGACTAAAACATTAGCAAGAAATAAGAAAGTCAAGTTGCCCTCTAAATGACTTTTTATTATTTGGTAAATCTTTAAAGAGAATTAATACAGACCCAGCTATCAAACTTTGCTTTATTATTTCAGAATTTAAATTGTTATAAACCCTAATGTATATATTTTTTCCTTTCCTTTATTTCTTCTTATGTCTCCTTTTTTGTTCACTTGTTCATATTGTTCATATAGCCTACATGTGTATTCTGTTGTCGTACTTATATTATTGGAAAAATTTGACATTGATAAGGAGGTTTAGCTATGTTTGCTGAAATTGATTTGTTAAAATGTGAATTTGTCATTGCCAGTTTTGTTTGTTTTTGTTACTGTTAACTAAAATAAATAAAAAAATTAAAAAAAAGTTGCCCTCTGATCAAGCGCATGGGCGGGCTTTACTTTGAAAGTTTGTTCCGGAAGCGTTGTTCGTTTAGCCTCTTTGACGCACGAGCGGGCTTGTTTATTGGCTAAATGACACGGAACAGACAGGCAGAAACTCAGAATCATTCCGTGACTTTAGCTGCGTCTGGGCGGCGCTGTCTTGCGGGACTTTTTTTTCCAGTTATCTCGCGGGCTTGCATCTGCACCGGAGGAGATATATTTATTCCTCAGTGGAGGGTGACCGTAGTTTGGTCCGATGAACAGAAGCAGTGATGGCTGTTGAACCCGCTGCTTCCCTTCGCCCTAACGGAAGCTTCTCGGCTGGGTAGACGAACCGACCGGGTCTGCTGCGAATTACATTCCGTCAGAACCAAGAACCACCGCAGACATAAAAAGGTAGTTATATTTGACATTTTTATCATCAGTCTGGAGTGTTTTTCAGCTGTTCAGTACCACTCAGACCGGCTGTAAAACAGCGGCACGGTTTGCCGGTTGGCTAGCTGCTACTCCTGTTAGCAGCCATAACTAAATAAACGCTTTTGACATTATTTATCCAACAAAACTGCTTTCAATTACAATTTCCGTCTGCAGCCGACACTTGGACTTTTTCTTTGCAGAATTTAGAGCCAAATTTACTAAACTGGTGGCTTCTTTAGTGGAGGTTTAAGCCAGTTTTTATACACTCGTAGTCATTTCTGTTTTACAGTTTATTTGTTGATGCCAGTGTCAGCCATGGAGACCACCCAGGTGACTTTGGTAATCAGGGAGGAAACCTCTCCAGGTATGTTTTAAGTTTAAATTTAATAGAGAGTGTCCACAACTCCTATGGACATTCATGAAAAATAAAGACAATATAAATAAGCCTTTTTTTTTAATATTCTTAGGTGAGGTGATTGCAGTTGTTGGTAGCTGTGAGGCCCTGGGAAACTGGAGATATCAAAAAGCTGTGACTTTACATCCTCTAGGTGATGATGATGGGTAGGTGAAACTTTGTGCTGCAATTCCTTGTTTATACCCTGTTAATAATATATGTGGCTGTTTTTCTAAAAGTATTTGTGTTTATTTTGATCACAGGCAGGCTTGGACTGTAACAGTCTCTGTGCCCAGAGGTGTTATTTCCAAGTATCGCTATTTTAAAGGCTTCTTTTTAGAGTCTAAGGTGAGTCCCTTTTTTTCTCTGGAGCTCCATTCCCCAATCACTGAACAGATTTCTTAGAATTGTCACATTTCGCATTGCTTTATATTAATCATTTGTCAAAGATTTAACAGTTATTATTGAATTAATTGATTCCACTCTGGTGTTTGCCTTTCAGTACACTATTGGATGTAATGTGAGCTTTTAACCCAACTTGCTGTTTGCAGCCTTTAGGCAAGGAAGAAGACTTTTCATTTGCTTTGTCGTTTTTAATAATCCAAAGTCACCACATACTTGACCTCAAGGTCTTTTGAGTTTAAACAATAAACATAATCTTTTATGGTTAGAGCTGTTCTTCCTGTTCACACCTGGTAAATAATGACCCTGGTTAAAATGTGGGAATGCACCAAAGACTCGCTGATATGCAATTGCTCGGGCCTTATTTCTAAGTCTCAAAGGCTAGCTCTGGCCCCAGTCTTATTTCAGCGTGAAATTGAAACACTGTGCCACTGACCGTCTTTGTATTCATCCAAAGAGGTGGCAAGAAAGAAATGTAAAACTGTGTTAAGCCACTCGAGTCCAGAATCTCTGGTCGTATTGTAACAGAAAATCTTGCCTTCCTGTTAATGTTCCATGTTCCAGCGATGGTAAACAAAGCATCTGTGACAAGTGAAGTATTGTGGGTGTGCACTGTTTTTGAAGGTGCGTTGCAAATCCGTAGGCTTGCATTCCTGTACAATCTGTGAATTCACCGTTCTTACTGTAAAAACATGAGGTATATTCCCACGTAGCTCAAACAAGCTTGTCTTTTTTTGCCTCCGTACACGTGCACATTCCTTAAATCAATACCCAGTTTTAATCCATAACACGTCTTGAATGACCGTCACAGAATGTGTCTGGGTTTCATGGAAACACGGGCCGGTCTGCTGCCTCCCTGTGAGCGGCGTCAGATTCTTGTGCATGATGTACATATTTGCATTCGGAGTAGTGGTCATTTGAGAAGCATACCCAAGTGTCATGCTTGGATCTGCCTCGTGACCTGGGCAGCTCAGGACACGTGGTAATACCAGGCGTGAACAGAAGGAGCTTGAGGTCAGTGCTGTGAAAATGTGCAGCCACGATCAAACTGTCCAGCTGGCCTTCACAGCGCCGCTCTTTGTCATGTTACACACCATTTTCCAGGAAAATGAAAGTAATTGTGAATTTTTTAACACTTTTTTTAAATGTGTTGCAAGAGTTTGTGGTGACTTTGTCAAGCCTGGGCCTGAGTGTTTTCATTCCAAACGTCTACGTGAGACTTGTTGAATTCCCTTCTGTTTTGTGAAGTCAAACTTGACCGTGTTTTCATTTAATAACCGATGCCAGGAAAATAAACACCTTATAAACAACTAAACAGGACAAACCCACCATCTGCATTTCATACATAGATTCAATCTTAACTAAGGCTGGGTACTTTTTTAAATTGGACTCCACTTTGTTGATCTGAAAGCTAAAAATACATTTGTACATGTGTATTGTTGGTAAAGTCAATAAAATCACAATGGCACATATAAATAAGAGCAGAATCGAACAGAAGACATGCTATTGTTTTAGTCTTTTATCTTTTATTATCCCATCACTAACAAATCCATTTTTCAGATTTCAACACAATGGTGGCTGACTGTTCTAGCTGAGAGATTGGTGACTACCAGCTCTAACTCTTTTCTCAGCCTCTGGTCCGAAGGCTTCTTTTGAGACCAGTGTGAAGCAGTAGTGCTGTGTATCTGATTTGAAAACCCTAACATTGTACCCAACATTGGAATTGCAGAGTGCAGGTGGCCCCTGTCAAGTGATAGTCAATATGTGGGAGACCCATCTTCAGCCCCGCACGATGAGCCCCACAGGTATAAACATGCTAATTAAACAGTGCACGGTTCACTTGACTTTTGGTCATTTATTTTTTGTTATATTCAAACCTCCCATGTCCTGTTCTTAGCATTACAGTTGGTTCTAGCTGCACCGACTGACGAGGGGTTTACAGTTTTTAAAGGGCTGCAGTGTTTCTTCCTTAAATAGTGTATTTAATTTACGGTAGTTTTTATAGTGCTCCCCGTTTTTCAGCTCCAGCGGTTGTTCTTTGGATGATACTGGTAAAGCATTCACTAGACTAATCTGCTGCCACAGAGGAAAAAACTGCAATGCAGTAGACTTATTATTGTAGATCCCTTTAGTTATCAGGCCATTGTGTTGGTCTTATTCAAACAGAGCTGATTTAAAACGAGCCAGATAGGAAGAGCAGCTGCATCCATGTCCACACTCTGCGTTTGATCTCTGTTTATGACTGCAGCCTATCGCCCCGTCTTTGTATGCTTGTTTTTGTTCCTTATGTGATTCCAACTGTCATAAGATCCAGCTAATGTAACCCAAATGCCCTGCTGGCATTAATCGTTTAGATAAAAAAAAAAAAAAAAAGTTTTTGTGTTTGGTAAATATTCTTGAAACTGAGGCAAATCAAGTCCAGAGCAAACTTGGCACCATAATGCTCCGGTTCAAACAGTGCTTTGACAACTGGAAACACTCTGGTGTCATTTGACCTCAGCCTATATGTTGCTGCAGACCTTTTATCACGTCTGATTTTCTTTTCTGTGCTTTCAGAAACACATCAGAATATCGACGATGGACAATTTGGATTTCAAAGTAAGTTGGAATAAGAAATGCAAATACAGTAGTCCCTCATTTAATGTGGGGGATCTGTACCCTGAAGCCCTGCGATAAGTGGAAAAACCGCAAAATAGCAATAGTAGTACAAGTAGTAGTTTATTTTAGTATTTATATACAGTATTAAGGCGTTTTAAACCCTGCCCACACTCTTGCAACATTCTAAACAATGTTTCTAAACTCTCTAAAAGAGCACGGAATGTCATGATTTCAGCTCCCTGCCTCCTCTGCTTCTTGCCACCTGCAAGTGCTCTTGGCCACGCCCACTTCTCCACGCTGCATGGAGAACAGCTGCAGCAGGAAGCTTCTGCTGCAGAATGGGCTGCACAAATGTGCAGCAGGTGCTAAATAAATAAAAATGCAATGCCCATCATGCGACTCATCCATCAGTCAGCCAATTGTGTGTCATGTCCAGTCTTATTTTGAAAATCCACAATAGAGCGATTCCGCTATAAACAAACCCGAGAAGTAGCGAGGGACTACTGTAATAAGAAAATTGACATTTTCTGCCAGAATATAATGTGACTGTATGAGTGAATGACTGCTGACATTTTCTAAAGACATTAAAACTGGTTTGTTAAAGCTAAAAAGCAGAACCCAACCTTAAAGGAACAAAACACCAGCTAAAAGAATCAAAATGCTAAAGCTAAAACTACCAAAATGAAAGCTAAATGTTAACTGTAGCAAAAGATCTGAGCATTTCAGCACATTATAGAGCACTTCTTCAGGGGGAGTGGTGGCGCAGAGGTTAAAGAAGACGAGCCCGTGATTGGAAGGTCGCGGGTTCGACCCCAAAGTAGCACTAATTCAAGCGCTTGTGTTATTTCTACTGCTAAGTTTTTACATTCAGTGAACAAAAGAAGCTTTAATCAAATGCTGTCCTGTTTATCTCTGCAGACGATTTAAAATGTCTTGACTCGGGGTGGCTGACATGCCAGACGGATATTCGCCTGCGATTGCACTATTCCAAGAGGCCTCCGGTGTCCATCACTAAGAAGAAATACAAGAAGTCTCGCTTCAGGTGTATTTGATCAGAAGTCTAAATTTAACACCATCATGAGCTAAAGTATTACAGCACTGCTCTTACCCCTTGATCCAGAGTAAAACAGCCCAGTCGGTACAAGACTTTTAACTTGCATTTTAATGCATGGGTGCAGGATCAAGCTTACACTGGAGGGCGTTGAAGAGGAGGAAGAGGAGGAGGAAGATGATCTCAGCTCTTCATCTAGGCACAAGATGACCACCACTCTGGGGATCAGTATGATGGATATTAACGGCTATAAGTCTCGACACTCTCAGCCTGAGTGTGGTTACGCCCTGGAGCCTCCCCGGTGGACAGAGTACAGCATCCTCACCATGGACCCGGACAACCTGGAGCTCACCTTTGAGTTTTTTGAGGTACCATCTGTGCAACAAAAACTGTCAATATAACACAATAAATCCATATTCTTATCTTGTTACATACAATTATTGATGTTCTAATCTTGAATTTGCTTCCAGGAGGATCTGGGTGAGCATGTAGTTCAGGGGGACATCCACCCAGGGCACGTGGGGACAGCCTGCCTCCTCTCCTCTTCATTTTCAGAGCATGGCAAGGACACAGGGGTGGTCACACTTCCCATAATGGGAAGAAACTCCAGGCAGACCATTGGGAAAGTGAGAGGTGAGAATTTTCATTTGTTCTAAATATGTTTGGCATTTGTTTCTGTGTCCATCCATGTTTACTTTGTTCCTGCGGTTTCAGTGGATTACATGGTGATCCGGCCAATCCAGGGCCACCAGTGTGACATGAGCTCGTCGTACACGAAGCACTGGAAGAAAAGAAGTACTGTGGATGTCGGTCACAGAGGAGCGGGCAGCACGCACGCTGCCAAGTGAGTCACATGCACATTTTTATTTTTCGCTTTATTTATTTTCAAATCCACTGTGTCACTGATTGGATTTGCATTTTACAGACACTACAAAGTTCGAGAGAACACAATCACGTCTTTTAAAAGTGCAGCTCAACATGTAAGTCAAAGAGATGACATGTGCATGTAAATAAATCTCTTATTTTGTGTTAGCCCTGCTAAACTGTGTCTGTGTGCGTACAGGGTGCAGCCTTTGTGGAGTTTGATGTCCACCTCTCTAAGGATGCTGTGCCAATTGTATACCATGATCTGACCTGCTGCATTTCCACCAAAAAGGTCTATTATAATCTTCTTTTTTTTTTCCCCACTTTCAGCTCTTGTATCTAAAACTAATATTAATGTCTGACTGCAGAAAAACGACAACACTCTGGAGCTCATCGAGGTCCCGGTTAAAGATCTGACATTTGATCAGCTGCAGCTTCTTAAGGTAACCCCTGCTCTAGTTAATCCTGTTTGTTGGGTTGTGCAATGTTCCCTGAAAGCTCTGCGGTGCTGCTGGGCTTATGTTTGTTTACCGTTAATTTGTTGAGTTGGAGCAGTGTTAAAGCAGGAAATCTGGCTTCAATTTAATGAGCAGCTGGGGATGCATTGTGCTGACATGCGGTCATGCTTTACACAGGCAACTTTTGAAAATCACAACCTGTTTTTTCTGTGCAAGGCTTGCACAGTTGTAGTGTAGGCCATGTATGTTATTTGGCTGCTACAAAATAAAATAATCTTGAAATATTTCAAGGTATTATTAAGAAGTTATCTTGTCGAAACTTTTCTATTTAATTGCAGTTTAAATGCCTTTCAGTGAAATTCCAGAGCGTTTGTATAAGCACAGAGCTGTGCCCCCCTTATTACCCTGCAGCTGCAAGTTGTCAACAAGTTGTCATATGTAAACTTTTGCGCTAGTCAAAACCAGACAAGGTTCGGTTTTTTCCAGAAGCCCTAAAAAAACAAGACGGACGTGTTTTGTTTATCAGGAAACTTTTTCAGTAAGTGATGGCATTGCTTCTCCTAAAATGAATATTTGGATTCAAACATTTGCGAGTTAACGTGTTTGTTGATGGATTAGAGTAAACAGGCTGCTGCAGGCTTGCCAAGATTCATTTATCTACATAACTACTGTATCAGCTTTAGAGAGTTACTTCCCCACGTCTGGTATATCTTAACTCTTATACAGAGACTCTTGACTCGTAGCTGTAACTAGCTTCTTGTTCAGATCGTCTGCAGCGATGAACCAACGCAGAGAGGACACCGCTTTAACGTCTGAATAGTATTTATTTCTTCCCTAAAGCAGCAAACAGATTGTTGTATGTCCATATGACAACTTTTATTTGAACTAAGTAGAATATAAAAGCACATTTATGCTGCCTGTCAGCAGGAAGCTGCACACTTGACCCGCACATCTGCAGCATTTGAACAATGGATCAAACAGTGTACAACATGCATGTTTAGTTAAGAACTGTGATTAAATATAACTGGTGTTTATGTTTTTGTGTGAAAAAAAAAATCACATTATATCTAAAATCGGCTGGCTCTGGTGTTTTGGCTGACACTGGTTTAAAACTGAATCTCAGTGCTTGAGAATAAACACATTTTTTAGTTTTGATATTTAAAATGTGAATATCTGATGACAATAAATACGTTTAGGTAAATGTCTTGACTCAAACTGTGACTGTCAACAAATTTACTTACACATTTTCACTCCTTTTGGGTCTTTGTAAAGCAAATTAAAACTATTAAAATATATATTTTATATTTAGGATTCTGATAAAGAAATGTAATCAAGCAGCAATGATAGTGGTTAAATCTTTGCATTTAAACAAAAATAAAAACTCTGTGCAGTACTTTTTGGTTTTAATAGTATGAAATTGTGGTATGTTTGCTTAAAGTTTTCATATTGTCAGGATCTCACACCAGTCCATGCAGACTTGTTGAATGCTTAAAACAACAAAATAAATTGTTTTTGTCTCTAAGCAGCTACACAGTAATTTCTGAATGACAGTATTTACAAATAATTCCTCAAACTGGTCTCAGATGTCTTCATTGAACTTCATTTTAGATTGACAACTACACTTGATTCTACTGATTTTATTGTTAAAAAATGACAATAAGAGTGAGTGTGTTGGTTTATCTTTCATTGGTCTTTTTTTTTAATTAATATTAAAGTAAACAATTTGTGATTTGTTTTTACACAGTTGGCCCATACCACTGCAATGCAAGGAAGTGATTACAAAGGTATGCACTTATTTGTTTGGTTTCCTTCTCGTACCACAGCCCTTCCTGCTTGGACTTTGAATGAAAGATTTAAACAGCTCCATTGCAAAATGCTATTGATGTTATTAGGCCTGCATTACCTAAGATCATGTCATTTAAGCTTTGTTGCACAATGTTGTTTTTAAATCAATACACTGCGATAGATTTAGTTTTAGTCAAAGAGTTTTTGTGTACCGTATCTTGCATCACAGTAAAGTACATTAGAGGGTATTGTGTAATGGGATTTTGCAGATCTTCTGGATGATGAAGATGAAATTGATGAACATCAGCCATTCCCCTCGCTATCTCAGGTAAAGAATGTTCTGATGATGATTGTCAATCAAATGCAACCTTCTCTCCTCCTCTTCTAGGTCTGCTTTCTCACATCCAAGTTAACTGTTTGCTCTTTTTTGTTCCTCCAAAGATTTTCCAAGCTATCCCTGAGCATGTTGGCTTCAACATCGAGCTCAAATGGATCAGCCAGATGAAGGTGAGTAAAACGGCTCAGAGGGAACAAAATTACATCACCGTTAAAACTAGAGAAATTGCATTTCCTGCAAAAATGCAGTGTGAATGCTTATGGCTGAAGAACTTGCTGAAAAACAGCTGACATTAGCTAATAACTTGCTGAAATGTAGCCGAAATGGAAGAACAACTACGGTAAGTTAGCAGAAGAAAGCAGAAAGAACACATATTTGCTGAATATGGTCTAAATAAGCAGAAATGAACACAAGAAATTAGTAAATTAGCTAAAATAAAAAAAGGCTGAAATTAGCAAGAAATACCTGAATAGTAGCTAAAAAAAAAGACAGAAAGAAGCTTAAATTACCAAAAGGAATTGAAGAGAGCACAGTTGTGTCCAAATAAACTTAACAAAGCAGAAATAAGCACAAAAAGTGGAAGTCATCTGAAAAAAGCAGAATTTTTCTAAAAACAGCTGAATAGTAGCGAAAAAAGCAGAAAGAAGCTTAAATGACCAAAAAGAAGTGGGGTGAGCACAATTGCTCCCACTAAGGCTGAAAGAAGCAGAAATTAGCACAGAAATTTAGAAATTATCTGGAAAAAAAAAACAGACTTTTCCCAAAAATAGCCGAATAGTAGATAAAAAGGTAGAAAGAAGCTTAAATTACCAAAAGGAAGTGGAGTGAGCACAATTGTGCCCACTAAGGTTGATATAATCTGAAATTAGCACAAAAAAGTTGAAATTATATGAAAAAAGCAGAAATTTGCCAAAAATGGCTGAATAGTACAGGTAGCTAAAACAAAAAAGCAGAAAGATGAAATTACCAGAAAGAAGTGGAGAGACCACATATGTGCCCAGTTAAGCTTAAAGAAGCAGAAATTACAAAAAAAAAAAAAAAAAAAGTTGAAATATCTGAAAAATGCAGAAATTTGAAAAAAATAAAAAATAAAAAAGCTGGAAAAATATTGAATTTCCAGAAGCAAGTGAAGAGTGCACGATTTTGCTGAATTAGGCTGAAAAAAGTTTAAATGAGTGCAAAATATGTGGAATAAGCTGAAAATCCTAAAATTAGCATAAAACAGCTAAATAGTAGCTGAAATAGGAGAAATAGCTGAAACTTGCTGAAATAAGCTTAAAGGAGCAGAACAAGCTGAAATGAGCTGAAATAAATTAGAAGCAGAATGCTGTTGTAGTTAGTAGAGTAAAGTAGAAGAAGCACAAAAATACAAACAGGATCACTATAGTGTACTTAAATTAATAAGCATGGACACAATAAACTGATGTTTTTAATACTTTGTGTTTACAGGACGGATCATGGGACGGAAACCTGTCCTCCTATTTCAACATGAACACCTTCCTCGACATCATTTTCTCCTGCATTCTGCAGAAAGGTGGGAAGAGACGCATCATCTTCTCATGTTTCGACCCAGATATCTGCACAATGTAAGTACTGTTGTTCCTAAGTGCGCTAAATCTTCTATTTCCATGCATGAACGGGTTAACGAATGTCTTTTTGTCTCTAAAGCAGCAGCTGAAAGGTTTTATTTGGACAAAGTAAAAAAGAAATATGTTTTTCTCACATTTTTATATTCAGTTGAGCTAAATGTAGAAAAAAAATGAACATTTAAAAAGGGAATCCTAATGTTTTAGTTGAACTGAATGGTTTTAGTGAGTCCACGGATGTTGTCAAGTAAAAATAAACCCTCTTCCACATCTCATGAGTTTCTTTTGTCCAGGGTGCGGCACAAGCAGAACAAGTATCCCATCCTGTTCTTGACTCAGGGGGTTTCTGTTAAATACCCCGAGCTGATGGACATCCGCTGCCAGACCACTCAGTTTGCTGTTAGCTATGCTCAGAGCGAAAACATTCTGGTAGGTTGTTTATGTTCATTATGAACACGTTTTAACGCAGCCCTTCACTGAAATGAAAAGTTTCTGGAGGCCTGGCAGCTTTTTCTCATGTGCTGGACTCGTTTGTCTTCCAGGGCATCAGTGCCCACACTGAGGAGCTGCTGAAGCACCTGCATTTCATCAGGGAGGCTCAGTCCAAAGGCCTGGTGGTGTTCAGCTGGGGCGATGACAATAATGACCACGAAACCAGGAAGAAGCTGAGGGAGGAAGGAATTGATGGGCTCATATATGATCGGTAGGCTAAACTTCAACACTGAGTTTTTGCTGCTGCAATGATTGATGGTTTTCGGCTGAACCACAAACAGCAGGTCGTGCGTCCAGACTTTCTTCTACGTGACTTATCTCATTTAGTGCTTGTACTCCTCATTGTCACATTATTACGTCACTAATCATTTTTTGTAGTTATTACCACATTTTCACACGTTTTGTCTAGTTTGAATCTCATAGTCTGTGCACCCTAATTGCTCATGTGAATGCCTATGAAGCATTCATTTTAGCTGTTTTTATGATAATTGTAACTTTTTTTGACTAATTCCCCTTTTTTTTTTTGTTTTTTTTTTTTTTGCACTCATTTAAACTTTTTTCAGTCAAATTCAGCTAAAATGTGCTCTCCCCACTTCCATCTGGTCATTTAAGCTAATTTCTACCTTTTTAGCTAATTTCAGCTTTTTTTTTTCAGATAATTTCCACTTTTTGTGCTCATTTCTGCTTCTTTCAGCAAATGTGTTCTTTCTGCTTTCTTCTGCTAATATCACCTCAGGGTCATAGTTCCAGTCTGTGATCACTGTCAAATTCCTTCTCTTTAACATTTCCATATACAACATCAAACAAACAACAACCAAAAAAAAACAAACAGATAAACAAAAAGAAAAAAAAAAGAAGAGGAGGAATTAATTTGAAAATATATTACTTATATGTACTTAACCATAACCATGAAAAAGTTAGATAGCAAATAAACACTTCCTACAGAATGAACCTGCTCCTTACTACCATTTATTATTAATCACTTTTTAGCATTCTTTTAGCTCGTTTCAGTTGTTTTCAGATAAATTCAAGTTTTTCATGGCATTTTTTGCTACTTTCAGCCTAATTAACTTCTTTATGCTAATTTCAGCTTGTTACAGTCCTTTCAGCTTTTTTCTGCTAGTTTCAGCTTTTTCTGCTATTTCAGCTACTATTTAGCTGTTTTTATGCTAATCTTAGCATTTTCAGCTAATTCCACATTTTTGGAGCTCCTTTCAGCTCCTTCCACTTCCTTCTGGTAGTTTAAGCTTTCATCAACTTTTCAGCTATTTTTTAGCAATTTCAGCCTTTTTTTTTTTTTAGCTAATTTCCAAATTTTTGTGCTAATTTCTGCTTATTTAAACCTAATTCAGCAAACTTGTGTTCTTGCTGCTTTCTTCTGCTAAATTAGGCTGTCTTTCATTTCAGCTACATTTTCTTTTTTTATTTTTTAAGCTAATTTCAGCTGTTTTTCAACAAGTTCTTCTGCAATAAGCATTCACACTGAATTTTCTCAGGAAATGCAGTTCATCTAGTTTCTGTTTGTTTTGGGTAAACAAATATTTTTCACTTTAAACTCGTTTTTTTTTTTTTTTTTTTTTCATGTTTTGTGCAGTATTTGTCCACTGAGATGATTAGTTCCTTCTTGTTTGTTTTGTGTTCCTTTACGCTTTAGCTGTTTTGGTCATCGTGTTTAGTTGTTTCTGTGGATGAAAACAGAGTTTATTATGGCCAGCACATCTACTGTGGCTCTGATGTTTTACAACAACATGTTTACAGGCTGTGATTTAGTAGAGTTGTTTTGGCATGAGCTGCAAAAACCTCCTTTCAACACCAAGAGTCACTTGAGCTCAAAATCATGTAAACATACAGGACAGATAATAAAAAAAACACTTAAGAACAAAATTCTACTTCAGGTACATTTTATGAGGATCCATCCAATAATTTTACTACTTCTGAACGGAGGCTCTGCAGTTGGAAATGTAATGGTATCTTATTGAAAATCTTGTGCAGTGATTTTGCTGCTGTTGCTTTTGTAAAACTTTATTTAAAATGAGTATTTATACTTTAAAAGCTTTTAAGTTGGACAAATTTAAGAATTCATTTACTTTTGAAACTTCTGCAAATTGAGTCCATACCAACAGTTTTTTTTTATTATTTTTTTTAAGTAAAAATCTTGAAGCTACTTAGCCAACACTTCTTATCAGCTCTTCCATGATAAACACACCTGATTTTGAAGGTTATCAGCTTGTTTTTCAAGCATTACAGTGTTACGTAATCTGGCTGTGGCAGGAGTGTGAATCATTTGGCATCTGTTGTTGCCGTCTGTAGAAAAGCTTGATTGATTGACTGCTGTGTGTGAAATGAACATGCACAGTTATGGCAGCCCAGTTATATAAGTCTGTATTGTTACTGGGGTAAAATAGATTCCTCTGGGCTCAGCAAACCCGTGTAGTCAGCAGATCCTGCCTGTTCAGCTGTTTCACTTCTCTCTGTCTAAATGTTGACATTTGCTCAGTGCTTTCATTTGCACTTTGGCCCTGGCTTTTGTAGAATCCTGCAGACAGCATATTAAAACTCCACATTGTTGTGTCGATTGCTCTTATGACTGTGCCTCTTTTTTACAGAATTTGTGAAAGGGAGGTGCCGTGTTTTGACTCAAGTTCTCCAGATTCCTGTAATTCTCTCTGGTTCCTGCGCTTTCTTTACACCCACTGGCTTTATTTTATTTTTTATTTTTTGGTTCCCTTTTTTGGCCACTAGCTGAATTAATCTTGCTCATCAAATGCTGCAGGAACACATCAATGTTCCTAGATAATGATACAAGAGGCGGTTGACTTTTCATATCTTTTCTGTGCCTTTCATCTTGCAACAAGTTAATATTTTAACTTTGTGGAATTATTTATGACTCACTGAGTTTTTACTTGCCACACTTGTTTGATTAGTCAACTGCCATGGTTATCATTTTAATGCTGGTTTATTCATTTGATCACAAGGTCATATCCTTTTTTGTTACATCTTTGTATTGCTTTGTGTTGCCTCCAAGTTCTTCCTTATTATTGTGCTCCCATTGTACATATTTGAAGGAAAACTAGCACTAAGACCGAATGGCTTTTTTAATGCATGGGATTGTCACGTGATGTTTTGGCACCTTCATAAACTGCATTCAACTGCTAGTTTTCTCAGATCTGCTGAAGCTAGATGTATGCAAGTGTGATGGCACCAAACCACCGTAACAGCCATGCAAACTAGCTAGCTGTGCTTCAAGACAATCCTGTTTTTAGGCCTCTGTATTGTTTTGAGGCGATGGCATCGGACCCTCTTCTATCCATCATTTAGTGAACCCTTAATATTTAACAGATTCAGAAATAGGCCTGTCGCAATAAACAATAAATCAATGAATCGCATGACAAATGAAAATTTTTGATCTAATTTTCATTTATCGGCTTTTCATTTATCGGCTTTATCGTTTCTTTGTGTCTCTCTTTCTACTGGACACTGGATGACAAAAAGCTCAACTCTGGTGTTCTTCACTGACCCCTCCCTTTCTCTTTTCTCTTTAAAATCTGTTTTAACCATCCAAAATCATGTTTTTGGATCGTTAAAAGCTGCTAAGCTGAGAAGCTAAGCTGCGAGCTAAGCTAACAGGCTGACCTCGGGGATAAAACCTCTGTCTTGTCAAAGCTCCACAATTCACGGCTGAAGCCCGTGCCGTCATGTAAAGTGTTTTTTTTTCTCTGCAAAATGAAGCTGAAAACTTGTTTACTGATGTTTTATTAAAAGCTTTGTGTGAAAAATGCTATGCTAACGAGCTCAAATCACACAGAGCATCCGCCATTTTGAACTGAAGAGAGACAGCCCATGTCACTTCAAGGAACCTCCCTCCCTCCCATTTTTCTTAAGGAGACACGCTGCTTGCTCTCTCACTATCCATCCTTTGGTTCAAACAGTCTTATACTGCCATCCAGTGGTCAAAAAAAAGTACTACACACAAAAATTAACATTTCTTCTTAAATGTGACAATTACTAATTATTGTCAAATTTCAAACAATATTATCGTTTATCGCAATAATTTCTGAGACAATCACCCAGCAATATTAGTTATCGTGACAGGCCTAATCAGAAATAGAGCAGAGTTTGTCTCTTTACCTATCAACTCACACAGAGAAAGCAAATATCTTTCTTCTACAGGTGGATGTTGTGGTTTTTCAGACATGACTAGATCTGAACATGTTGTAAAAACAATCCATGCCCACTGATGAGAACATGATTAGGTCAAAGTCGTCTTTACAGGCCGATTATGATAGGTAGGGTTGGGTGACTTGACATAGATGACCATTGGAGTTTTTGGGGTCGATAGCTGTTTTATTAAGGACTAAAATTTCTGCTATATTTTGCCTTTAGTTTTCACTCTCCAGAGTTTTGACCTTTAATAGATTACAAATTAAATCCATGCTGTAATCCACCCTGATCAAGTGCAGTCAACCTCATTATTTTCAGCAGCAGTGCCCGTACCTTTATGACAGGTGTTGGTCCTTGCTGATGTGGGACACCTGACAGCAGGCTGAACTGCTGTGGTTCACTGTCATACCTTCATAAATTTTCTGACTGCATATCTCCTGCAGTTCTGATCTTTTAACAGTATTGTCTGCCGTGGCAGTAAGGACATTGTGTTAGAAGTTTACCACACTTTTGTTCTCGTGATAAATCCGTTAGCTCCTAATCTCAGCTTGGAGTTAGTTGCACAGATCTGGGTTATTCCTAATCAAAAGTTTTGAGCAACTCTTTGTTTGAAAACAAAAGCAACCTGAAATTAGTGACTTTGTTTTCTTCTTAGCCACAAACGGCTAACCTACATAGTTGTACAGAGAACAGGAATTACCTGTCTTGTCCCTCTTCAAAAAATGTGCTTAAAGATGCTGCAGAATGGCTTGAAAATGGTTGTTGGACCCAAAATGGCTGAATAAGTTTAAGCGCATCACAAACTGTACACTGCTGAAAGCCTCCTCCCTTCACTGCACAGCCTGTGCAATCATTCCCCTGCATGATTTTAAATTTAACAACTGTGCATGGAAACAGTTTAATTATTATGTTGTGCTCAAATGACATAAATTAACTATCTATACATCAGAATGATAGGATGTTTAGAGATGTTTCTAATGTTTGTAACTTGTGTTACTGCACTGAAATTCTTTGAGATGTTGCTAAATTTCTATGTTGGTTCAACAAAAATGCTGTTGCCTAAATGACTGTCTTTAGACCAAATTATTTAATGTAACAGAATGAGTTATTTTGCAGCTTTACTTACAAATGTGAAACGTCTTTAGCTGTGAAACATTGATCCCAACAACTCTTTCATTCTTTCCCTCTAGGATTTGTGAAGCTCAAGGAGAGCAACCAAACATCTTCCAGGTAGAAGAGCAACACTCCCTGCAGGAGGTCATCACAGAGGAGACCTTAAAGAGCTCTGCTTGCGCCTGCTACACCATTCCCTGCTCCATGGTACCATGTGTTGCCTCAAAGGCTCACGGTGGAAGTGCCGAGTCTGATTCTGGCCTCAGCTCTTCATAAAAAAGAGAAAAATCAAGTGTCTACCTTTCTGTGTAGCTTGTTAGTCATGCTGATGTTGACCAATGTAGGGTTGGACGAGTAATAAACTTGTACTTCCTCTGACCAAACTGATCAGGTGCTCCTCCCTGCCATTTTGTATTTTCCCCACAAAAATGTTTTTATTTATTTATAGTTCGACATTTAGCCAAAACGTCAAAAGAAGCCATATTTTCTATTTATCCTGCAAAGGCCAGTTCACTCTTCAGAGCAGAAAAATCAACAGGTCTTAAAATATATCTAGAAATCACACATTAGGTGCAGATTTATGAGACCAGTTTATTGTCTCAAAGTATAATTTAATACATGCTTTATTTTACAATTCAGGATCTATAAAGTGGACGTCATTAAGTTCATCTTGCTGTTGAATGATGGTTTTTTTTCCCGCTGTTATTTTTTGTGCATGCAGCCAATGCAACCTGAACCAGAACCAATCTTACACTGTTGTGAATCAATGAGTTGCTGGACAAGTTTTTTTTTTTTTTCCCAAACAGCACAGGCTTGTGTAATGAGTTGACAGTGCAGGTTTCATGAAATGTTTTGTTTTTGTTGGTCTGACTTAAAGCACTTTTAAAACTATGGCATGAATGAGCCCTCTTAATAAAGAGGTTTAGTTAAATGCATTTGCTTAAACTCTTCTTGCCTTTAAGCTTTTGTTTATTGGTCTAATTATTATAGTCCATTACGCATTGCGTATTGTATAATCTGATTTATAGATACTTGATTTCAGGAAGAAGTGTTTTCTGTAATGGTGCACATTCAAACCACAGCCTTAAAGGAGATACACATAGGTTTTTTTTTTTTTTTCCCAGCTAATTTGTTTGAACACATCCTTCTTCAAAGTTAAGTTTGACTTGATTAGAGATTTAAAACTTGTACCTCCTTCTAAACCCAATTATTTTCACAGCACCGCAAGTTCAATGTACACATGAATTCAAGAGTGATGTGTTGTCTGGACATTGTCTGTCTCTGAACTACAGTCTAAAGATTGTTGCATGCATGCTCTGTATAAATGGATGACCCAGCTCGGTGTACTTGAACTAACACTTGAACTGTAAATAAAACAGATTTCCTAATATTGTCTTGGTGTTTTTTCTTAATCCTTTTCAAGAAGTTGAAAGTATATGTGTGTGTACTAGTGTAATTTTTCTGTTAGGCTTCTAAAATGATTTGTCAAACAACTTGGTTTATGGCCATCTTATCATTTATTTGATATGAAGCACGTTCTCGAACCCAAAGCTACAGTTTACAGCGGGGCTATAAACACACTGCTGTTAAAAATAATCGCAGTGCATTCTCAGAAACTGGTGTAAACTCTGATTACTGTTGTCATGAGATTATTGAAATGTGAACTGCCAGGAAGAAGCACAACTTTCTGAGGAGGCAAGTCTTCAAGCCATGAATGGCTATTTTTTATTGACGTTGACCGAGGTTGCTAGGATGCAAAACATTGACCCACACGATTTAACAACAATTTTAAGTAGGATATTTGTTTAGCTAATTGGCAACAAAACATCCGGAGCAACTGATTTTTAATGGTTTCTATCCATTCATCCAGTCATTATCTTCCACTTGTTCCCATGTCGGGTCGCAGGGGCAGCAGTTTGAGCAGGGAGGCCCAGACATTTTCCACAGTCACCTCTTCCAAGTTCTAGGAGGATTCCAAGGTGTCCCCAGACCAACCGAAAGGCATAGTCTCTTGAGTGTGTCCTGGGCCTTCCCCGGGGTCTCCCCCAGTCAGACATGCCCGAAGCACCTCCCAAGGGAGGCACCCAGGGAGCATCCTTACCAGATTCCTGAACCACATCAACTGTCTCCTCTAGATGTGGAGGAGCAGTGGTTCTACTCCCGAGTCTCTTCCTGATAGCTGAACTTCTCACCCTGTCTCTAAGGGAGAGTCCAGATACCCTGTGGAGGAAACTCATTTCAACTACCTGTATCCACAATCTCATTCTTTTGGTCAATACCCAGAGCTTGTGAATATAGGTGAGGGTAGGAACTTAGACTGACCTGTAAACAGCTTTGCCTTACAGCTCAGTTCCCTCTTCACCACAACGGACCGGTATGGAATCTGTAATACTGCAGATGCTGCATCAATCCTTCTGTCAATCTCACATAATTCTTTCCTCACACATGAACAAAATCCCAAGATACTTGAACTACTCCACCTGAGGCAGAACATCACCCTCGACCTGAAGAGAGCAAACCACCCTTTTCCGATTAAAGACCATGGCCTCAGATTTGGAGGTGCTGATTCTCATCCCAGCCGCTTCACACTCAGCTGCAAACTGCTCCAAAGAGAACTGAAGATCACAGCATGATGACACCAACAGGACCACATCATTGCAAAGAGATGGAATCCTGCGGCCACTGAACTGGAATCCCTCCGCCCCCTGACTGCACAGAAATTCTGTGACAACGGGCAGCCCTGGTCGAGTTCAACTCCCACCATGAAGGGGTCCAACTTACTGCCGGCAATGCAAACCAAACTCTTGCACCGCTTGTATAGGGACCGAACAGCCCGTAACAATGAACCCCAATCCCATACTCAAGGAGCATCCCCCACAGTGTACCCCAAGGAACACGGTTGAATGCCTTTTCCAAGTCTATAAAACATGTAGACTGGATGGGCAAACTCCCATGACCCCTCAAGGACCCTGGTGAGGATAACTAGCTGATCCGGTGTTCCACGGCCATCACGGAACCCGCATTTTTTTTCTCCTGGATCTGAGGCTCTATCAACGATCGGACTCGCTTCTCCAGTACCTCTGAAAAGACCTTATCAGGGAGGCTAAGGAAAGTGATGCCCCTGTAATTGGAACACACCCTCCGGTCTCCATTTTTGAATAGGGGAGCCACCACTCTAGTCTGCCAATTTAGTTGCACTGCCCCTGATGTCCGCATGATGTTGCAAAGGCATGTCAACAGGACAGCCCCACAGTATCCAGAGCCTTAAGGAAATCAGGGTGAGTCTCATCCACCCCCAGAGCCCTGATGCCACAAAGCTTTTTATCTACCTTGATGACCTCAGCCATGGTTACAGACAGACCAGCCCCAAAGTCCCCTGACTCTGCTTCCTCCATGGAAGACATGGTGGGATTGAAAAGGTCAGAGAAGTATTCCTTCTACCTCCTGACGACATCACTGGTTGAGGTCAACAACACCCCACCTTCAATGAACAGGGTTAGTAAAAAGCTGCTTTCCCCTCCTCAGCCTCCTGATGGTTTACCAAAGTCTCCTCCGAGCTGACTGCGACTCTTTATCCAAGGCCTTACAGAACTCCTCCCACATCTGAGTTTTTGCCTCAGCAACAGCCAAGGCTGCAGACCACTTGGCCCTCCAGTACCTGTCACCTGCCTCCGGAGTCCCACCAGCCAACAAGGACTCCTTCAGCTTGAAAGCCTCCCTAACTCTGGGTTTTCATTCAACCTTTATGTGACTTATCTGTCTAAATAAAGGTTGAATGAAAACTCAGGGTGTCCAGTGCACCACTGAGTTTGAGGATGGCCGCCGCAAGAAGCACTGACAATCTTGCGGTCACAGCTCAAGGCAGCCATTTAAACAATTGAGGCGCGGAATATGGCCCATTTGGACTCAATGTTCCCCATCTCAGCTGAGATGTGGTTAAAGCTCTCCTGGAAGTGAGAGTTGAAGATATTTCTGACGAGTTCATCTGCCAGGCGTTCCCAACAAACCCTCACTACACGTTTGGGTCTACCGGGTCTGTCCAACATCTTCCCCCACCATCTGATCCAACTCACTACCAGGTGGTGATCAGTTGACAGCTCAGCTCTTCTCTTCACCCAAGTGTCCAAAACAAATGGCCACAAATCAGATGGCACAACTAAAATGTCAATTATCGATCTATGACCTAGGGCATCCTGGTGCCAAGTGCACTTCTGAACACCCTTATGTTCGAACATGGTGTTTATGATGGACAAACTATAAACTAGTCATATATGATGAGCATAGACGTAAAACAACAAAACACTGCTTGGGTTCAGATCAGAGAGACCCTTCCCCACAATCATGCCCCTCCAGGTCACGCCGTTGTTACCCACGTGGGCATTGAAGTTCCCTAGCAGAATAAAAGAGTCCCCAGCTGGCGCACCTTCCAGCACCCTGGCCAAGGACTCCAAGATGGCTAGATGCTGTGAACTGTCATTTGGCGCATAGGCACAAACAACCCTGTGAGCCCCCCCCTCCCCACACACACCCACACA
>JARVGS010000222.1:11285869-11306188 GCA_031762315.1 Hypsolebias antenori | reverse complement strand
TGTGTTCTATTCTGAATAAAATATTAGATGTTGGCACCTCCACATCATTGCATTCAGTTTTTATTCACAATTTGTTTCGTGTCCCAACTTTTTTGAAATCCGGTTTGTACTATTCCTACTTCATGGTTTTTCACTCATCGTGGGGCTTCAGGGTATGGAACCCCCGTGATAAACAAGGGACTACTGTAGTAGTATTTTTTTTCTTCTAAGTTTTGTAAGATGACAGTGGAAATGTTTGCTCAAATCCAACAGATTTCTATTTATTTATAGTGATACAGATTACTTTTTGACTTACATAAGATTTAATGCTCCTGATAAATCTTTTATTTGAATGGTATTATATGCAAGTTGCTAACCTGCGTGTCAGTGCTGGGGTTCCAGTCTGGGTCATAAATGATGACTCTGTTGGCTCCAGTCAGATTGACTCCCAGTCCACCAACTTTAGTGGTCAGCAAGAAAATAAAAATGGATTTGTCCTGTAACAAAGACAGACCAGGATCAAAAGATTGTGATTATTTAATGGCATTCAATCATGTACAACTTGTGACAATTAGTTTGGATTTGACCCTAGTAAAAGAGGAAAACAACTGTAAACAACTCAACATTAAATACTTAAGTTCTGAAATACTTCTGAAGACATACATCTGTGATCCTAAAGCACAATGTCCTATCACACACACACACACACACACACACACACACACACACACCAATCACAGCATTTCTTTTGACCAACAGATTGTCATCAATTAGTGTCTCTACTTCAGGCAGAGCAGGGTTCAACAGAAACATTTTCTCCCTGAGGACAGGATTTTCATGGGAAACACTCAGAGCCATTGGAGAAGGCTAATCCTCACCTCGTTGTAGCGAGCGATGAGCGGCTGTCGGGAACCTATTGTGGTCGTCCCATCCATTTTCACGTACGAGTAGTTCTGTTCCCGTACAAACACTTCCAAGATGTCCAGCATCTGGAAATGAGATATAAGATGAAGATAACAGAAAGACAGTGAGAAAAAAAAAGACAGGAGGGGCAGGCAAAGATGAGGAGAGAGGGGTTGAGGTTTGGATTAGCTCTAAAAGGATTAGAGCAGATTAATATTACATGGACAGAGATGCCGACAGGGAGGGTCTCAGGTTCCCTCTGAGGTATAATCTCATTGGTATTGACTGCAACAGCTGGGGCCTCTGTCACATATACACACTTCCTCTGTCTTTCCCATCCTAACACTGTTGTAAGTATCCAGCAGGAAATACAAAGGAGTAACATCACAACCTGATGTAAAGCAACGACGATCCGACAAACATAATTCAAGGTAGAAATGTATGTTTCATGAGGAATGTACTGTAACTGTAGTAAAATAAACCATCATTTATGCTGAATGCCATCTTTCTCACCTGTCTAGACTGTGTGAAGAGCAGGACCCTCTGTCCCTGCTTGAACCAAAGACGGAGAAGCGACTCCACCACTATCAGCTTGCCTGAGCGTTTCCAAAAGCCAAACTGTTCCTCCTCGGTTAGCTGGTCCTCCGGGATTCCCCTCAGCATCCGGGGCCCGCCTGAGAAAAGGTCCGGGTGGTTACAGATCTTACGCAACGCGATCAAGCCTGAAAATACCTAAAGAGCAGGGGAGAAAAAGAAAAGAACAATATTCATAGTCTTCACTCCACACAAGTAGTAAAAACAATAGCCAATTTTATTGCATTTTGCAGCGTTGCACCTTTAAACAAATAAGCACATTTACTTTAGTCCACAGGAATGAATTACATAATTTATTTACGGACAATAAAGGCTGTGTTTCTTGATGAGGGCCCAGCGGTCACTGCATTAGTAATGGTGGTTAATGGACTGAGAGTGACCACTGAATACATCTATGCACAATCTGGTCACCCGTGGCTCTTCAACCACGTCCATTTGGTCAGTGGTGATAAATGGTCGCTTCTCTCTCTCTCGTCGGTCTGGCTAATGTGAGAAGAAGTGCACAACCTTTTCAAAGTGAGCTAAAACATGCTCAGGTTAAGCTGTAAGAGGTTTAAAAAAAAAACTTACATGGACAAAAGATGAGAGTTTTTGAATTTGGCTTTAAGATGATAATCTTCAAAAGTTTAAAGTTTTATAAAAAAAAAAAAAAAAACTACGAGTACACAAATATATGTGAGCTGGAGATAGGAGGTGAAACATCAGTTGAGTGGCTAAATAATTAATACTTAGTACTGTTCTTGGAAGTTCTCTAGACCAATATTTTTGACCTGATCATCCTTTTAATATGCAATAAAATAAATTTCCTTAGGAGGATGTTCATAATTTGGCTTGAAAGCACCCAACAGAAAACACAACTCACCCCCTTTAGCAAAGTAAGAAGAACAGAAAATAAATTGTTAGGAATGCACGATATTATCGGCATGGTATCGTAGGGCTGGGCCATATCATATCGTTCAAGATAATACCTGTTAAAAAAAAGCTTGCCCGGGCAAAAAAAAATGATATCATGATATGCTAATTTCATGACGTAATACATCAGGGCACCCCGCCCCCTTAACAACTGAGCGCGCCGAACAACCAAACCGAACTGCACACCTCCCTCCACCTGTCGGTACTGGTGTAACTAATTAGTTGTGCGCAATACTAGCTAGCTAAAAAGCTAAAAACAAACAACGCGCGCCTCAGCTTCTCTCCATCCAGCTCTAAACTGCAGGTACAGACAGCTCAACTGTCTCTCCCTCCCCCCACCCTGCTCTGAGCTGCCGGTGCAGGTTGACTCTCCTCCGCTTTAAACTGTAGATACAAACACGCGCAACTCAACTTTCTCTTGAGTTCCACAGTCGGTGCACGGACCAAGAGGCAGAGATCAGAGACAGATTAGATAGAAAAATTAATCATTTCTGCAGGAACAGAAGCTGAAACACCAACAAGCTTCAGGGTCAGCTGGATGCCTTGTCACAAGTTCTGGAAGTTATACTTCATTTAAAGGCAACATATTTTGTTGTATGTTACATTTATGCCCAACAGATCTTAAGCTTCATTTTATTCAGTTATTTTGGGAAACTTCACCTGCACTTTAGTTTTTGTGGTGGTTTTTGTTGATCTATATTTTGTGCAGACTTTTTCAATCTAAATAACAGAAGGATCATTTTTGTTTTTTATTTTTATACTTTGAGACTGAATACTTTACTAAATAAAGTAATTTCAGTAAAATTACCCTTTGTTGTTTTTTTTATTTTTATATAATACTGCAAAGCAACATATTAAGTTAATGTCAAATAAATAACTGATTTCTTTTTTTTTGGGGGGGGGGGGGGTTATATCACGAAATTTATCGTTATCAGAATGCTCTGAAATATCACAATATAATATTTGAGCCATATCGCCCACCCCTATTTCAAATGTTTTGTCAGCAAACATTTTTTATTCCCCACAGTCTTCACACTTTTTAGACAGTTTATCTCAAAACCCTGACATCTCTTGGCGGTGTGTCTGCCATCACTATGACTTGTTTTCGTTCAAATCCCCTGAGTGTACACATCCAAACTCTCATGGACTTCCATTGTATCCAAGTTCAGAATTTTCTATTCAAAACTGGAGGTGAAGTTTAAATTTGAACTTTACTCCTACATTAAACAAGTACAGTAGTCCCTTGCTACTTTGCGGTTTGTTTATCGCAGACTTGGTCTATCACGTTTTTCAAAATAAGATTGAACATGACACACAATTGGCTGATTGATGGATGAGCTGCACAATCGGCATGGAATTTTTATTTAAAATAAATTATTTAAAATTACTTAGCAGAGCAGCTGAAAAAGCACTCTCCTGCACCTTTGTGCAGCCCATACTGCAGGATAAATTTTCCTGCTGCAGCTGATCAGCTTCTGGCATTTCAGGAATCTAGTGACCGTTTGAGACTTACTTTCTACTCTGCATTTCTGTCTGCCATATTCCTGGGAGTGAAAGACATAGGTGTGTGTGGTTGCTAGAGGTGCACCGATTGCAGTTTTCTGGTCGAGCACCCATCACTAAAAAGTCTGACCTGCCGATTCCGATTTTGGCAGATACCGATTTTGTTTTATAAGTGACACTGTCAGGTGTGATAAGGTCACAATGCACCTTCAGTTTTCCAATATTATTTTGTTGAAAAACATACCCTTGAACAATAACCTAGAAACAATACAAACTTGTTTTAAATGGCCACGAGGTAGTGCTTGGAAATATAAATGAAGTTCAGACAATTGTTGTTAAAACTTACATACAAAAAAAAAAAAAATCGGTTTCTCATGCAAGTATCGACCAATTTCCTATTTCCCAAAATTAAGGAAATCGGGGCCGATAAATCAGGCAGCCGATTTATGGTGGTTACCATGGTGATCATAATGAGCCACTGGCAGCAGCTTGAACGTTGCTTTCTCCTTAAGTTTCTTATACAAATTATACATTAAAATCACCATATTTTGTCCATTTAAATTATTATTAAAATCCCAAATGACTAAGGAGCTTTACAGAAGGAATATTCTGATGCATGCTCAATAATCCTTGTAGAAAAATCTAAAAAGCTAAGTCAGGTCCTCTGGACGTTCAAAAAAACAAATAAAAAAACAACAAACAAACAAACAAAAAAATTGTAGAAATGTTTCGTCTTTCATCCGAAAGACTTCTTCAGTCTGAGGAGCTGTTTTCAGCTCAGTCTTATAAATAGCCCTCTCTCATAGTGGATCAACCAGATAAAGGTTTCTAGGATTTTTTTTTTGTTTGTTTTTTTGAACGTCCAGAGGACCTGGCTTAACTTTTTTAGATTAACAGAAGGAAATGGCACAAAGTAAATTAGTGAACTTAAAACTAGCTGGTTTATTGACCAATTGACTTGTGTTGTACAAAAGTCCTCGTGCACACGTCATGGAACTACCAGAATGATCAGTAAGGCCCAGGAGAAACATTACCTGATGTGTTTCATGTAGCTTTTCTCATAGTGGAAAGTCCGCATGCACTTGTTACACAGGAACTGGGCCTTGGAGGGTTTTTTTTGCTTCCTCTTAAATTGTTCTTCTTCTTCCTCATCCTCCTCTGTGTCCAATAAAAACAAGGGGTCAATACTCTGCATCTCACCGTCACATCCCCATTCATCATCAGATAAAGGCTGCAGCAGTGAGGTCTCTTCCTTCTCTTTCTTTTCGTTTGGCCTAACGGCGTCTTCAGTCCCATTCTCACTCTCCTCTGTGCTTTTTGTCTCAACTTGTTTTTCACTGTGAAGATTCTGAGAGGGCTTATGGACCATTTTACGGCCTGCAAGCTTCAGTTTTAATTTTTCACCCTGTATTCTTGCCTTCTTCTTTATGTTTTTCACCTTTAATCTTTTTTTAATGATGTCTTCTTTCTTAGAGCTCTTAATGGAGAGTTTCCTCTTTAGAAAAGTGTTTTTGGTTTGTTTCTTTCCTTTTGCCTTCTCTCCCGTTTTAGTGCTACTTGAAGCATCTTGAGTTTGGGGTTTTGAGGCACGTGTTCTTCTCTTTCTGGGTTTTTGTGGAACTCCAGTGCTTAAGGCTTCACTGCAAATCTCTGACAGACTCTCACAATCCAATATCTGTGCCACCGCTTGGACATCACCGATCTTATCTTGAGCAACTTCGATCTTACCAGAGTACACAAATTCCAGAAACTTGGCGAAATCATTGGACTGCATGTTTGAGAGTAATAATTTCTCTTTGGTTGCATTCTGGGACAAAAGGATTTTCTTGAAGTAGCCGCTGGATGCAGCAAGTATCACCTGGTGGGCCTGAAACTCCTGAACATCTCCCTGGTAGTCCACCTGCACTGTAACATCACACAACTGTCCTTGGATCCTCAGCTGATGCAGAGAAGTCAGAATGTTTTTATGATATGAATGTGATGTGAGCTTGTGCACTTGGACTCCCATTGTGCTGCTGAGAAAAACACACAGAGGGGACGTTGGTTAAACACTCCTTTCAAAGCTTGAATAGTTAAATTGAAAAAATAGATATCTTTACAAAGTTTTTGTTAATTTTTTTTTATATGGAGAAAAGAAGGGCCAGAGGTGGCCCTTGAGCGTTGTCAACTGGCCTGCGGCATTTTCTTTTAAACATAAAGCATTGTTAATTAATTTATTGTTGTTATTATTATTATTACAAATAACTGGATTTTAGTAATCGCTCTTGAGGAAACTTAATGCAAGGTATACAACAATATGCTAAGAGTATATTTTTGTAAGTTTGGTAAGGTAGGCGGGGCGCTCAGTTCTGTTGACCGGGCACCCCGCTTGTATAATGGTACGAGAAACACTGCCAATGTAATGAGATCGCTACATCAGCTTCAGTTTCTCTCCTATATGCACTGCTGTGGTTTCATCAAAGATGTAAAAGGTGGACCATCGTTAGTGCCCTGATGGCCACTTGCTATTTATTCACAGTGAACTGACTGAGTGATATTTGCAATAACAGCACTGTAGGGTGAACATGGAGAGACCCCAGCCCCTGTTTAAAGATGGATGGGTTCACTTCTCAAAGATGGCTCTCTCAAACCAGCATTCCTCCTTGTGCATGTGCAGATTGTCTTTTTCAAAATTTGTGTAATCTGCTTCTTTTTTTCATTATTTTCTTTTTTCTGTATGACTAAAACATGCTACTGGATGCCTCACCCCCCACACCCCCATGCAGAACATGCATGCATGTATGCATACATGCATGCATGCATGCATGAATGTATGTATCCATGATTGCATGTATGTATGAAGCTATGAGAACCCAAAGAAGCAAAGTCCAAAAAAAAAAAAAAAAAAAAAAAAACGGCGAAAGACCATCAAAAAACCTGGGGACTACTTTGATTATAATTAAATCTGGCTGCTTTTAAGTATTTTCCGAATCAGATAGTATAATAAAGGTGCTTTTCTGTATTTTTGCTTCGATGAAATTAAATATCCTGCCTTTGCATTTGACTCGAGAAAAGCACCTACTAAATTGTTTGTTTTTTAGTCAAAACTTTTACATTTGCACAGTCATATGCGTGTTTTTTTAATGTCTGAGCGTCTAGTATCCGCACGAAGCTTTAATAAATACGACATTAAAGCAAACTAGCTAATCTCTGAATGCTAACAACAGCAGTAGCATCAAGGCTAAAATTACAGTCAACAATAAACAAATACATGCAGGAACCGTGTTAGAAAACCAGACTCCAGCACTGCAACACAGTGGATGGATGACCGTGTGACAGACAGATAACACAGCAACAAGCAAGTTTTCTTACCGTAAACTCGCTAAAATGGCAGCCCTAAAGAAACGGACCGTTCGGGAGGTACTTCCTGTAGGAACAGCGCAGAGCTCGCGCTCAGCAGAGGCGACATCCGGTGACGCGATGTTCATTAAAAAGCACAAACTGTATTTAGTTTAAAATGTTTATTGTTATTGGTATGTTTTACACGTACCTCTCAAACCCTAAAGTTGAACTCAGGTGATTTAAAAAGCTGCAGGCATAACTCAAAACTTTACCGAAGAACTTGCGCATGTAAAATAAATATATTTTTAAATATTTGCAAAGTTTTTTGTTACATTTTTTATTATTATTATTATTATCGAGAACTTAATAGCTATAATAATCATCACCATAGATTTCTTATTGCGTGATATATTGCATTTTGTGGGGATAAAAATATGCTTATTCGTGCAGTACTGGTTAATGACCACAGGGTGGCAACATTGCGCTTAGACACAATGTTGGAAGCGCAGAATACAGTAATGATGTTCTTCTGGATAACAAGCAGCTCCTTTTGTCAAAACTTGACTTCGATTCACGTCTCTTATAGTGATAAGTTATGTTTGACACCTTTTAAATGCACGTGAAACTATTTTCCTAAAATAGCTTTATTTTTAATATAGGATAGTGTGGATCAAGTCAAGTCAAATTTATTTATGAAGCACATTTAAAAACAGCAGCCGTTACCAAAGTGCTTAACAATAAAAATCAATGGCAGTAATTTAATGTGAAAAACAATACAAAAAAAAACATCAAAAGAAAAGCATGAAACACAGATTTAAAAAAAAACTAAATCAAACCACGCTGTGATAAGTCAGAGAAAAGGTGTGTTTTTAAGACATTTAAAAAGAGGAAGTCAGCTGGTCAACTTTTGTGTCCCCAAAGGGCCATAATTTTTTTTTTAAGACTTGAAATATGACAAAATGAACTAAAACATGTGCAGCATATCCACACCCATCATCTGTGACATAAAGTACTAAATACATGAATATAAATGAAACATGACCAGTAAGAGGCTTGCTCTGTTCTACTTTTATATTTACTTTCTTGGTCAACGCTCATCTGGTCTTTCTTAGAATTTGAAACATGTGAACTTATATGTCAGCATTTCAGTAAATAATATCCAACATACACAGTGTTCCATATTTTCACCTGTTTCGTTGTCATTTAAGGATGTCAAGGGCCAGATGGAGATAATTTAAGGACCACTTCTGGCCCTCGGACCACATTTTGCCCATGTGTGGTATAGTTTGTTGAGCTAGCTGCACATTCTACTAAAACCACTGCAACGGCCCAGAGCACTAAGTAATTTAAACTCGATCAAAACATCTCTTCTACAGGGTTGCAAAATGCTTTCATTCCAAAGGTGAATGGAAAGCTACTTGTGGATTCACCCGGGAACCGCTCTGCAGCTGCCAAGTGTTTTTTTCTCTCTCTCTTCCTGAGGAAATCCATGTACCTTATATTTGTCTTAATGAATTCTGCAAGCTCGCAGTCTGCTCTTTTCCGGTGAGTCATGCTGCTCTCAGGACCGGCTCTGTGCACACTTCAGCTCAGACCTGGAACACGATGTTCACCCAGCTTTTATTAGACTCCTCCTCTGCCACATCCAGTGTCTGCAGGTGACACGTTTCATACAAGCTGCTCCCGAGTGATCGTCACAGGATGCACAGCTACTACAGAGGGGTTCTCATGGGGATGAAGAGTATGAACATGTGACATAAAGAACACTGCCATGAGGAAAACAGCAAAGAGTGTGTAGTACTGAGTTAATATATCTAATTTTGGAAAGATACCGGCTAATCAATGGGATTAAATTCTACTTTTTAACTTGTATGCTTTTATTTTTAAGGACAAAATCAGGGTTGCACTTACTGAAGTGTTCAGTTCATATATATTTTTGAAGTACAGTTCAGTAAAGACAGCATCCCCTGATGTTTGCTCGTTTTTTTTTTCTTGCAGCTGCTCCCTTCTCCAGGGGTCACCACAGCGAACTAACTCGCACGAAGACTTGGTAATTGATTTTACACCAGATGCCCTTCCTGACACAACCACAGACCACCGAGCTACCACATCCCTCTGTGTGGAGCAGAGGGCTGCTATCTAGGGTGCCCGGCAGAGCAGATGGTGTGGGTTCAGGGCCCAAAGTGGAGCAAACGAGGGTGGGTGTTTCACCTTTCCCACCCACATTTTGATGTTGTCCGTACAGGAAATTGAGCCGGCGACCTTCCGATCACAGGCCCACCTTCTCTAACCTCAGCACCACCACTCTCCCAAAATTTCCCCACCCATGTTTGCTCAGAATATGTGTCGCAAACGACTCTCAGCTACTTCCACGTTGAACTTTAGCTTGATGTTTGTGAAATTGCCATTTTTGTGTTGAATCACGTTGACGACCATCTTAATTTGGAGCAACTCCAACAGTTAATAACAGCCAGTAATTGTTATCTTAACGTTTCATTAAACTTTAGGTAGTATGCTGTGAGATGTGTTGCTAACAGACAGACAAGAGATGTGCTAGAGCAGTTAATGGCAACATTTTTGACAAAGATCTTGCACAGTGTCTTAGTGCTCAGAACATATGTTGAGGATCAGTCTCAGCTTCTACCTCAAATTTTACAAAACATCTGCAAAACTGAGTTATTGGCTCATTTTTGTGTTTTTCCTCCAAATCCCAGTGTTGGCGTGCTAATGAAACTGTCAGAGGTGTATATAGAAGCCATCTCAGGTCAGGATTTGTGGTTTATGGAGTTGTCCCAGCATGTAGGTCAGAATGAAAACAGAGGTCACGTCGTCACTGCTCGACATGTGCAATCAACAGGATAAACACAAAAGCCGCATCGCTGAAAGAGCAAAAGGTCAAACAGTCATTTCAGAAACATGTCACTCTCATTTACTCTCGGCATGATGTCAGACGGCTTTTCACGCGGCTCGAGGACATTTCATGTCGTTCAGATGTTGGCTTGCGAGCGAGGTTTCCAGCAGCGTTGTCAGGTAAAGCCCAGCTGGAGCAACAGAAACAAACGGACTTCCCACAGATTTATCATCAGGTTCTCAGTAACAAAGATAAAGTGTAAACGCTTTACGAGAGGACAGGGATCAGCAAACAAAACAACTTGGGGTGGTGTTTGCTGCGCGCCGGTAGACTCCTCCACACAACTGAAAAAAGTCCTCCGTCTGCATTTTACACACACGGCAGGACAACATGAGCTCTCTGCTGGAGGAAAGGAAAACTAAAGGCCATGGATTATTTCAGGGCTATTCAAATGGCGGCCCAGGGGCCAAATCAGGTTCACTGATGAGCTCAGTTCGGCCCACCAATGGGTTTATTTTTGACTAAAACTCAATTTTAAACTGTAAAACAAACTTACTTTATGATAATAACTACGGGATGTCCGACCCCTGAGCTCTTGGCTTTCAGTAACTGTGGCCCCCAGAGTAATTTAGTTGAATAACCCTGGATTATTTGATTTAAACAATAGTTTGATGGTTGTTCTTTTCATTCAACCTTTATTTATACAGGTTAATCCCAGGTGCTTGTGTCTAGGCTCAGGTTATTTGCTGGATAGAATATTTTGACTGCACTGAGGTAAAGTCAAGTCAGTCGGTTGTCCTTGCAGGACCTTTCCGCGTCTCCTGAACCGGACTGACTCATAATCACCGCAAATGAGCTCAACTCGCGATGGCAAACACCAGAATATTACATGAACGTTTGGACGGCGGCGGTCCAAGAACAACCACTGCATTTTTTTTCTTTCTAAAACACCCCGCAGCGGATGCCAGACCCTCACACACCAGTCCAACTCAGCACTCTGTGGTGTCGCTCCCTTTAGAGAACCCCGTCAACCCAAAACACATTTAACATATTAGAGGGCTTGGGTTCACCAAACACCAATACCTTTTGATTTTTTATCAGTAGCATGCTCCAACTTTGAATATTGATTTTATTCTGAATTGGAGAGTGGTTTTATTTGTTTTATAAAATGGAATAAATCTACTTATATTTCTGTAAGATGGAAAAAATAGAGGAGTCAAATATTGTGCATGTTTGTGGAGTCCCATCAAGGCCAAGCATGCTATGCCAGAGCACACACACAGCATACTGAGCTTGTTTATGGCAGTCTGTGCTCCAACTTAACACCCTTCAGCTTCTTCTTTTTGTTTTACTCTGGCCGGACGCCCCACCACATCGAGCCGGTCCAGGGTTTTGCATGAAGCCATGAAACCGCATTGTAACACAAGAAACCAGTGATACACAAAAAAAAAACTGCAGAACTGCCCACACAATGACTTGAAGATCCAGCTGAGTGATTAAATCTTGGCCTGACTGGAGAAGGAGAAAACAACCCATCCCTCTGCTTTGAGTTTGGATTGCATGCATTGCTTTCTTTCTTTTTGAAATGCACCCAAATGGAGGAAAAACGTACACTTTGGTGAATAACACTCGCATCGAGTTAAAAACAAAATGAAGCCATTTCCGTCCACTGATTAGAAATCCCAGATAGATGCAGAGAAATATGTTTGGATGTGCCTGGATGTTAAGAGCAGGGTTTAGTTTGGATGTAAGTCAAGTACCATATTTTCCGGTGTATAAGTCACAGTTTTTTTGCATAGATTTGTCAGTCCTGCGACTTATATGCCGAAGCAACTTATATACATTTTTTTCCATTTTAAAAATGCAATTTTTGACTGATGCTTAAAATTTTTAAGATGTGCAATAGCAAGTCCTCTCATGCGCACTCGCTTCATTCAGCTGGTTTAGGCGGAGGAACGCTGGAGAGCTTGTGGCTCTGGCTGCGATGGATGGATGGATGGCTGACGCTGCACTGCCCCAGCAAAATGAAGCTGTTTTGACCATTAAAGTGCATTTATTAAGGAAAAGTTAAACTGAGACACACCTTTGCTATAACGTCTAGCAAACAAATAATTGTTTTTTAGTGTTGATCTTGATAAATTTCTAAGAAGTGATAAATTTCTTGTTAAATTTCTAAGAAGTGATGCATTTCTTGTTAAATTTCTAAGTGACACATGATTAATGCAATTTATATATGGTTTTGTCCCTCTTCATGATGCTTTTTTGACTGATGCAACTTGCACTCCAGAGTGACTTATATGCTGGAAAATATGGTAATCATGTTGATCTAGACTAATTTATGGATCCAGGGTTTTCCTGTTCATCAAGTATGCTATATGAATTGGATGAAGTCAACAGGCAGATCTGCACATAATAACTTTAAAATTTTAGCTCTGTGAAAACACTCAGAGGCAAAATGTTTTTTTTTTTAACCAATTACTCCACCATCAATAAAGTCGCCATAAAAGTGTAGAGCCTGTTAAGGATATTTTATCACCCTTTGTTTTTATTGGACAACCCTTTCTCATTTAAAACCAACGCTGATGCATTCATCTTTACTAACTTCAAAACCAGCCGGCTATATTGACCAGAACATAAATTTTCCCTTAATGGACTCAGAAGTTGCTTTTGCTGCCTTGACTGATTAGTTAATTTGTTTTACTGCGGGACTCATTTTGTTTTTCAGCATCATGTTGATTCTTTAAAGCGACACGGTGAAGGCAGCACACCAGTAGGTGCCATTATCTGGGAAAAGATGCTTCTTAAAGATTCAGCAGCAGTTGCACTGCAATTTAAAAGAGTTGTTAAGATATTTTTAAATGTGGTTCCAAGGGAAAGGGAAGGAATAATTAATGTCTTACCCGCTGTTAGATAACTCTTTAAACAACCTAAATTTGGAGAAAAGGCGTTAATTTTTGACCATACTAATGACAGCAGAAACAAGAAAAAAGTGGTTTGCTACTGCCTAGAAAATCTTGAACCTCAAATATTCAGTGTTGGTTCAAGTGAGCACTATTTTATATATTTTATTTTTTCATTCAACCTTAATTTGTACAGGTTAGTCCCATTGAGCTTCAAGGACTCATTTACAAGAGAGACCTGATTTTAAAAAGGGGCAATGACAACAGTAGACAATCATAAAAATAATACAAATTGAGAATAACAAATGAAAGAAAATGGCATTAAAAACAAAAACAGCTAGGATGTGGGGCAATGTAGAAAGGGCCGATGGTGTAGAGGCAGGACAGCCGGCTCAGGACCGGAAGGTCCCGGGTTCGATCCCCGGTCACTGCATACCTCGTTGTGTCCTTGGGCAAGACACTTAACCCCAAGATGCTCTCGGTAGGACTGGCTGGCGCCTTGCATGGCAGCCTACCGTTACTGGTGTATGAATGTGTGTATGAATGGGTGGATGGCTGGTACTGTGAAGCGCTTTGAGGCCCCTTATAGGGGGCTGGAAAGCGCTATATAAGTAAGCTCCATTTACCATTTATGTATGCATATCAGCGAGAAGGTTGCCAGTTCAAATCTCAGTCCGCGGGCTTTTTTGTGTCAAGTTTGCCTACTCTCTTCATTCATGTGTGGGTTTTCTCCGGGTACTCCAGGTTTCCTCCCACAGACCAAAACATGCATGTTAGGCTGATTGGTAGCTCTAAATTGTCCCTAGGTGTGAGTGAGAAAGTGAATGGTTGTTAGTCTCGTTTGTCTCTATGTGTCCCTGTGATGGACTTGACACCTGTCCTGGGTGTGCCCCGTCCCTCACACAGTGATTGCTGGACATTGGCACTGGCGACCCCCGTGGGGGCTCTAGACTATGCTACAATCTTCCCATTAAAATTCAGTGTCTTCACTGGCTTATATGTACATGTATCATATCTATATATGTTGCTTTGCTGTGGTATGGTTTTTTTATGCCTCAAACCGTCTCCTGTCTAGGACTAGGTGTGAGAGATCTTTTTTGTGTTTTTTTAATACGTCCCTCCTCATGTTTTCTTCCCTTTTCTCATCTAAGCAAAATATTATTCTGAATAAGAATAAGATGGCCTCACTTTTTATAGCAGCTTCATGCACTCCGCCCATCTTTCAGACGACTGTATGTACATGTTCTTGCTGTACCATGGTGCAATGATAAAGTTTATTATGATTCTGATTCTGGTTATGATGAATGAGAAAATCAACATTTAAACAAACAACAGTGGGTAAGAACTATACAAATCAACAAGAGTCAAGGGCAAATTTCATCTTGTTTATGTGGAGAAGGTGGGACTTGAAAGTCATTCTTATGTTTTGGTCAGAGGTCTAGATTTATGTGAAGTGTATCTCGCACAAGTTTGCTGTAGATGTTTGTATAATTTATTCTATTCCTACTAAATGTTTGCTCATGTAATCACAGCGACTACTACATATGCATGCTTGTGAGTGTGCCTTATTGCTGTGTGTGTGTGTGTGTGTGTGTGGTAGGAGGGTGTTTTCCTTGGCAGAAACTCAGAGAGACAAAGAAGGAGGGAGACTTGGAACATATTACTATTCTTAGTCATTGTTTTTATAAATAATGTGTGTGTTTAGGCTAATAATCTATTTCTACACACACAGGACAGAAGTTCACTCACATATATTTGCTTTAAGGAGACATGCCATTAACTTACAATTGTTATTCAATTATTAGAAAAGTTTAATCATTTAACCCTGTTTGGTAATGTTGAGACAATATGACAAAAACAGTACTTGTAGTGACACCTGGGAGAACAAAAACACTTCATGCTGGGATTCTGAACTGGTCTGAATGTCTGATGAGTCAAATATTTGACAATACAGAGGTACGTTTGAGTTGTTGTAGGCTTCACACATGGGTCACTGTTTTAACATGAGAGTCTTTAGGGAGAAGGAAAATTCAATTAAAGAAAGAATGAATGAAAGAACAAAAGAAATAATGAAAGAATGAAATAATTAATGAAAGCATGAAAGAAAGAATGAAAGAACAAAAGAAAGAACAAAAGAAAGAACAAAGTAAAGAACGAAGGAAAAAACAAAAGAATGAAAGAACAAAAAAAGAACGAAAGAAAAAAACAAAGAAAAAAATGAAGGACCAAGCGAAAGAAAGAGAACAAAAAACAAAAGAAAAAGAAAAAATGAATGAAAGAATGAAAGAACAAGAGAACAGAAGAACGAAAGAAAGAACAAACGAATGAAAGAAAAAGGAACGAAAGAAAGAACACGAATGAAAAAACTAACAAATGATTGAATGAAAGAAATACCACAAGAACGAAAGAAAGAATGAAAGGAAGAATGAAAGAACGAACAAACAAATGAAAGAAAGAGAGAGAATGAACGAGCAAAAGAATGAACAAAAGAACGAAATAAAGAACAGACGAAAGAACGAAAGAGAACACAAGAATGAAAGAACGAAAGAATGAAAGAACACAAGAACAAAAAAGAACGAAAGAACACAAGAAAGAATGAAAGAAAGAACGAAACAAAGAAAGAACGAACGAAATAAAGAATGGAAGAAAAAACGAAAGAAAGAACAAAAAAGAACAAAAAGAATGAGAGAACGAAAGAAAAAAGAACGAAAGAACGAAAGAAAGAACAAAATAAAGAACGGAAGAAAGAACGAAAGAAAGAAAGAACAAAAAAGAACAAAAAAGAATGAGAGAAAAGGTTGGGCAGACGAAAGAGAGAACGAGGGCAGACGGAGTGAGTTTGAGGCAGGAGGGAGTGGACTTTGTGGGGAGTCGGTCAGCTCTCTATCAAAACTTGGCTGCCTTTCAGAAACACTCAGTGTGTTTCTGTGTCTGCCAGCTTGTATTAATCTAAATGTGGGGACTGAAAAGATTCCAACTGGATGTATTTTTGCTAAAAGCAAATGTAGGCCACCCCTGTTTCTGATTCAGACTCAGTGTTGTGTCATCTTCAGCCTCTGCACGTGAGGTTGATCCTCGTATTTCTCTGCGTTCTTTCTGTCACAAACACACACCCATCCTGCAGACTCGGTTACCCCCAGCAGGCCCTGCCGATGGAGCTGAGTGAAACCTAAGCAGAGAACACATCTCCCGTGGGACGACGAGGCGTACGGGCCAGATTGAGGCCAGATGTTTCATAAGCAGAAACGAGCCAGGAGGACCATAGTCCATTTATAAAACCAGCCTGACTAACAGCAGAACAATATATTGATAATATATTCACTAGAACTGCTTTTTCCACAAATTTACTACCAGAGATGGATGGATAATAAATCCCGAGGTACTCGCTGAATTTCAGTTAGGAGGGTTTTTATTCTGTGGTAAAGCCTTTGAAAGTAGTGTAAAGCACACGAGCAGTCTTATGATAATATAAATACTGTATTGCCTTGCAAAAACCATAGAGCGTGATATAGGATTCAAAAAGAAAGCAGCAATATACAATGAGTTCATAGAAGGATTTAGTGTCTTATTAAAGATAACATTTGGAAAATGATGAACTTTAGGATATTTCTTTCTTTTTTTTTTATTGTTATATTTTTTATGGCTGTAATTTTGACATTTTGGATATAACAAAGTGTTTGGAGACAGTGTTACGAGCTACAGCTCACTCCAAAACCTCCAGGTGCTTTTCTGTAACGATCTACAATAAATAAATAAATAAATAAATAAATAAATAAATAAATAAATAAATAAATAAACAAACAAATAAAAGGACAGAAATCCATCCATCCAAGACAAATAAACAAAAAGACGTTCTACTTGGGTAAAAATTATACTGACTATTGTAACTTTGTTTTAAATTATTAGAAAACATTTTGTCTAAAAGTAATGTATTTTTTTTAATTACCTTGTTAAGTTTTGGCTTAGACCATTTTTTTGCTCATATGTTAACAAGTTTGAATGATAGTAAAATATCTCTTGAACCACTTGACAGATTTTAATAAAACTCTCCCATTCGATGCACATCATCAACACTTCTGGAGTCAACTCAACTCAAGATGGCTGCCACAGCCAACTTATTGTAAGAAGCACACTAACTTGGTCATTTTTTACAGCTATTAAACTCTAATTTGATGTGGTAGTAGCTGAGTCCTGCTCAACACAAACCTCGAGTGATATGAGTGCACAGGATTTTACAGCTTGCTTGAGATTGATGTTATTTTCCAGATTTGACTGAATCAGTGACAACGCCTTCTATAACTCTTTCATGAACGGTCAAAAATGATTTTTTTTTTATTGTTAACGTGTTTCTGAAAACATGGATACATTTAAATTAATTATTTTCTACACGGAACATGGATTTTATTAGAAGAGACTTACTTTTGGTGTTGATCTGGATCCTGTCCAGGATGTAGGAGTGTTGACAGAAGGTTGAGGTTATAGCTGTCGTGATCTTCTCTTCCAAAACAATGAAAAGCCAAAGTTTCTGTCTTCGCTGACCTTCAGAGAGTTCTTAATGTTCTTGTTCTTCAAAACATATGAATGCTTTGGATCTGGCTGGTCTCTGTGATCTGCTAACTCAGAATGAGCTCTAGATCTTAGAACCCCACCATCCATCCATCCATCCATCCATTATATTTACCTGTTTCATCCTTTTTAGGTCATGGAGGGTCACTGGTGCCCATATCCACCAGTCACTGTTCGAAAGGCAGGGGACACTCTGAGCAGGTGGCTCCAGCAAACATTCCTCCTCCAGCGCCTCGTCCAGAAAATCCTCCATACCCGGAGAGTCAATAAGTCCAGGAAGGCGACGAATCGATATTCGTTTAACATGGCTCTTGTGGCCACCCATCTCTCCCACAGATTATGGGAGGTGGCCAAGTCCACATACCTCTGGACAGTGTCACAGAGTTTAAAGTAATCTTTGTCAGAGAGTCTAGATAAAAACTGATTGCCTGCTGGGTTCATAGTTTGGTCGTGTCGTACTGTCAGGGTTTCAGGCAGGTCAAGGCAGAACAGAACCCAGTTTTGCAGGCAACAGTCGAGACTCAGAATTTTCAAAAATAAAAACTCTTTGATAATAATAAATAAAAAAGGGCTGACAGGGCAGCAAACTCACAAAACCAGGGAACAGGAAACAGGACAGACAGGCAGGATCAGGCAGGACAGGATATACCCAACGACAACACGACCAAGGACAAGACTCACAGACCAACTATATATACACAGAAAAGACAGGACGTGATTACAAACACCTGGGAACACAAGGAGGAAATCAATCTAAATTGAAACACAAGGGTGCACAGACAAGGGATGCCCACTAGATGTTGCCATCCCTACAGTACCCCCCCCCCACCCCCCCAATACACCCCCTGGAGTCCCCAAGAACCCCCTCCAAAAGACAAGGGCAGGTGGAGGGAGGAACTGCATGGATGGTGGGCCCAAACAAAGACACAAGGACAAAAAACAAAACCAACAGGACATGGCCTGGGAATAACTACACACACGGGGAAACAGAAATGTTCAGACGGCCAGGAGACTGTCCCAAAACAGAAGCTGGTCAGGAGGGCGTCCATCAGGCAGGGGCTAGTCAGGCGGGTGGCCGGCAGGGCATCCATCAGGCATTGGCTGGTCGGGCGGGCGGCCGGGAGGCTGTCCATCAGGCAGAGGCTGGTCGGGCAAGCAGCGGGGAGGCCGTCCATCAGGCAGAAGCTGGTCGGGTGGGTGGCTGGGAGGCCGTCCATCAGGCAGAGTCTGGTCGGGTGGGCGGCCAGCTGGGAGGCCATCCATCAGGTGGGGGATGGTCGGGTGGCGAGCGGTCTGCAAGCGAGAAGTCGTTCTGCAGCGAGCGGTCTGCAGGCGAAGAGGCGTCAGGTGAGTCGGGTTTTGTAGGTGGCGAGTCCGTCATGTGGTCTGCTGGCGACGAGTCCTCAGGCCAAGAGGCGTCAGGAAACGAGTCCAGTATGCAGTCTGCAGGCAACGAGTCGTCCGGCATGCGGTCTGCAGGCGACAAGACGTGTTCTGCAGCGGCATCAGGCGAGTCCGGTGTGTCGGGGTCTGCAGGCAGCGAGTCTGGCGTGTCGGGGTCTGCAGGTGGCGAGTCCAGTGTGTCGGGTCTGCAGGCGGCGAGACCAGAGGAGCCGGATCAGGCGGCGAGACCAGAGGAGCCGGATCAGGTGGCGAGACCAGAGGAGCCGGATCAGGCGGCGAGACCAGAGGAGCTGGATCAGGCGGTGTGGAACTCTCAGCAGGCTGTGGACTGGCTACAGCTTCAGGTATCACTACAGGTTCTGGGTGACCTGCAGGTTCCGGGCTGGATACAGCTGGATAGGCTGGACTGGTGGATGCTGGGTGGACTGGACTGGTGGATTCTGGGGGGACTGGATTAATGGTGACTGGACTGACTGGATCCTCGTACTACGTAAAACACACAGAGGCTGTAGGAGGTGGAAAAATTACGGGGACTGTTGTAGGCCGGGGAGTGACCACAGGGGCTACAGCTGCGAGGATCCGGACAGGTTTGAAAACAGGGTGGTGATTCTTTGGTGGAGGACTGGGACGGACAGCATACGGTGGGAGGAGCGGCTCCAGCAAACACTCCTCCTCCAGCACCTTGTCTAGAAAACCCTCCATACTCGGAGAGTCAATAAGTCCAGGAAGGCGACGATATTTGTTTAACATGGCTCTTGTGGCCACCCATCTCTCCCACAGATTATGGGAGGTGGCCGAGTCCACATACCTCTGGACAGTGTCACAGAATTTAAAGTAATCTTTATCAGAGAGTCTGGATAAAAACTAACTGCCTTGCTGGGTTCATAGTTCGGTCATGTCGTACTGTCAGGGTTTCAGGAAAGACAAGGCAGGACAGAACCCAGTTTTGCAGGCAACAGTCAGGACTAAAGGATTATAAAAATAAATACTCTTTAATAATAGTAATAATAATGAATCAAAAATGCTGACAGGGCAGCAAACTCACAAAACCAGGGAACAGGAAACAGGACAGACTGGCAGGATCAAACAGGATATACCAAACGACGACACAACAAAGGACAAGACTCACAAAATATGGGACGGACAGCATACGGTGGGAGGAGCGGCTCCAGATCCTCGCAGCTGTAGCCCCTGTGGTCACTCCCATCTCGGCCCATAATCTGTAGACCGAGATGGTGTAGAGCAGGGGTTACCAACGTGGTGCCCGCGAGCACCTTGTCGCCCGCAGAGACCACATGAGGTGCCCGCGGGGCATGTTCTAAAAATAGCACTCATCAAGGCGCGCCACTAAAAATCGTCATTAATCATATTTTTTTTAATTTAAGA
>JARVGS010000222.1:11270198-11281414 GCA_031762315.1 Hypsolebias antenori | reverse complement strand
TGAAAACACGTTTTTCAACCAAATATTGCCGATTTTAACAAATACCACAAAAACATGAAAATTAACACAGAAATAGTGCTGAACAACATTTTACACACATTCTAGGGAGTTTATCAGCTAAAAAAGTTAATTCTGGGTTTAGTTCCTCTTTAAGTGATACTTTGGGATTGGTTTTACAAATAAGGAGATAATCCATTAATCAGCATCAGATTATTATCAGTATCAGGACTTTAAGGTGGTACGCTCTGATGGGCTGCAGCGCAGCTCTGCAGGTAAGGAGCATTTAGCTTCAAATTGGTCATTTGCTGACACGCCTACTGGATTGATTGACAGGTCGCATTGTGGATCCGACTTGTGGAAAAAAATAAATATTTTAAAAAAGTCTCGTACAACTTTATTCGACTTTAGTCTCATAATTTTCTGGTTGTTGTTTTTTTTTTCTTAGCGTGGCCCCAATGCTCCGTCGTACATGTCACATAAAATAGCGCAAACAAAAACAGCCTATGAATGGCATCTGTCCTGCACCTCTTGAATGGACTCTGTTTCAACAGAGACATGTTTTTTTTTTCTTCCTCAGCTTGAAAAATACTTTCCTTTCATTGATGAAAAGATATCCAGCATTTAGAGATGAAATTACTTTCCAAATGGCCTCTGACTCACCATCTCAATTCCCAGAGTTCTCTCTTTCTCTCTCTCTCTCTGTCTCCCCCTCCCTCCTTCACCCCCCGCCCCTCTCCCCACCTTCACTTGTCCTTGTGAATGTTCTTTCTATTGTAACTGTATACAACACTTAGCACTTCAGATGGCAGAAAAACCAGCTCAAGGACTGCTGCCCACTCTCAGCGTGCTCATAAATAGACTGTTTGTCCAGGCCTACCGAGCACCTCGTACCCACTGAGCCTGTGTGGGTGTGTGTGGACATTGTGCAGCTCGTACCAAAATAGAACTACACTGCTGCACGGTGTGAGGGTGGATTCACAGATAGCAGTTTGGGCACGGGGAGCATCGTTGTTGTGTGGAGGAAAATGGGCTGTAATGACTCACAAAGTCTATCCCTTTTTTTTTTTTTACAACGTGTGATCTGAATCGTCTGCTCGCTCTCTAAAACAGGTGCCGCCTTTGCACACTTTCTCAGACGGCAACACTCGCACCAACTGTCTGAGACCTGACCGTCAGCACATTCCTGGAGAGCTGGGTCCCCAGAAGCAACCACTCCTCCTTCCTCTGCTCCCTCCCTCCCTCCCTCCCGTCCTTCCTTCCTTCCTTCCTGCCACCCTCGTGTCCTCTTCTTCACTTCCGTAGGATTGCGTCACTCGTCTGCCTCTTGGCCTCCTCTGCTCGGACCCTTTAATCAAATTTGGCGCACACATATACGAGGGTAAGAATGTGTGCCCACCGCAGTCGCGCACACACATCCAGTGTGGGCAGGAGGCTCCCTCATCAGTCCTCGTCCTGGTTTTGTGGCCTCAGATGGAATTTTATGGTTCGTTTGAGTGCAGGATTCTGGAGGTTTTCCAATTGCCCTTGCTCTTTTCTTTCTCTCCCTCCATCTCTTTATTCCTCCGCTTCTGCTCGCTTCCCATTTTATTTTTCCTGCCCCCTCTTTTCTTTTTTTTTTTTAATTTCTACCCCATTCTCCCTCAAGGTCAGAAATATCCTGCGGTTTAGGTCTGATCCCCTCAGATATGCCTTCCCTCGCTCCCACTCTCTGCCTCTCCCTTCTTTTTTTGCTTTTCTTGTGCACGCTCACACACACACACACAGACACACTTACTGTAAGTGAATTATGCTGCTCCCAGCTTTTTCAGACAGGAAACACATGCTGGGAGCAGCATAGGTGGTTCTGGATCTGCAGGGTATCCAGTATAACATTCATAAATTAAAAACGTCAAAGTTTTCAGCGCTGAAAGCTGTCCTCGCTGAGCATCAGTCATACATTTGTGGTTTGATCCTCCGTTTTCTCCAGTGGAGTCACAGTCGGTGGACTGTCCTGACCCCAGACAGGTTGACAGGGTTCCCATGGGTTCACCGTCTCTCTGAGTTGTGCAACACGGCAGAGGTCCAGCGCTTGTGTAATACCGGGGCCCCTGGCTGGCTAACTGAACACCAGTTCAACCAGTCGTTGGAAATCCACAAGTTGATGTGGAAAAAAAGTGTTCCTGAAATTAATATCTGAGCATTAGTTGTTTGATAAATGTTGTGGGTTCCCAAATATGTATTTGTTCTTCACTTTTAAGACATCTATGTAAAAAAGGGATTTTCAGGAACAAATCTTTTATCACCACCACCAACAGAAGAAACACTGGTGATATTTGTATTTCCTTGTCTGCGTGTGTTTATTTGTTATCAAAAAGTCATGTGAATAACTGGACAGATTTTGATCAAACTTTTAGAAAGTAATCATCAAATACACATCTACAACTGTAACTCAGCCAGTTATGCTGAGGAAGAGGGCCACCTGCATCATGAAGGACCCCGCTCACCCAGCACACACACTTTTTGCCCCGCTCCCCTCAGGAAGGAGGTTGTGTAGCATTAAGTGTAGAACCACTAGACTGAGGAACAGCTTCTACCCTGAGGCTGTTAGACTCATGTAACCAGGATAATCACTGTAAGGAAAAAAGAAAATAAATTTATTGTACTGCCACTTTAACTGGTGATATGTGACTTATCTGTGCTGCTGATTATCCATGCTGCTGATTTTGTGCATTTATGCTGCTGTATTCATAATCATCTGCTCACTCATGTTTGTGCTGCTGTTTAATATACAGTTTTATTTTACATTATTAGTGTTAGCATGTGTCTTAGATCTTAGCATAGCATTTAGCCTTCGTTTAGTGCATATGTGTCAAACTCAAGGCTTGGCGGCCTTGTTGACATCTTCTCGCCCCAAGATGTTTTTTTAAATGTAAAATACTTTTATCACTTTCATTTTTTTCAGTAATTTTTTTGATTATGATGTCAAAAGTGCAACAGAGAACATAAAATGAGACCAATCAAACTCTTGTTGAGGAACTTGCAACCAAGAAAACATGTCAAGTATCTAACATGAGTTAATGTAGATTCTGAAACTGGCCCTTAGTTTGAAATAGGTTTTAATTTTGGCACCCTTTTGTAAGTGGGTTTGACGCCCCTGGTTTAATGTATATCTTAGTGTATATATTGGATACTTATATACTGTTCCTTTCTATACTTTATATTTTTGCCATTGTTGGATTCACTGAGACCCTGTGTACACAATTTCGTTCCACCTCATGCACCACATGTGATGAGAATGACAATAAAGAACCTTGAACTTGAACTGGTTTTACAGACACTGAGTTAAAACCTGATGTGGTAGTGGCTGACAGTCATTTACAAAACATACTCTGAGGGTGGTTTCTCGCTGTGCATGGCATTATTTAAAAGGTCTCACCGAAAAAGCTACAACTCCATTCATTGATTTAGTTTTGTGCTTCATTTTAAGACAGAGTTTTCTTCTGCTTTAGCTCGATGTTTGGAGATGACTGAACCCTCTCACTGGGATGCATTCAACATCCTGCTGCGATGCACAAGAAAAGTGGGTCCATCAGGATGAAAACACAGCTTGTACTTGTGGTTTGACTCGTTGGAAAGACACAACCCTCAAATGACTTGTGTCTACCATGCGCACTTGTGATCATTGTGAACATTTTCCTTGAACAAGGACTTCCCGGCATGGTGAATACCCTCCTTCGCTTGAGCTGTGTCAGTTTCCAGCTCCTGGTGCCTCAGACTGATGCTTTGACAGGGAAGCCGAGAAACTCTCTCCCAGTAAAACAAACCACATGTTTTTCTCAGGAAAAGCTGCGCCCTGCTGCAAGCTTTCAGCTTGTTGACACAACTGTTCCAGATGGGTTGGTTTTCAAGTTTAAAAAAAAAAAAAACAACAACAACAAGGTTGTCAAATGTACAATATCAAGTTAACTTCAAGGACGCCTCCCAATGGTCGGTGCTCGCCACGTTTTGTTCATTGTCTCGGAAATGGAGGAGACCACAGATATGAAAACACCTCAGTGAAGTGAGGTCCATCCATACATAAAAAAAAAAAAAAGAAATTTTGGGGAGTGAGGGTTGTTCAGTTTGTTGCCCAAGACTCTTCAGCAAGCAGCTGGGGGTCAAGATCAAACTCTTTGGAAGATGACCTTCTTACTACTGGGTCAAAGCCGCCCCGACTGATTGAAAAACCATAATTCTTTTCTTTATTTTTTATTATCCTTCATCTTAGATAAAATGTCAGTTATTTGCTTTCAGTCGATCATAATGTGATAGTCCAGATCTCCTGCAATGGGTTTCTGCAATGGTTATAAACAATTATCTTACCTGTTTCAGATGGCTCTTTGAATTACCTCCGTTTGGAGAAATATAGTTTAATACTGACTGGATTGATGAGCTTGTGGCTAGTCTGAGCAGGGCTGAGATGAAAGTGCATTGATTCTGCCTTAGAAGAACCTTAACCTCAAACGATTCACAGCGATTCATGCAAGTGAATTACATTTTTTTATTCCATCCATCCATCCATCCATCCATCCATCCGTCCATCCATCCATTATCTTTTACCCACTTCTTCCTTTTTTTGGGTCGCGGGGGTCACTGGTGCCCATGTCCAGCCACCACTGTGGGGGATACCCTGGACAGGTCTCCAGTCCATCACAGGGACACAGAGATAAATGAGACAAACAACCATTCACTCTCACTCACACCTAGAGACAATTTAGAGTTACCAGTCAGTCTAACATGCATGTTTTTGGGCTGTGGGAGGAAATCGGAGTACCCGGAGAAAACCCACGCATGCACGTAGAGAACATGCGAACTCCACCCAGAAAGGTGCCTGGACCAGTATTTGAACCAGGGACCTGCTCGCTGAGAGGGCCGTCTCTACAACCTTTCAGGCCCAAAGAGAGAGTAAATGAAAAACTATATTAACGACTCCTTAGACTCAGGCATAATTTACCCTTTTACCTCCCCTGTCAGGGCAGGATTCTTCTTCGTTTCTAAAAAAGACAAAACCCTTCGGCCTTGTATCGATTACAGAGGTCTGAATAACATAACTGTCAAAAATAAATATCTTCTTCTCTTGATCGATTCCCTTCACGAGCAGCTACAAACAGTAAGCGTGTTTACCAAGCTCGATTTAAGAAATGCCTATCATCTCATGCGCATTAAAGAGGGCAACGAGTGGAAAACGGCCTTTAGAACCCCTCTTGGCCACTTGGAGTATTTAGTGATGCCGTTTGGTTCAACCAATGCCCCAGCTGTGTTTCAGGTCCTCATGAATGACATGTTACGAGACTTTATCAGTGACTTCGTCTTTGTTTACATCTATGACATTATCGTTTATTCTCATGACCCCCTGCAACATGTGAAACAAGTACGCATGGTTCTTCAGAGACTCCTAGAAAATCAGTTATTTGTTAAAGCGGAGAAGTGTGAGTTTAATGTTCCCACAGTTTCCTTCCTGGGGTTCATTTTTGAAGGTGGGCATTGTAGAACTGACCCTGAAAAAACTAGAGCAGTTGTCGAATGGCCAACCCCGGAGTCCAGGAAACAGTTACAATGTTTCTTGGGGTTCGCTAATTTTTATAGACGTTTTATCAGGGATTACAGTTGTATCGCAGCCCCCCTTTCCCAGCTCACTTCTACCTCCAAGACTTTCTGTTGGACACCTGAGGCTGACGCAGCCTTTTGTAAATTAAAAAAGTTATTTTCCTCCATGCCCAGCCTTTGCCATCCAGACCCCAAGCGTCAGTTTATTCTCGAGGTCGACGCCTCAGACACAGGGGTGGGGGCAATACTCTCCCAGAGGCCCCTTGATGACAACAAGGTTCATCCATGTGCTTTCTTTTCAAGATGATTATCCCAAGCTGAAAGGAACTACGACGTTGGCAACCGCGAGCTCCTAGCAGTCAAACTAGCCCTCGAGGAATGGTGGCACTGGTTGGAAGGCACTGAGACCCCTTTCTTGATATGGACTGATCATAAGAACCTTACTTATCTCAGAGAGGCTAAACGGTTGACTCCACGCCAGGCACGATGGTCTCTGTTTTTCAACCGTTTCAACTATGTTTTGACTTTCAGACTCAGCTCTAAGAACATCGAGCCGGACGCACTGTCCCGCCAGTTTGCTCCCCCCGACATCCTCGAGCCAGAGGAAACTATTGTTCCTCCCGTGTGTGTTGTTGGGGCTCTCACCTGGCCTACTGAGAGTGAAATTAGAGAGGCCCTTAAGTCTGACCCTGGTGATGGACCCCCTGGAACCCTGTTCGTCCCAACCTGCATGAGGACTAAGGTACTACACTGGCTTCATACAAATAAACTGTCTTGTCACCCAGGTACGACCCGCATGCTCTCCTAAGCCAAGGCACATTTCTGGTGGCCCTCCAATTCCTCTGATGTCAAAGCCTTCATTGTAGCCTGCCCTACCTGTGCCATGAATAAGTCTGGTACTCAGCCCCCTGCTGGACTCCTGCAGCTACTGCCGACCCCCAGCCGCCCTTGGTCACAGATTGTCATTGACTTTGTCATAGGCCTACCACCTTCTGACGGTAACACCACCATACTGACAGTTATCGATTGTTTCTCCAAGGCTGCCCATTTTGTCCCCCTCCCCAAGCTTCCCTAGGCCCTTGAGACTGTACAACTCATGGCCTAGCATGTGTTCCAGATCCATGGTATCCCATCAGATGTGGTGTCCGACTGTGGCCCTCAATTCATCTCACAGGTATGGCGCTGTTTCTGTAACTCTCTGGGAGCTTCTGTTAGCCTCACCTCAGGCTACCACCCCAAGTCCAATGGCCAGGCTGAATGCTGCAACTAGGGACTGGAGACCACCCTTCGCTGTGTTGCAGAGAAGAATCCGTCAGCCTGGAGCCAGCACCTGGTGTGGATGGAATACGCCCACAATTCCCATAGATCCTCGGCCACAGGTACGTCCCCCTTTGAAGCCTCTTTAGGCTATATGCCTCCTTTGTTCCCCAGTTTGGAGACAGACTGCACGGTCCCCTCCGTCCAACATCATTTTAGACGTTGTTGCCGCATCTGGCACCAGGCCAAGGCAGCCTTTCTGCGCCCGGCAGCTCAAGCCAAAAGGCTCGCTGATCGTCACCGCTTCACAGCACCTACATATCAGGTGGGTCAAAGAGTATGGTTGTCCACTCGGGACAACAACTTGAAGGACACCCCCGTAAGTTGGCTCCCCGCTTCATCGGCCCTTTCCCCATTTCAAGAATCGTTAATCCCTCTGCAGTCAGACTCCAGCTTCCAAGGTCCATGAGAATCCATCCCACATTCCATGTCTCCCAAGTTAAACCCGTCTCCTCAAGTCCTTTGTGTCCCCCCTCTGACCTCCCTCCACCGCCTTGCCTGATCGACAATCACCCTGCGTTCACAGTCAGAACCATCCTGGACGTGCGACACAGAGGTAGAGGGTTCCAGTACCTTGTCGATTGAGAGGGGTACGGCCCAGAGGAGAGGTCTTGGATCCTTAGGTCCTTCATTCTGGACCCCAGCCTCATCAACTCCTTTTTCAGGAACTATCCCGAGAAACGCCTCAGGTTGCCTGGAGGCGATTCTTGAGGGGGAGGTATTGTAAGAGTACCACTGCCTGCAGCCCCTCCTCCAAGATGGCCGCTGATCAACACCTGGCGGTCATCAACCTGATGAGGATCTCTCCCTACTTAAGGCTGCAGTCTAGTGCTACTCTTCGCTGGAGTATATCACCATCTCATGGTATTTGTGCTTCTAGCCTGAACATAGTTAGTTGAAGGAGTTGTTCACCGGTTTCACTTGTCTCCAGTGTTCCTGGCTCCTCGGCTCTGGTTCTCCTGATCCTGGCTTGGTTCCCCTCGTGCTCTGACCTGGTTCTCTTCATGACCCGTTTTGGTTCTCTCGTGTCCTTGTAGTGATACAACCTCCTCCATCAATCTTGTCCCAGATGACCTTCTGAAAGGACAGAAACTGTTATCCCATTGATTTGAATCCAGGACACAATTTATCTCATCAGGAGACTTTTTAATTTTGTTCTAGGTCAAATAATCAGAAGAACAATCTTATTTCATTTTTATTATCATTATTATTTCCAATATTTTGATAATCAAAGACTCTTATCAAAGTCATTATGAGGACACTTAATGACACTTTGAATAAGTGAGAAAAAAGAAACAACAATTTAATTTGTGTATCATTTTCTTTATTTTAATGGTGTTATTTCATATCATTCTAATGTTGAATTAATCACTCACTTGAGACAACTGTGAAAACAGTATTAATGATTTTTAAACCTCATCATGCAAAGGTTGAATGTTTTACTGTGAAGTAATTTTGATTTCAGTGTATGATGAATAGATTGAAGTCTTACCCTGTCAAAGATCAAGGACGTGTCATAATGATTCTTTAGAATTTGTTTAGAAGTTTTAAGACAGTTAATCCGTTTATATCAGAAACTGGCGTCTTCTGTTCTGTCTCCTTTCTAAAACAACTCCTCGCGCTTTTGACCTAACGTAACTTACTGACATCACATTAATCTCCTCCCACTTCTTGGTTGATGAACCAATCAGTGAACACCAAGCCCCAGGGGTTGAACTCTCTTTAAAAGTTCAACTTCCTGGAACTTAGTCAGTTCTTTTTGGAGTCTCTTCGAGTTCTTTTGGAGTCTCTTAGAGTTCTGCTCAGTCTCAGTGAGCCTCTCTAGGCTGTGGACTTGGTCATGAGCCAAAGACCTAGTTTATCAGCTTGGGGTTCCAGCATGCCTGCTGTTGAACCCACCCAAGCGTAAAAGGTCTGAGCCTTTTTAATGAAATTCCTTCTGAGAAATAATTTTATTTTGGAAACAAACCAGAACTGGCCACTATTTCGGTCCGATGGACGCGGACGCTTGGAATCACTGAAGGGTGAAACTGGACTGACTTCTCCCTCGGACGTCAAGGAAAGGTTCCATTCTTGACTGACCGTTGCAAGGTAACGAGTCGTAAATGTTCTGCCAAAGTGGACCGGCGTCTAGCCGAGATCAGCTGGGAAGCGTGTCATTCTGGTTAAACTCAGTTAGTTTCTAAGATAACTCCATCTCTCTTCCTTTATTTCTTCCTTTTCCTTAAAACCTCTCCTCGCCAGAAACATTAAGTTAAAAGTGCCTTCAGATATGTTATTTACTATCTTATAATTTTATTCTGTTGTTCCTAAATGCTCGTCAGTTTGACAAATTACGGACGCGTAATTTTCATCTGTTGATGTTATTTTGTAGGAAATTGAATAAACCAATCAAGTGTACATGTTTTAATGTTATTTTATTGATTTGTTAAATAAATGGCCGCATTTACTTGATGGGTCAAATATAAATAACGTCTCATGTCACACTATATTCTCATTAAATTGCACAAGATGTTTGTTTAATCCAAAACAGAAGAGAATCCATGATAAATAATTAATATTCATTGGACTTGAACTAGTCTCTGAATAATTAATTGTAGGGATGTATTAGCTAACCCTGTTACACTCCCTACACCCTGGCCTGGTCCTCCTCGTGACCCGTCCGAGGTTCTCCTTGTGCTCTGATCTGGTTCTCCTCGTGACCCATCCTGGTTCCCCTCATGCCTTGTCCACACCAGTTGCCTGCCCTCCTCATCCAACTGGACTCTGGACCTGTTCCTTCTCTGCAACTCTCCTAAGGATTGAAGGTTGGACCAAACATCGCCCCTCAACCTGTAAGAGAAAAAGCAAAATCTAATTACTACCTGTTCTCCTGCAACCCCTCTCTGACCATCTTCCCCCTCTTTCAGGAGCTGCATAGAAGCTTTGTGTTAATATTCACTGTAAATAATAAACACTGTTATTTTGTACCTGCCTGTGTCTGTCTCGTTCCGGGTCTCATACTAATCTGGGTTCCTCGAGTTTATGACATTTGCATGTGATTATATTGTTTGTAAATTGATTTTTTTAAACGTTTGAATTCAGTAGCTTACTTACTGTTTTCTGCTGTCAAATCCCCAGAGCTAAATTTGAGCCGGATCCTGCTGGAACAGGATATGGGAATGTTTTTATTTTGACAGGATCCGGTAACTCAGCTTACTAACAATAAAGTGATGAACAAATATGACTGCCATGAACAAATAAAACCTGTATTGGACATATAATCTGAAGATACTTACATAAACACTAATTTTAAACACAACAGCCACTTACAATTAGGGGTTGAATGAGTACATAATTTTTAAACTCGACATTAACATAATGAAGCTCGAGGAGAACTCGAATAGTTGATGATGTCATAGGATCTTAAGATGCAAAAAAATAAATAAATAAATAAATAAATAAATAAATAAAAACGCAAAAAAAAAGTAATTTAATATTTACCAAAAAAAGACCAACAAAAGATGGAGAGTGTACATTATGCTGGACTACCATTTATCATACTGCAGATAAATCACAGGAACACAAAAACTATTAGTTATTATTATTAAGCTGCAAAAGTGAAAGAAACATGTGGCACATCGAAAACGAGGCCAAAAACAGTGGGGCAGTCGACCACCCTGCACTGCCTATGGTGCTGCGCATTAGGTTTAGTTTTAGAGATACAGTAATTATGTTTATAGTTTGTTTAATAGGTTTAGAGATTCATATATTTTGCTTTTTGTTTGTGAAACAAGGTCAGTGGAAGCTGGTTCTGTTTCGGTCGATTGGACCCAGTGTTACACTTCTAGACTCAGCACATGGAGAGAAGGCTCCTGTCTTCTCTGAGCTGTGAATGTCAGCCATGAGTCAACGGCTTCGTTATTAGCTAGAATTTATGGCACGCCGATGTAAATCCGACATAGCTTAAAGCTCCAAACCTTTTGAATAAACATTCCTTCTGAGGAATATTTTATTTTGGAAACCAACCGGGACTGCCGTTACTTCTAGTCGATCAAGCGGACCGCAGGAGACGCTGAAAAAGGTAAACGTCGAAGGCTGGACGCCCTCTCCTTAGCGGAGTCGAGACTGAACGTCTTTCAAAGGTAAAGAGTTGTTGATGTTTACCAGAAGTGTACCTGGGTTTAGCTGGAAGTCGCAAGAAGAGCTGTCATTCCTGGTTGAACTGATTCATGTCACGACAACTTCCCCTCTTTCTTACTATTCTTTCTTTAATCCATCTTGCCAGTAACCTTAAGTTAAAGTGCCTTCAGATATAAGTTAATTAAGATCCATAACTTGATCTGTTGTCCCTT
>JARVGS010000222.1:11122745-11137585 GCA_031762315.1 Hypsolebias antenori | reverse complement strand
AGTTTTCAAGACACTCCATCTCATCACAATAGCTGCTGTCACACTAGGAGGAGAGCAGCGCGAGAAGTGACAGCGAAAATTCTTCTTCTGCTCGTTCAGATAAGGTGCTGTCGAGGAAAAAACCCTCGCTGCTTATTTTAGCACATTAGCCTAAATTATGCTGATGTTTTTAATAAAAACAAAACGGCCCGCATTGAGGTCGACAAAATTTGCAGAGGTCAGACAGTGTTAGAAGTTGTTAGTATAATTTTTCTGACGGGCCTAATTTGAATTTTATAATTGGTTCCAATAAAAAATTATTGTCTTGACAATAACAAAAAGAAGTTTTTATTTGAAGAAAAAGCATTCTGCTTTTTCTGAATTTGGGATTTATTGAAATGTATTCTTGTACTGTATTTGAAAAAAAAAAAAAAAAAGAATCATTTTCAGCAGGAAGGTCTTAAATAAATGATTTCAAACACACATTACTGTCATTAGCTAATTGTTATAAACCAAATCAACTACAGCTGTAACTACACCCAAAATCCTGTGTACTTATAAGATACCATTGTGTACTTTGAGTATACCATCGTTTTTGCTGTAGAAGTCACAGTTTTTGCATAAATTAGCATGCTTGCAACGTATACAGCGAAGCAACATATTTATGTTTTCCTTTCCCATATTTATAATCCAAGTTTTGGCTGAGATCTGACAATCTAATTCATTCTGACATGGAAAATATTGAACATGACCATTTTCAGCCACTAGAGGGCCCTCGAATGTGGCAAGTCAAGTGTCTCATTAATAGGTAAAAGTGGCTATTAATGAGACACTTGGCTTTCCATATTATGCCACCTTCGTCTCGCTCCGGAACAACGCCTGTAGCAAACGTCAAATCAGCTGCATTTTGCCATGAAGCCCAGCCAAAATGCAGCTGATTTGACCATTAAAGTGCATTTAATAAGGAAAAGTTAAACTGAGACACACCTTTACTATAATGTCAAGCAAACACATAATTGTTTTAGGTGGTTATCGTACTAAATTTCAAAGAACTGCACAGTGAGTCATCCTTCTGCATGCTCCTGCTTCCCCGAATCGGCTTTTGAAATGCAGCTGATTTGACCGTCAAAGTGCATTTATTAAGGAAAAGTTGACCTGAGGCACACCTTTGCTATAATTTTGAGCAAACAGATAATTGTTTTTAAGTGTTTATCTTGTTAAATTCTTGGTAATGTCCTTCCATGCATGATCCTATGGCTGCCATTTGGCAGCCAGTCAAATTTTGGCGCAACACCGGCCCATATTTCTCGGTTGTCAGCGGTGACACGTAACAAACTTGAGACATCAGTGGTGACCCATAATAGATGAGACTTATATGACAAAGCAACATATTTAAGTTTTTTCCACTTTATTAGACATATTTGGACTGATGCGACTTATACGTCGGTGCGCCGTGTATGGTGGCAAGTACGGTACCACGATTTCACAAAAAAATAATTCTTGAAACACAGGATTTTCTTTAACATGTCCCACTCTGTGAAAATAAAAGGTCGGCTTTTTGAAAGTATTTCTTATATCAAAAACCCAGAAGGTTTAGGCTTGTCTATCCGAGGAGTGCCACCTACCGCTTTATTTTTTAAAAAACATTATGCTATGTTGTTTATTTGTCAAATGCAGGTTAACACAAGGTCTACAATGCAAAGAAATGTTCAGTGCTGAGAAGAACTGATTCGACTTGCTAAAAACAATAAACAAACAAACAAGAAATACTAAAGCATGCATTAAGGATACAAAATAAAGTACCAAAAAGTGAGAAAGAAATATAATACTCACAAGGTCCAAGTGGAATATAGTAAACAACAACATTGTAGAATATAACGATGCAAGTAGGACAAATACTTAAGCTAACAGTTTTTAAACAAGTATTTACAAAAAACAAAGAGTTTGCTGTCTGAAGCAGGGTCCACACTGTGATTGTTAGGCAGTTGGAGATTAAAAATTTTGTTACGGGGGAAAACAAATCTTTGGTTGTGCGCTAGCGATGTGTGGTCATTGAGTACCATATTTTTAGGACTATAAGGAGCACTGACGATTTTTGAGAAAATTAAAGGATTTTAAGTGCGCCTTATAGTCCTAAAAATACGGTACTTTTACAGCCAAAGACAACAACTATCACTCCACTCAGGTTTCCTCCTACAGATCTCAAACATGCATGTTTGGTTCATTGGTAACTCTAAATTGTCCCTAGCTGTGAGTGAGAGTGTTGGTCTCTTTGTGTCCCTGTGATGGACTCGTGACCTGTCCAGGGTGTCCCCCCACCTCCCACACAGTGACTGCTGGAGATAAACACCGGCTCTCAGCGCCCACAAATGGACAAGTAGATTACAAATAATAAATTGACTGGATGCAACCATACAACACTATTGAGACAGCAGTAGTAAGGGAGGTTGCATTTCTGTTTTTAAATCAAATCTGATTGTGTGATCAAAGTTTCTCTTTTGAAACAGTTATTTGATGAAATCATGGTGTGTTTACTCAAAGTAAAATGCAAAATAATAAAAAAAAAAAAGCTTGCATTTAAAAAAAAAATTAAGTAAACTCTGATACTTGATTGCCTATCCGATAATGTCCAGCTGTGAGGGGGAAAACATTAAGTTGAACACTTCTTTTAGTTGTCCCACAGAATCACATTTATTAAACAGTTGGATTCAGCAGACGTGGCTGAACAGTATGTCAAGTTGAATGCTGTTGAAAAAAATAAATAAATATAAGAACTCTGAGCATTTGAACCCACTGGAGAACAGACCCGTACCTTTCACCATTATTAAACCAAGAGGGATCTTTCACCTGCTGACAAAGGGAGAAACAAAAGCCTTCAGAAAGACATTTTTCTCGCCACAGAGGAACAAATTGTTTAGCTGCAGAGCTGAAAGTGATGGAGGGTAGAACATGGCAGAGGGATGTTCAGAGCAGAAATATGATGTCACTAATGATTTAACCTCTGACCTGGCCACGGCAAGGCGCATGTCTGATAATATCTTTGTTGCTGGGCTCAATCAGGTGTGCAGTAGTGGAGAGGTGGGGGCAGCTTTGGGTGCAAGGTCGGGTTATTTACAAGCGTCACCAGCCTCCCCTGCACCGAAAATAGCTGCAATAATATAGATGGCTCATTTGTTTTGTTTCTTTGACAGAAAGTGTTCACACGCCGTTACCAGACCGTAACATTGGCGTAACACAAACACACAGTCATAAACACAGACCGCGGCTCGCGTTGGTGGATCCACCTTGTTCTATTATTGTCACTTAGACGCTGAGTTATTGTCGCCTGCGGTGATTAAGACATAAAACACCACGGGGGGTCGGCCCGCGCGGTTAAAGGAGCAGAGAAACACACAGGCGCGCATGCACGTGCACACAGCAGGGGTCTAGCATGGCATCTTATCCAGACCAGTGAGACGAATATCTGTGAATGCTGGCAGTCTGAGTTGAGCAACCAGTTTTTTATTTTTCCTTAAAGCGCTTGAAGGACTGAACAGCTTGACCACATCATAAAGGTGGAAGAAAACCAGTAACAATACTAGATCCTTTTAGTCCTCCATTCGGGGTTGATGAGTAGACAGGACAATTTAGAGTTTAAAGATATTAAGCTGTCATTTAGTGTTTGTCTTTAAGCTTAAAGCTTATCTGCTTTGCATAATAAATTCACTGAAAAAGGCACGATATACTGTAAATTGAACTACTAATTGCAATTATTTAACTGCAAAGAATGAAACTTTAATCTTATCAAATGTATAATTTGACCTCATTTAAAATGTTTCATTTTAAAGCTTTATTTTCAAGTTAAATTTAATTTAAAAAAAGCACTGAAAATAAGAGTTAAATATTTATATAGATCCCAGTGATACTGAGAAGAACTTTAAAAATCTACCCCAAACTGAAGGCATTCGACTTATTTTTTGCCTTCTATAAATTTACACCACCAGCTGCAATATAATGGAAAAAAATTGTGAACTAATGAAAGATGAGGCTTTATATAAAAGCTTAATGTAATAGGCTAACATCAATAAACATGCTTTACCAGGTTGTATTAATTTATTTCAAGGCCTCTTTTAAAATGTGTTCTTGTATTCCTGTTTAAATTGGCGATTCAGTGAAGGAATGGAAAATAGTTAATAAAAACAACTGTAAAATGTTAATCAGCTGCAGCTGTCTACCGTAATTAGAAAAAGAAAGCCCACTTTTTCTTCAATTCTAGTGTTTTACATATCAGGAATTAATGAAAATAATCAGGTCTTTATCAGGTTCTGAAATTATTCAAATCTAATCTAAAGTGTACAAAACACAACATAATTTATTGTGTCATTATTTAGTAACAACAAACCTAAAATGGAGAAGCTGCGCATGGAAAAACTTAAATCCACCTTTGCTGCTTCCATATTTAACCAGTTACTCAGGTTTACAAAGTTTCATCTGAAATTTATTAACGCACAGTGTCCTTTGGAGGGACTAAACCAAAGTAGAGACATTGTATTCACAGCATATTATCATAAATGACCCATACGAACTGTAAAGCACGGTGGTGGAGGGGTCATGGTTTAAGCTTGATTTGCAGCTACAGGACCTGCAGCCAAGACTTTGAACTTGAACTCTGTTCCAAAACGCACAGAGTCCTCCACAACAATATGAGACACTGATTTAAAGTCATAAAGGAAACTACCTTAATTTTGGGACTATTGAGCACACCTGACTATAAGCCACGCCCACTAAATAAATACTTTTTTTTGTACATATATAGGCTGCACCTGTATGTAAACCATGTGTGTCCACATGGTAACATGATATATTTACACAGAATTTTAGGCAGCACACAGCTACTTAGAGAGATGTGCAGCTGTTGTTGTAGTTCAAGAATCCACCACCAGATGGCGTTTTATATTTTATTTCACTGTTCAACACACACAGACAGAGTGAACCCCACAGGTTTTCATGACAACTACCTCCCTCACTCATGGTTTTACTGAATGGCAGAACACAAATTTGCACATAATGAACACATAAACTAAGCTAACAAGAACAGACTAATCACTAAAAGAACAATTCTAAACCGCTAACTGAAATGATTAATAATTAACATAAATTCTATCCATAATCCGTCCCTGAGGCCATATGACCAACAGTCAACCACAGCAGAATGTTGCAATACATATCAGTAACATACACAAATGTGTACAGTATTTTTTTATTTTTTTTTAAACAAAAACAAACAAAAAACAGTAGCCTACCAGGAAGTCATTGATCACTATCTTAATCTTCTTCTTGTGCACTGTGCCCCCATCCTTGGGGGCACAACGGGGAGGAGAGAACAGGGACCAGAGAAACCAGGTTTCATTGGTCCACTGTGACCTGTTCTGTAATTTCATTGATCAGATTTGTTTTTTAACCTTTACTTTTACTGGTAGTCTCATCGAGTGACGAGGACTCACCCACCAAGAGAGTTGTGTATTGGACAGCTATGTGAGCGTCCGGGTGTGACGAGGCTAAATGTTTTGACAGTATGAAGCTCGTTAGCCTGTCAAAACAAAAACAAAAAAAACAGCAACAAAAACAAACAAACAAACAAACAAAAAAAAAAAACCCCATAAATTATCTGCAGCTTTGTAAAAGCTGTGGGGTTCAAACCGTGTGAAAAAAGTAGCAGCTTATAGTCCGGAAATTACGGTACTTCAAGTTTTTGCTAGGAAAGATGGTTCTACAAACTATTGAACATGGCGGACTATTTTCACTTAGATGTACATCTGAGGTAAGATTTGAAAAAACAAAACAAAAAAATCCAATCTGACATAGACAAGGCCATCTTTATTTCTTGTTGCATAAAAACACAAAACTGAGAAACTGTGGACCCCCCCCCCATCATTTGATTTATTAACAAGGTCCTGTCTCACAGTCCGACTGTGACCATTTTTAATAGGGCTTCCTGTCCCCTTTCGTTCCCGGCATCCTGCAGTTTGATACCGTCACACAGAAGGGTTTGGTGTTCTGGAGCCAAGTTTCCCCATCATGCCAGCTGCTTTAGTTAAGATTACATACACCTGAGCATCCCTGTGTGCTTTGCCTCCATGTAAGCAATGCTGAATTGATTTTCATACTGGGTTTTTGTTGCTCTGGCAGTGGCATGATGTCATGGCCCGTAAATCAAAGCTTTGCGTGTCTTTTAGCTGCTATGTTATTGTAAGACGCTTATCACAGCAGATAAAGTATATTGTTTCACTTAATGTCTCGAGCAGCACAGCAGCACGGATATAAAACAGTGTGCGCTTCAGGAGCAGAGTTATAGGTAATTTCATCTTTGCAGAACATTATATTACATTACACGGCTCTTCATACTCGAGGTGATAATTTAGAGATTTTTGTCCCTTTGTTTGTGCTTTCTACAAACATCTGATCAGAGTTTTGCTTTATTCTGCCTCCACAAAGATGTGAGAAGAATACGCGTGAAATACAGTCCAAAAGAGAGAATGGAGATAAAAGTCATAACTTGTCTCTTGGTAGCTGTTTGAAATTGAACTTTAAAATTTCAGCTGACTCAAGCTATTTGATGGACAGAAAAATACTCCCTTTTTTACCTTCTGGCTTGATCCGTTGCACAACGCTGCAGTATTTTTCCCTCAGTCCATTAAGAAAAGGAAGCAAATAAATAAATCAAGCATTGACATTGCACAGAAGAAGGTCCGTTCACTTCAGTCTCAGATTTACAGTGGTGCTTTTCAAAGGAAGCAATTTCCATGCTTGCTATGGAAACTCCCTTTTAACCTTAATTACATTGCAGCTCCACAAAAACTAAATGTGCTCTGCTGAAATTAATTTCCCAACAGGGATTCTTATCAAAGAAGTCACATGTACCTTCTTATCATCTGTGGTCAGTGGCACTGTGTGAAATTTGCTCTGAATTAATTGGGAGTATTATCTGCCAAACTTTTATTTGGATATCTCCCAAATGTTGACAAAAGCTCTAATGGCCATCAGCACAGTGCAACTCATTATGGTGCATATCTTTATTCCCGTGTGTATAGAGAAACTCTTTGTTTTATGTCGTTTTCCAGTGCAAATTTGTCAAAGATGCCAAGGTTGGTGTGCACAAAGCAGAGAAAAACTGTAATTTTTTTTTTCTTCATCTTTGAAGAGGATCTTAAAAGGCTGCTGTGAGTTTCTGAGTGTCTGTAGTGGAAGTTTTTCAGCAGCGACAAGGCAAATAAAAGTATAGAATGCTTGGTCTTCATACTGGCAAGCTGTACAAGTCATCTGCAGGTCTGCATACAGTCAAGGCACTTGGAAGATAAAAGCTTGCACTTCAGCATTTCTCTGGATTTAATGATGAAACTTGTCATTTATGCCACGATTTTATACCAACATCAACTTGAGTTGGGAAAAACAGTGGAAGCCATTTTTGAGAATGTTTTGCACAAGTTCATATAATATAGCGAGCCATCACACTCGGAATATGTGTTGTGAGTGACTCTCAGCTACTACCACATCGTCAAGGTTTAACTTTATGTGTAAAACTGTGTTAAGCTATTTTTAGTGCTGGATCATGTCAGTTAGCTGAGGTAGCCATCTTTGGATTGACTCTGAAGGGTTATTCAACTGTAGACGTATTTATGATGGTTACTTCTAATTTTCTGTAAAATATGTCCAGTGGTTCATGCCATATTTTGCTAACATACAGGGTTGACTCCCAACAGTTCATTCTAAAGTAAGAAGCAAAAATCTCATGCAATCTGTAGCCCTTGGAGTGCGTGCAATGAATGACTCCTAGCTGCAACCATAACAGATCTTAGCACAATAAAATAAAATGGTAAACAACTAAATGAGCAAATCCCAAAAAGTTCAAGACAAAAATAACTGGACTTTATTTGTAACAGAAGACGTTTAGCTTCTCATCCGAGGAGCTTTCTCAATTCAAAAAATAGAGTGTGGGGTTTGGGTTATAAAGCTGAGCTAAGATATATACATACATATGCAGATTGTCCTATCAATCCTCACAGTAGAGGTTCGCTTGGGTCTTTGTTAGTCTGACTCGGAGTTACATGTTACAAATAAATAAATTACATGTTACAAATTATAAGTTACATGTTAAAAATTATAAGTTGCATGTTACAAATAAAGTCCAGTTGTTTTTTGTCAAACTTTTTTGGAGTTACCATGTCCTGGATGACTGAGAACCTTCACCAACTAAATTAGTACTGTACAGTATTTGTGTTTTCTAGAGTTAGTTGGCTGCAGTTCTTAAACATTTCATTAAAACCCATCAGGATAATCACACAATATTTTGCTAATAGACAAACGGTTGACTCCAACTAGTTGTGGGTGAAATTTTAAATGCAGATCGAAGTTTATGCTCAATAATCCAGGTAAAAATTCAACAATGTTCAGTTGGGTCATAAATGACTTCAGGTTTAAATGAAGATCTTGCACCATCTATTGGTCCTCTATATATGTTGGATCAGTCTCAGCTACTACCACGCCTAATTGTTGGTCAACAGCTGTAAAAATGACTGAGTTATAACCTTTTTTGTTGAGGTCAGTTGGGCGTGGCAGCCATCTTTAATCCAGTTCTGTCCAAAAGCTAATCAGTTATAGATATATATAAATGATTGCCTTCTGTCATTTTATAAAAATCCATCCAATAGTTCATAAGCTATTTTTGTCACAGACAGAGCCACAAACACAAGCTCTCACAGGCACAAGCATTATACCCCGCCCTCGCCTTTTAGCGGCAAGCGATTAATAATAATAAATAAATAAATCATAGAGTACATCTTGCCAAATGCATACAATTCTGTTATCTTCACCTCTAAGTTTTATAAAGGTGCAACTAAATGGTTGTGTTTATCACTGTTGCACTGAGGATCTGAATAGAGCCTCATGCAGTAAGTGGACCGAGAGGCATGCTGTCTTAACAGGTGTTGTTGCCTATAAAGGACGGTTGATGAAACAGCCCTATACATCCTTACCTTCTGTTTATGAAGACGAGCTGATAAAAGGGAAACAAATTCATCCATGAACAAACTTAAGAAAAGTATTTCTCCAGTTGTCTTTCATGTACTACTTCAGAGAAATCGCCAACAATTGCTGCAACACCGTGTGCTTTTACAGCATCCGACCTGCATCCTCTCGAGTCTGAAAGAATTGCTTATATCTCTGTTACCGACGCTGTTTTTGTGTAGAATTGTGTTTTCTCTCAGTCCCTTCAGTTCCCCCGCCTCAAACCACCCACTGTGATTAAGTTAAAGCCAGTATATTGAAAACAACACCACTGAGTTGCGTCCCTGGAGCAAAGCATTCTGGGACAGCGAGACAGCCACTTGCAGCATGCGTCTCGGCGAGAGCAGAAATGGCCAGCGATGCAAGTGGCGCTGTCCCTCTGTAATTACTGTAAATCTAATTTGGTTATGGTTTGTGCTGCTGTTTAATGCAGCCACGCTGTAATATGTTTTTATGAGATTTTCTATAATCTTGTTTTCTCTGCAATCATTGCTGCACATATGTCGCTCCGTATTTGATATCATCACTTTGTGCGGTGATGAAGTTTCTCCCATCTGTGCCGGAGGACCAAACCTGGTCACGGTAAAACGTCACGTTTTGAGTGGAGCCTAAACATGCAGCTCATCCAAAGTCACAGTGAAAGAAAATGGTTAAAATGTATTCAAGGGATGCAATTATCATATGATTGTCCAGTCAAATTGTGATCCCCCATTTAATCCACCCCACTGTTTCTCTGCACTCCATTTCTTTTAGTTCTGCCATAAACTGACAATGCCTTCAACTTGTGGCTCTTTTTATTACCCAAAGTCTTGTGTGTTAAAGCTATATTTTTAAATGGTTGAAGGTTAACAACTAGATTCCTTGAAATCATTGTGTTATTGTCTGTATGTTCGAAGAACAAACATTATCTAAAGAATTGTCAAGATATATTTGTTCTTGAAAGGAAATTTATACACAGGACCTAAATTGGTCTTTATGGTGTTGAGGTTGCCATAAATGAGTGAATGTGCACACAAAAAGAGAAACGCAAAATATGTTTTATTAAAAAGAAAACTGTTAAATGAAAAACTAAGACTGTTAGCTTGTAGTTGGAAATTGTCAAATGATTAAACATCTTAATTTGTGATAAGAGTACTCTGCTTTTTTTTTATTTACCAGTGTCAAAGGCAGAGCAAACAGCATGGAAGTCTGTTGGAAAGGCACATAAATATCCAGTGACATAATTACTCAAGGTTTAGTTTATTAACCCCTGGATGTGAAGCTCTTTTTGTTAATTGCTTTGGGTACTTGCTTACTTTTGGGGCGGCTGTGGCTGAGTGGGTAGAGCAGTCGTCCTCCAGTGCAAGAGCTGGGGGTTCAATTCCACCACCAGTCACATGCCAAATTGTCCCTTGGCAACCCCTCATTGCCTCTGATGTGTGTCCCATCAGTGTATGAATGTGATAAAGCACTGATTATTCTTTATAGAGATCTAGTAGAGTGCTGTATGAATGGGTAAATGATGGCACAGATTGAAGTGCAAAGCACTTTGAGTACTTTTTTCTGATTGTCTTGATAAGATAGAAAGGTGCTTTATAAGTACAGTCCATTTACCAGTTAAAATGTTCTATAATGATAATGCACCGTATTCTGATTAGAAAACGACAACAAAAAGATTTTATATCATTTTGTTGACATTTTATTTGTTCATTAAACGTAATGATATACAGTATTGCACTTGTCCCTGGAACAGAGGATGAATTGTACATTTCTCGACATGCCTTCCCTCTTTTTAGGAAGGCAGCATTGCAGCAGATTGCTCCTCTTCCTGTTTCTTCACCTGCACTCTGCGTTTAGGAGAAAATAAAATTTCACACTAAAATCGTGTTTCTAACAATGCAATCAGACTTTTTTTTTTTTTTTTTCTTTGCAAGATAATTACAAAATCATGTGTTCTAATTATTTTTAACACATGCATTATATATTTACCTGAAATAAACTGTGCCAGAGCCAGGTATTGTTTCAAGGCAGAACAGTTTTTATTTTGAGAAGGCTTTGAGAATTAGATGTGCAGAAGTGCCGTCAACACCTTAAGCAGTCTCATGGTGAACTTGGGATACACACATTATATTTACAGCGGAGAAATTCTCAAACTAGCTACTCCTATGAGTTGCTAATTGCATATTTAGCTAGCTTGTTCAACAGTTTAACTTTAGCTGCTAGCTAGCTTAATTTAACAACCGGTTCCAAGTAAGTTTAAACAGTATTTTACACGAAATGTATGCTATTACATAGGGGTGTAACGGTACTCTAAAATCACATTTCGGCTCAGTTCGGTTAATTTTCGGTACAAAAAAAGCCAAAATAAAGACTTGAAAAATGTTTATTTTGAAAATATGCCAAGTAAGAAATATGTTTGTATAAAAATAAATACTGTAAACATTTCCCTGAAGAGGAAGAAGACTCAGCTGCTCAGCTCTCGGTGACATCCTCAGACTGCAAACGAGGTAATTTTTTTTGAGTTAATAAGCTTATAATTTTAAATTACAAAAGTTAATTAGCTCACAATAATACAATAACATCTTGGACAGTCATAATTTATGTTATGAGGTGGTTGAATCTCTCACTCACCATCATCAGAGCAGGGCTTTAAATCTGGGGTTGGGCTTGTTGACAATATCAGTTTTAGCTTTTTCATAAAGTGCTGCTACAACTTTTTGGCTGAAGTGTTCACGTGATGGGATGTCGTTAAGGCTGGGCGAAATCTTGATATTTTTAAAATATCGAGATAATTTTTTTGCAATATAAGTTGAGACAATCTCGATATAAACAATATAGTTTTATACTTGGAAATCCTGCCATCTCTTTCTCCCAGGCGGCCCCCCTCCTTCTACACACACAGCCCTCTGCTGCTCTCCCCCTCCCCTTACTGCTTTTGCAGTGTGGGCGGGCACTAGAGGAGATGAGACGTTTAATAAACACAGCAGCTGTCTGAGCGTGTGTGAAGCTACAGCTAGACGACAGACCCATCCTCTTATTTGAAATAGTTCAGAGCTCATGTAGCCGTGCTGTGTGCCTTTAGAGGAACACAGAGAGGAAGTGCAACATTAATAAAGCAGCAGTTTATCATATCACTAAAGATACGGTCCTTAGCGACAAAGAAGATGGCTAACGCTTTAGCCTTCTTCTTCCACAGCTGAGACTGACCGTGTCTTTAGCAATATGATAATCTGCTGATTTGTTAATGTCTCCACTTCTCTCTGCTCTTCTTATAAAGCTCAGCACGGCTAAATAAGCTCGGACCTGTGGTTTGTTTAAGGAAGCAGACTAAACACTCGGAGCTGCCGCTTCACGGTTCTGAGTGGAGGCTCACTTTACTGCAGTTCACAAACACACTGACTAACCTGAAGACACCTTTCTATCTTATCAAGATACTCAAAGCTCACTATGCTCAATAATCCAGGCTGCGGCTGTCTGCCTGCCAGGAGTCGACAAGGGACAGGTCGGTCCCCAGAAACCATCTTGGCTCCAGCAAACTGGGTGGCCCACTTAAGGTGTTTACTGCTGGGTGGGGAAACAGTTTGCTGGAACTCCTCTGACTGATGAGGTCCTCCACATGGAGGGTGAAATGTTTCTATAAAAAGAAACTGTCCAGATGACCCGACTGAGAATTATTGGGTCTTTAGCATAACATTTTTCACGCAAAGCTTTTAATAAAAAAAATCAGTAAACAAGTTCTCAGCTTCTTTTTGTGGAGAAAAACAACTTTTTACACAAAGGCACGGGTTTCATCCGTGAATTTTGGAGCTTGACAAAACGGAGGTTTATTCCTGAGGTCGGCCTATTAGCTTAGCTTGTAGCTTAGCGTCTCAGCTTAGCTGCTTTTAATGATCAGAAAACGTGATTTTGGATCGTCAAAACCGATTTAAAACAGATTTGAAAGAGAAGTGAAAGGAAGGGGTCAGTGAAGAGCACTTGAGTTTAGCCTTTTTTATCCAGTGTCTTCAGTAGAAAGAGAGACACGAAGAAACGATAAAGCCGGTAAATGAAAATGAGGTTGATAATTTTCTTTCATCATGTGATTAATTGATTTATTGTTTTATCTGAGTCAGGCTGTTTTCTCTTTCGTGATCCTCTCTGTCTGAGAGGTTCTGACTCGGCGGTTCCATCCTCCTCTGGATGGTCTGCAGCTCCTCATGTTCAAAAATGATCTCATTATTTTGACTCAAACACACTAAAACTGACTAAACACTAAACTACACCCTAACTTTAAAACCCAAACACGCTAAATTTCACTAATCTCTCAAACCTTATGATTCACTCCTGCTCTCGCTGTGACTTTATTGCTCGCTGAATCCCCTTCAATTTCCACTTTTTTCTTCTTCCTCTAGCTTGTTTGGTGCTTGACAAATAACTTGGAATCTCTGTCACAAAGGAGGGGTGGCGGTTGTTTATCTGTTTGGTGGGGGTGGGAGGCGAAAGTGGAGGGTGATGCGGGTGTTTTGTCCCTGAGACTGCATCTTTGTCACAGCCTCTCGCTCTGTTGCACTTCAGATATGACAATGGTTTTCAGAAAAAAATGTGGCATGGATTATTCATCATAACTCTGGTTTTACTTGGCCCATCAACACGATTTTAAAACTGGTGTAGATTAAAGTCTGTATGTTTGCCATAAATTTAAATGGAGCTCTGAGAGGCTGTATTTTTCCCTCTAGAGAAACTAAAATTGGTCATGTGACTATCGAGCCAGTGTGTTGATTGACTCCAAAGGGGGGAATAAAAATTGTCAGTCAGAGTAGGGGGCGAAATCTTGGCCTGCCGCGTTATTCAATTCAGTTGCTTATTTATATAACGCCATGTCACAACAAAGTTGTCTCAGGACACTTTTACAGGAACATTCACATACATAGAAAAGCCAGTTATTATGGTTTTCTAAGTGAGGTAGATTGGTTATAAGTTAGATATTGAGAAGGTAGATTTACATTAACCCCACACAACATATTTGTTTATTAAATTCCATATTGTGCAGATGACAAATGAGATCAATAAAAAAAAACTTTTTTAAGGCACTCATAATTTGGTCACTGTTAAGTTCTGATAAATTTTAATGCAATTAAATTAAATTATTATTATTATTTATTTATTTATTTTTTGCCAGTTACTTCCACTGCGCTGGACCATGAGGCTGGAGATGATATGGCACAGAAGGAAGAGGGCCAGAGAGAGATTTCCACATCCGCAAAGGTATAGCTGCTGGTCCTCTAAGCTTGTGTGGTACTTTAATGGAAGTTGAGTAATAATGTGTCAGATTGACAGTTTACTGTACATCTGCAAAGCCCTATTTCAGAAACTATACATGTGTTTCAGGATGACTCAGCCTGCGAAGAGAAAACCCAATCAGGTATATTAACACAACGTCAGATTAAACTATTGGACCACATCAAAATACCTCATTTACATATTCTACTTTTATTGATTTACTTTTATTGAGGCAGGTAATTAATTGACAGGTAGTCTCATTTAGAAGAGAGACCTGTGACACAGATAGGGTTGGTCATTGTTTGAATTTGAGCGATTCCGATTCTTCGTTTCGATTCCGATTCCTTTCGATTCCGATTCTTTTGTAGGCGGGGTTAAAAAAAGACATGTCAGTTCAATTCAGTTCAGTTTACAGGGGGTCCCCGGTATCCGGCTGTCTTGGTAACCGGCTGTTTCGCGTATCCGGCCCCCCTCGCGCGTGACGTCATCGGCCGAAACGGCAGAAATTTTCATTATTTTCTGAGTTTCTTGGGGTTTGTTAGCAAGTTAACTGCTCTAAAATACATTTTAGAGGTACAAAA
>JARVGS010000222.1:11099534-11115581 GCA_031762315.1 Hypsolebias antenori | reverse complement strand
ATGTAATGAAATTCATTTGACTGGAACACAAATAACAAATTTAGAAAGTAAACAGTCCATGCTGAAATGACCAACACTTATCCTGGGTAACACTGTTATTATAAAGGAAGTACTTCTGAACATGACTGCACTTTGAGGTTTTCAGTGGTTTGACTGGAACCAACATCTGTCTCCTCCAAACAACCACTGTACCTAAAATGTAAAACACAACAGGAACCAGGTGCACACATAGTTTCCTTACTGCTACTTTTTCCACCATTAACTTCTTACAGTCACTTTATGTCAGACACAGAGATGGTGATAAAGCTCAGGCTGTGGGTTTTGCACTTTTAGGGTGAATAGGAGACATATTCAGGATGCTGTGGTCAGAGACCTCCAGTCTATTGTCTTCCTCCATGCTGCACTGTACTAAAGTATGACAAATGTGTAGAAGTGTGTTCAATACCGCAAAGTAAGCCATTCAGATGTCCTGCATTTTGCAAGTGAAATATGAAACAAACTGCAGATGCCATCTGTTACTAAAGAAAACATTTGTACTTTTACTGTACATGAAAGTCTAGCTGCACACAGCCATTTGTGCTCAGCAACCAAGATGCCATTGAACTGCAAGCATTATAACATTGTCAACACATCTGTTTAGAAATGAGAAATTGATGTGCAAAACAGGGTTGTGGAAATGCAAACTAGATGTTTTGGTTAACAGATAAAGCAGAAATGCATAGAAATCTACCTGCCTGGAAGTGATATGTTTGTTGACAGCAGTGATGTGTATTTTTTAATAAAGTAGTTAAATTATACATGTAATTTTTATCAACTAATGCCGATTGTACACAGTTTCAGACACTGACAGGACAGGCCTTCTATATTATTTCTTTAGGTTGATTCTGATGTGGTCTTGTTGAGGGCTTAATTTGTAAACCAATCAATGCCAGAACACAAAGATCGGGCAGAACGGCTGGGGAGAGCCGAGGAAGGGGTGGTCCTGGAGTATGCACATGCTCACAAGGGTAAACTAGTACTAGAGATGCACGATATTGGATTTTTGGCCGATATCTGATATGCTGATATGTTAAAACTTATTCGGCCGATAACCGATACCGATGTTTTATATATGTTCTTTTTTCAGAACATATTCCTCTTATTTAGGCTTATTTGTTACAAAAATTGTGCAAAAGCTGTAAGAGTTGGTGACATATATTCAGTAACAGCCATATGATATGCATAGCACTTTAACTTATATTAAATAAAAAAAGTTGAATGTTATTTATTAGCATTAGACATCTGCAATGCTGTCTCACTTGTGGAGGCTTGTTCCAGGTTCCAAGCTGCAGTGTGGATCCTCTGCACTCCTGTGCATGAAGGACAGACTTTTTAAGTTCAAAGTTTTTGTCTATTCGTAGCGCTGTAAGACTAATCGTGCTAACGGGCTAACATGACGTCCAAATGTCTGTGGGAAAACTCACCCAACAAGTTGTGCTATCGGCTATTAACTTCTCAATGACATCTGAAATGACGGCTTGTAACTCGGGTAACGTTACGTCGTTAAAATATCTCCGACTGTGGACGGTGTAGCGAGGCTCGATGTACTCTATAAATCTTTGGAATCGGACATCCTCACCACTCGTGACAACGTGACCTCACTTTGAAGAAATGGTTAATTTCTTACTGGTTTGACAAGCTAGCTGCCAGTTTGAGTGGGTCCATGGCCAAAGAGGATTCCTGTTGTCTTAAAACAATCCCAGTCATTAGGTTTGTACAAAGTGTTTTCTAAATCTCTCTATATGTCAGTTTAGCATCACTCGTGTGTGCATAGAATTCTTTCATATTTTATTTGCAAGCATAAAATGTTTGTGTGCTAATTCACTGCATGCTCGGCCTTTGGACACTTCTTGTAGAAATGTTATACCTGAACAATGTTAATGTAATACTAAACTAACGGTATTGTAAAGGCTGAAACAACACTTAGGATGAATCATAAAGAAATGCTCAAGATTGAAGTCATCAAGTCAAGTGTGCTTTACCTCTCAGGTTAGAAATTAGCTCTTCAACCTGGTCAAAATGAAACACTTTTAAGTGGAAGCTGTTCAGAACAATATCTACAACAGGTAAGATATTAAGTGATCATACCATTTCCACAGAACTCCACTTCAAAATATCTGAACTACCCATTTAAGTGTTTTCAGACGACGAGCTTGTGCAAAACAAACTGCCTGTTATCTATTTTGGTATAAAACGTCCCCTCAGACGTTACAACCATGCAAGCAGTCAGTTTTTTTTTTTTTATTGGCAATTTTAAAACTGTAAGCTACTTCAGTTTGTTTGGAAACAAATATATATACAGTAAATCAGAGCCTTTTTTTTGGGTTTTGTTTAGCTTTTAATGACATTTTCAACTGAACATGTTGCACTTCATGCATTTATGTATTCTTATCTCATACAGTGGGCGTAGCCTTTTGGTGACATGACATTTTACTCTGACCATTTTGTGCTGTTGATAGAGCATCACGTACCGGGGTCAGGGTTAGACATAAAGACAGATTTTCTGTTTGAAGCCACAAATCTAAACCTCTACAACCGGTAAGGGAATTAGCTCTCAAGTCTACAGCTTTTTTGTTCAAACAGAACGTGCACAAGAAATAAAAACACAAAAAAACTTGTCACGCAAAGACAATGTTTAAACCAAACGACAGGACAGACGTCTTAAGAAATTGCGCAGGTGTTTCCAGCATCTTGTTTTGCCGCCGTCTACTCTCTACCCAGCCTGTGCACAGCCTCAGCTTGACTATGTTCTTCTGCTGATTAGCCACAGCGTGTCTGCTGGCGACACTTGCGCCAATCATTTTCTTACCGGAGCACCATCTGCAGCTCGCAGCCTCAGTGTTTGCCTCACACTCAATTCCATTTAGATGTGAATGCCAAAACAATCAATTGGGAGACACTGACACGAGCACTCAGGAGGTGGAATTTGTGAGTCAGATTTTTCCTTTTGGGCTGCGGCGCGTCCTGGTAAACAGATTTTGTAGATGAGCTTGTTGAGTGGCGTCCTTTTTGCGATGCAAGGCCACAGCCTCGCGGAGGAAGCAATGATATTTAGGACAGAAAATGAGCACCACTGGATTGATCTTTCATGCGCTTTCAAATAGGAACATTCATTTATTTTGTTAGACTGTATGTTGTATGATTGTTGTGAGGTATATTACATCCTGTTTTGTAGCATACGCCCATTTAACTTTCCATCTGCAGTTGACTCCTTAATAGTCACTTCACCAACAAAGCTATATCCCAATGAAAGAGGCATGCTTTCTCTCTCGCTGTAAAAATAAAGAGTAATTCTGCTGCACTTTTTAAAATATATTTTGAGTTCATTGGCTCACTTCAATCTCAAAGCCATAATTTGCTCAAAAATACTCTTAAAAGCACAAAATCAAATCTGAATTTCCTTTAAATGTTACTTGATCATTTTTCTGTCAGAAGCTGGGTAGTAACTTTTGGTCAAATTACTTATAAACTTCAGCATTATTTTTTTTTTGCCCATCCTATGGGAGTTTCTCAAAACTTGTAATAAAAAATGTTTAATTAACTGTTAACTATTATATAGTAGGGAGTGGTGGTGCAGAGGTTAGATAAGGTGTACCTGTGATTAGAAGGTTGCTGGTTCAACTCCCTGGACCAACAGTATTAGAATGTATGTGGGAAAGGTGACAAAAACCTCATTGGCCCCACCTAGGCCCTTCAGAAAGGCCTAGGTGGGGCACTCTAGCTGGTGTCTCTCTGCTCCACACAGAGGGCTGTGGTAGCTTGGTGGTCTGTGGTTGTGTCAGGAAGGACATCCGGTGAAAAAACAAATTGCCAAATCTTCTTGCAAATTAGTTTGCTGTGGCGACCCCTAAGGCTGAACAATTAATTGCATTTTCAATAATACTGCAATGATATTTCCTAATCGCTAAGGCTGCGATTTGACTGGTCACATGATCTGGTTACGTGACCTGCATGTGAGCGGAGCGGAGCAAAGCAGAGCAGGGAGCGGGAGAAGACAACACTGCACTTTAACTGGTTGCACAATGGCGTCAGGCTCGACAGAAGTTGACACATCTGATAGTTTGGTACCAAAGAGGGGCGGCACGTCCGCTGTTTGGAATTATTTTGGTTATAAAAAAGAAGACGCTCCGCAACGACATGTACTGTGCAGAACCTGCCTTGATGCTGTTGCTACCTCTCAAGGTAACACTACAAATCTTTATCAACACTTAAAAAAACACCACAAAGCCATTTACAATAAATGCTTTGCTAGAATGCCAACGGCCAGTGCTTCAACTAAATTAAGCAAAGTAGCAGCCAACAGGGATCACTGACCGAACTATTCGAAGGTATTACTCTGTATGAACATGATTCGAAACGGCATGCGAAAATAACTCGAGCAATAACGGAGAGCATAGCAAAATACATGATGCCCATTAATATGGTGACCAAGCCTGAGTTTACAGTTTTGGCAAACACAATGGATAAGTGGTACAAAATGCCCACGTGCACACATTTTAGCCAAGTTGCTATCAGAAACAGAGTTGCAGCAGAGCTGAAAACAGTGGAGTTTTTTGCAACTGAAACAAATTGATTTATTGCTTGCGTTCATTGAAAAATACATGAGAAGAAGACCATGAAAAATAATCTCATATTCATTCATTCATTCATTCAACCTTTATTTATACAGGCTAGCCCATATTAAATTGCAATATTGAGGTAAAAAAATATCTCAAGCAGAAGATTTTCCAAAATCGTTCAGCCCTAGCGACCCCTGAAGAAGGGAGCAGCTGAAAGAGGAGAAAAAAGTATTGGCATAATGGTTAGTTTCAAAATAAACGTATTCAGTATTGTTACATTTGCCCAATAGATAAATGCAAACTTTGGTTCTGACATGTTAATCGTAACATAAATTCTTGTAAATCTAGTCGTTACTTACATAGAGGAATGGCAGCATCTCTCTCCTCGGGCCCATTTCATGACGATACTGTCATCTCCTGCTGGTTGGAGGATGTCAGAACCTATTTTATTTTCTTTTACAAGTCAAATGCCTGAACAGGGACCTCAGCAGGGAGAAGAAATGCCTGAGGTGAAATTGTTCTATATATAGCAATTTATACCAACACACAAAAAAAGAAAATATTTTGTTATTGCAGTCATTTAAATCCAACCTTGGCCTAAAGTAAAGTTGGCTCAAACCTTAAAAGAAAAACAATGTGTAGCCATGTTTCTTTCAGAAACCACCTGTGCTCTCTGTAATGTCTCCAGACTCCTTTGATAATACCACTTATTTTTTTTACCCCGCAGTACGGAAGTTGGTGGTCCACACTTTAGTGTTTTATCACGTTAACTCAGATTCTACTGAGGCAGTGGTAGACCTGATGGGACTCATGTGCTGCAAGGTAAAATTACTGTTTCTGACACAAAGGAGTGCTGACGCTTTGAAATGCTCAGTATAAAGGCAGCTGGAGGTGCCTTTGCCAAACAAATGTTGTGACAAACTTAAATTATAGCATATTTTTTTAATTTATTAAATGACACATGGCTTTACTTTACAAGAACTTCAGCACTCCTACTCAACCTTCCCTCATTTTCAAGCGATGGATCTGAGATTAAAGGCCGTGCTGAACTCTCCCTGGTCCTGAGGGACACTCAATGAAACTGATGTTCGAATATTTTGCTGACTTGCTGATGTTGGAATCACATTTTTGGACCACAAGAGGATCTCCCCACAGTCCTTGAAACTATTTTAACAGTTCTGCTCTTTTGTGGTGGTAGTTTTTGCAGTGTTGTAGCCGTTCAGTCACTATGTCTGTGTTTATTAGTTTTTTTTATTTTTTTTATTCCTCCTTCAGAGTCTAGGCTTTCTTGGTGTAATTGGCCTTTTTACAATTACTAATCCATATGTGTAAAATCAGGCTCCACACGACAGAGACAATCATAGCTACTCCCAGTGTTCAAGGTTGGTGTGCTGCTGTAGTTTTTTGGTCCTTTACATCTGTTTGTTTTTTTTACTTTCATATACAAATGCACTTATAAAATTATTTGCACTTATAAAATTATTTTAATGATGTTTTACATCATGATGGCTAAATGTCCTCAATGTGCCTGGTGTTGGAACGACTGCAGAGGTAACATAGGTACAAATACAAACACTGTTTAGATTAAGTGTATTTTTCAAGCTCTTGAACTAGGCATGAACATATTTGGACTATAATACTTTACAAAATACTGACTTTGAGCATGCACATAACTGTAAAAAGTAATTAAGGACTTTTGAGTCCGTTTGATTCATACACAAGCCAATGTTGATTGGATAAACTAGTTGAACACTTCCAGCACCCACATTATTAAACTTATTTTAGTGCTTATAAATTAGATCCTGCTGTACTTAGAGGTAATAATGTGCTGTTCTTTGAATGTGTTCAGCATAAAGTAGACTGATCTTTGCTCCTGTAACCCCTTCTTCTGTTTGTAGCGCTTCTTCAAACTTAACTTTTAAAAATTAAAACAAAAACCCACAACACACAGCTCCAATTACAGAGTCCTCAATTGTTGCAGTTGGTCATTGTCACATGCAAGAGGTATGTGGCTATGCAGACGATCAGCCTGAGTGTTGCACAATCACAGCGTTCCCCTGGCAGAGCGAAACCAAATATGTAGGTCAGTGTAACAGTGTCATAGTAGGACTAACCGTCAATATAAAACTTGGAGTCCTTATTACTATTTGATCTGAAAATATTTCTTTGGTCCTGTGATGCACCTGTCCAGAGTTCTTTTGCCCTCTGACTACTGATCACTGGCACTTTTCTAGCTGTTGTTATGCGACGTTGCATTCACCTTGGAATTCGAAATGCTAATCTGGGAATAACATCAGACCTGACTTAACCCTGTTTCATTCATTCATTCATTCATTCAACCTTTATTTATACAGTTTCAGCTGTGTCGGACAACAAGTAAACGGACTGTACTTATACAGTGCTTTTCTATCTTCTCAAGACATTCAAAGCTCTTTACACTACAATCTGTGTGCTCGTTTACTCATTCATACAGCACTCTACTATTTATATACAAAGCTAATTGAACAAATCATTCTAAAGAGAATAACCAATGCTTTATCACATTTATACACTGATGGGACACACATCAGAGGCAATAAGGGTCAGTGTCTTGCCCAGGGACACTTCGACATGTGACTGCTGGTGGATTTGAACCTCCAACTCTTGCATTGGAGGACAACTGCTCTAACCACTCAGCCACAGCCGCCCAAGTGGGTTTTGTTTTTGTGTTCAGTAACCAGGCTAACTACCATTAGCAAAAAACAACTACCGGTAGCAATAAATTCACTAACACAAGTTGGCTATCGCTTGACTTTCAAAGTCATACTTCAGAATTTTGGGACATTCCAGTTGATTTATTTGTTTTTTTTTTTTTAATCCTGCTAGCCAGAACAAATGAAAGGCACAATTACTGGTAATATATTTACACTCCAAAACCAACTCTTCAAAACTCATCAGATGTTGGTTGTTTTGCCCCTAGATACTCTTACGAAGCATACATGTGAAAAATACCACAGCCAATGTGAAATTATTGACCAAGATGCTGAGCAGCCAATCAAAGTGATCTTTGTCACTGACAGACCCTACTCTTATTCAGCATGTTAAAAATAACACCTTTGTGGTCTGATAGAGAGAGAGAGAAAGAGAAACAGTCGTTTACTGCAGTTTTAGATGTTCCTGACAGCCGATGTCAACTCTGTGTCTTGTGAACACCACTAACAGGAAAAATGATGTCAAAACTATTTAAGCACTTGCATGTTTCTAAATTAATCTCTCACAATTTAATAATTAATCACCTTCATGAGATTTCACTAAATCTTTCATCCTCACCTTGAATCACTAAAATGTAAGTCAATGTGCTTGTTAAATAATAAAACAACTCTACCTGTCAGCTGACCCCTAATTTTCAGATTCCACTGTTACTTATGACCCAGACAGAGAACTGAAGCGGATGTGCTGTTTAATAAATGAGCAACAGGACAGTTCTTTTCCCACAAACTCCACAGGTCATGGTAGATGGATGTGTCTGGAGCCGTATTTTATGATCAGGCTAATTAAAGTGTCCTGTCTTTTATGTCTGTGGCAGGAAACTTTACTTCCTCCTTTGAGGCAAACGGAGGCTGGGACATTGTGGAAGGACGACTGTCTTCATTTAGTACATAAATCTCCTTTGTTATATGATTTTCTCTCAGTTCAATTGGTTCAAACAATCAGATTAGCTGTTTTAGGTGTTACCAACAGTTATTTTTTTTAAAGGCAGAACACTGGGATTTTGCTGTACAATGAATGGAAACCTTTCAAAGTCATGGTATTTATTGCTCTTTAGGATTCCAGGTACAGGTAGTCTTCGACTTATGATGTAGATCCGTTCCTACGCGGCGTTGTAAACCGATTTTCGGCGTAAGTCTGAACGTATGTAATTACCGTACCATATACATGTACGGTACCTGCTTTACCAAGCACTTAGCCTATCCTAACGCAGTACCCTACATAATTATCAAAAAACACATAAAATACTGTACAGTACGTTTAATACTGAAATACAATACTATATTCTTCCGCCGCTGCGCCGCGGTTTTACGACATAAAACCGACATAAAACCAACATAAACCCAACGTAAAACCACGTAACTCGAAATAAGGGGATGCGTCGTAACCTCAAAACGTCGTACCTCGAGACCGTTGTAACCCGAGGACTACCTGTATACACACTCTTATTAGGCAAATCCAGATCTCAACTAAGTTGATTTTATTTAAATTTGTTTAAAATGACCATTATCACATTGTTGCTTGTCCTGACAAGAACAGTATGCTTGTTTGTCTGTGCTCATAGCACCTGTGTTGCTTTAGTTTTCCCGTGGTTGTGATTTTATATGAGATTCACTTGACAATTTTCACTTTATTACTGCTGTGTCCAGGTAGTCCCTGATAGGATTAACCAATGTCTATGAATCATTGCTGCACAGCATTTGAGACGCTGGTCAGCGGCTCAACTTGTATATTTGGGATCGTTCACCGGAGCTATACCATGCTCTTGTTTCATAAATACTTTCCAGAAACCGTCCCTGAATGCAGATCCTTGGTTGACGCCATGTCACTGTTCAGACATTGGCCTTGGTTTAGACTGATGGTGAGTAATTCCTCATATGTGAAGAGGGTTGTGATGCGCCTGTCACTGGGAGGGTGGAAACATGCTCTCTGGCCCCAAACCTAATTTCCACTGAAAGATTGAGGAGGCTATAACATGCCCGGGGCAAGGAGCTGCGCTCTTTTTCTTGTCTCTTCTTTTAATCACATCGAGCTTTTAATTCTTTCATGATCTAATCTGAAGCCTTTTTTAACCTTTTATGAAGACCAGGTGAGCTGTGATTACTTGGGTGTTGAGAATTCTCAGATTTTGCCTTATTGGCTCTGGTTTACTGACTGGAGGATTTCCCTACAGTCCCTCGTATACTCAGGTGGATTCACACATAAAAGGAGCTGCTGCATTATGCATCGGTCCACTGGAAACAGTCTAATCAATATAAAAGGTTTAGCTCCTGTATTGACTGGACACGCAGTACACATGCTATGAAGGAGAAATCACATTGCAATGAAGTATAAATACCTGCTGTTATAGGTTAGCTGTATTGGAAGCGAACTAGTAACATAGGTCCATAGGGAGGAACGCTTCCTTCATTGTTAGTTTTCTCACACTCAGGTGATTGAGCTGATATTTTCCTTGCCTGTATACCACTGCTGCGCTGATAGATGGACATCAGATATGAGTGGGTATGTTTACAGCATGCTCTTCTCGTCTCTGGTGGTGCTCCACAGACCAAGTCCTGACAAATGAAAATGTTGCTCATGTAATCTGTGAGGTCCGTTGCTGTCTAGATCCAGATTAAGCTGACTGGAATCAATAAACACCTTCCCTTCTCTTACCTGTACATGCTTCTTAACCTTTTACCCTGAAAAGGTCACCAGCAGCCCACAGTGTTTTTACCTCCGGCGTGCTTCGTGTCTGACTCTAGTCATCCATGACCATCCCCACTGGCCATCTTCCACCAGTGTGATTAGTTGTGAGATCTCTGAAGATGGATGGTTCAGACGTCCTTGACTGGTTTGCAATAAGCACTGCCGTTCCCTCCTTCTATCCTGCATTTTAAATCACTGTTGTCTGTTTGATGGCAGGCAATTACTTGAGATTGTTTCTCCTTTGTTGTACAAGCCGCTTGGCATTGCGCCCCCTCCTCCTTTTTTTTCTCCTTGGAAGCTAGTGTCCTGTTTTCCTGCATGACAGCTGCACAAAGCTTGAAGTTGAGCATGATCTGACTCTGCAAGCATAGATTGAAAGGGTTTAAGGAAATACGCTCATAAGTATTGGCAGTTGCATGAACTGAGTTTTTTTGCTATGAGTATTTCTTCAGCCAATTTTGAAATGGTAATTATTGTTTGGGCGTTTTAAACCCAGCTGCCAGTCAAAATATATGTTCAGTTTACTACTTTTTTGTGTGGAGCTGTCATGAGAAATCCCCCTTTTCAGAAAATATATACATATATATATATATATATATATATATATATATATATATATAAAATCTTATCTTTGATCCCGTTTTGGATTTTGTTTTAGTTTTTTACAGCTAGTAGGTTTTGATGGTGCAACTTACCCAAAGTGGTTTAGCCAAATTAGTTGGGGCAATCTGATTTGATCAGATCTTTTTTTTTTTTTAATTTAAAGAAGTGGAATTGTTTTAATGAGGGTGTGAGGATATTAACAAATCTGTCTTGAATTCAAACTAACAAGGACAAGTGTCACCTTGAGCTTGTTTTTGCTGTCAGGTTCCAGCTCTTACTTTATCAAAGCAGGGTTTTACTCAGAAATGAGGCAGCAAATTTGGTACTTCCATCCTAAACAGCAGAGAATAGGCGAGTGGCAGCGTGTAGGAGAGATGAGTGACAGCTGAATAAGAAGTCTGAATAGCCAGAGGAGAATGACCTTGGCATTCATATCGGAAGATGTGGGAAATAATCAGCAGCGGTGTGCCCTGATGGCTCTGCTGCAAACAATGAGCCTCACTTATGAAGGGAGTCTATTAAGGCTTCAGTTGCCCTTTTTCTCCTGCTCTCTTTTTCAGTTGCGTTCCAGAGCATGCAAAGTTTCACCCAGTGAACGCTTCAGTCACTAAAAATGGCCACCTTTAATCCACACTGAGGGTGATGATGTAATAGTTGTTTACACTTTTAAAGTGATATCCAAATGCAAATAACGCCTCTCTGTCATTTGAAAAAAGGCAGGGCTTTAAGGTCCAGCAGGAGCACACCAAGCAGTTGCCTTTAGGCTTTCTGGACTATCACTATTTATTTGGCTCGTGGTAACTGGGAGCTTTTTGTTTGGTGCTTTCGGGAAAAAAAACCGGCGCACAGAATGTCAACAGCGGGAATATAGACGTCACAAAGCTCTGCAGTGTTAGCAGTCACCCCGACAGTCTGTGTGACATTCAGCAGTTTGAAATGGCATTTGTGACATTCACTGAGTGAGAGTAATGTATTCACCTGGGTTGGTTCATCTAGCCCTCACCAGAACAGACAGATGTTTTAAATCCTATATTCACCAAGTCTTCTCACACTGTCAACAGCTTCTTGTAGCCTGGCTGCCTGATTTTATCACATCAGAATGGAGTGAAAATCCAGTGAGACTTGCTTTTTTTTTTTTTTTTTTGAGCTGATATGAGGCGTGCTTTGTTTTTTTGCATCTTACATATTAATGTGCGTGGATTTTCGTACCGTTGCTTTTATTTCCCCCCCCCTTTTCCTTCCCATTGCACTGCAGCTCAGTGGAGTGGCTTTAAGATGTGACAGAAGGCTATTACATTCTGACATATTGCCGCGCCTGTGTCATATAGCATTTAATTCAAATGACGGACACGGAGGCGTGACTACACTCAGCCTGTCACAGAGAGCATCCCTTTAAAAATTTCTTTGTTCCTCACGCTCTATTAGATAACAAAATGACAGCCGCTGCCTTTCTTGGAGTGCGCAGATGAAAGCTCGATGCTGGAGTTTTTATTTATCATCCCCGCGGAGTGAGAGGGAAGCAGCATGACTGCCTCCTACACCTGTGGGAGAAAAGCCTGGCTTCTCACCTTAAGCCTCGGTGGATGATTGTTTTCTCTCTGCTCGTGTACAATAGGAGCATAAGCTTTAATAATTCAGGAGTTTCTCTGTATACTTCTACATGCACGCTTGTTTAACATACCCCAAGCATCGGGCTGGATTCTCCATTGTTCATCTGCAACAGATTTGAAAACTCACCCGCAAAAGCCCAAAGTTTGCAGGAAGTAAGCGATCCGTCAGACTGAGCGTTTCATTGCCTTTACTATTTGTCAAAGTTACAACTTTACTCATTCTGCCCTACACCTTCATTTATTACTCCCTCTCAGCGCTGGCGTAGGACTTTTATCCACTCATTGATTTTCCTCCGCTTCACTTTATTATTCTATTAGTTTAAAAACTGAGAGCCAACACCTTTACAAGTTTCCTTCATCCAGTCGCGTAAGCTCAAAGCTGCCGCTTCTTGCTTGCTTGCATCGAAGCCAGGTGCTAAACATTGCTGTTTTTGTAAACCTAATTAGCTTTTTTTTCCTGACTGCGTCCTGCTGATGATGCTGACAACCCTCCAAACTCCATCGTCTCTGCCACCGTCAGCAGTAGTTTACCCTGAATGCCGTGGTGTGTTTAATGACCCTCTAAGATATGACATTTCAGTCGACAGTGTTAAACACCATCTTTTGAAAGCAAGAAATGACTGGATTTATCTTGTTTTTCATAAACATCCTGCACTCATTTCTGCACTTCACATTTTTTTAAATGTTGATTCTAAAATAGATTCTTACTGCATTCATAAGCAAGTTTTTACAACGTCCAACGTTCTTTGTCCTTGACCACACACAGAAAGGTGGAGAGTTTTCAGAAACGCTCATCACTCTTAATGGAATTATCACAGAACAACTGCAGACTTTTGGCAAGAGCTGCCTGTTTTTACTCCTGCAATGAATGGAAGAACCCAGTCAGTGAGGACGCTGCTCTGCAGGAAGGTTTGCATAGGAAACTAGAATAAAGATGAACCATATCCTCCATGAAAGATTGAGCACCAGTGCAAGTGTAAGGCACAAACACATGTTTAATCATCACTTGCACTCGTGTTGTACATAAACAGACATGTTGAAAGTACCATATTTTTCAGCCTATAAGTCACAGTTTTTACATAATTTGTATGCCCTGTGACTTATAGGCCTAAGCGACATATTTATGTACTTTTTCCCCAAATTTATAAACTATTTTCTGACTGAGATATGACCATTTTCAGTCATTCTGACTGGAAAAAAAGAAGAGCAGTACCACTTTCAGCCACTTGATAGCAGCAGAGTAGGAATAGGAATATGGCATGCTGTTGTATCATGTAATAGGCAATCGTGGCTATAATGACAAATTCAAAAAAGTTCAAGACAAAAACAACTGGACTTATTTATTATACTTTATACAGTACTTTGTTATTTTCTTGAACTTTTTTGAATTTACCATGTCCTGGATTACTGAGAATCTTCACCAGCTATTAATGACTCAATCGGCCTGCCATAGTCTCCCCACCTGCATTCTGCTCGTTGTTTGGAACCATCAAAACAGCTGCACTGCTCCTGCGAAATGCAGCTAATTTGATCATTAAGGTGCATTTAGTAAGGAAAAGTTGTTTTTAAATGTTGATCTTGTTAAATTCTTGTTAAAGTCCTCACTTGCACGTTTCCACGGCCGCCGTTTGGCAGCCCTTTGGTCTTTGGCACAATGCCGGTCCACGTTTCCGGGTTAGGCCCACATTTCCGGGTTCTCAGCGGTGACGCGTATCAAACGCGATGCGTCAGCGGTGACGCATAATAGATGTGACGTATACGTGAAGCAACATATTTATGGATTTTCCCAATTTATTGGAGCGACGTGTCCGCCGGAAAATACGGTAAGTCTCCCTCCTGTCTGCAGCCTTTAATTTATTACATTTAGTTTAAAATGCAAAATAAGTTGGTTGACTAAATGATTCAGAACACGAGATAAAGTAAGGAAAGGATATGGAGCTCAAGGGCCCGCTGACAGATGATACAGCCCTCCTGGACCTCTAATGAGAGATAATCCAGTTCTCTCCTGTCCAAAGCCAACAACTGCAGTTGCTGCTGCTGGGGAGCTCCTGCTGCTCCTGAAGGACGTCACTGCACCCCAACATGTCCACCTTCCTCCCACATATCCTCTTGCCTGAACACCTTGTAATTAGTAAACTCTGCATATAATCATCACAGTGAGCGCTGCTGAGATCAGAGACTAAATAGACTAGAAATAATGTTAAAGAAACCTTGGAATATTTAAAACCATCCTTGCCGGGCTCAATAATTTAAATCAGGGGCTTTGCTAGACTACTACTGTACTCGTGTTGATTTGAAAAGAGCAAGTGTGAATACGCAAAAGGGAATCCAAAGGAGCTCGTGCTGAATTCACAGTTCAGGAGAAAAGGCAGGTTATTTTATTTTTAAGCCGAGTGCGGTCACAAGTGTTTTCTGCCTCGCCTTCACGAGTCTCCACCAGAGGGTTGAAAAAGCGTGTAGCATAATGTCTGCAGAGGGTTCTCAACACGGCATGCATTTTACCACTTGTAAAGCAATCATTTCCATCTTTCTCTTTTCACCCCGCCCCACTTTCTGGGTCTGGGGCTGCTGAGTCAGCTCACCTTCGTATGGAGAGCGGCTCCCTCAACCGAGACGTTATTGATTCGCCTTCGTTCATAAAGGGAGGGGGATGAAATGTTCCCAAACCTCTCAGACCAATTTTGCTGTGCTGCATAGTCGCGAGGACCTCTGGGCATTCGACTGGGTAGGGGGGTTGGCATTACCAACATACACTCACACAACTCACACAGGCAGCCACATGTGTATTTAGAAAAACAGCTATGGACTGCAGGAAAAATCAGAAAATCTTACTCTTTCATAAAAAGTGTACATTAAAAGACACATCCTGAAATAAATGGGAAAATATACCTCATACACATCAGTGACATATCAGTGGGAATTTATGCTAAAAATCCAGAGAACTGCAACTGAATCTAAAACAATTGCAACAATTTCATTTCTTGAACAGCTTTCATCCAAACATATATATTGTTGTCTATTTAATGTAAAAAATGAAGTGAAGACAGCTCTCATATAAAATGAAGTTAAATAGAGTAAAACGCTTGTATGCGCTGAGGATTAAATAAAAGTGTCAATGTTTGATCCAGTAATGCTTGGGGTTTTTCTGTGAAGAGATTAAGTTAATTATAATGCATCCCTAAGGTAGAAAACATTGAAAATTACAGATAAAACAGCAACTGCATTTGGTTGTATTTCTGAAGTAAATGTACATATTAGAATAGGAGATCTTTGTAAAGTAACTCAGAGTCTGACAAGTTGTTGATGATGGCAAGTTGATTAATAGCTATGCTGAAGGTTGTTTATTAGCTTGAAAACTTGCTAATATCCATAGCTTGTTGCCAGTGGTGGAGTCTACATTTTTGTAGTGGGTATACTGTGCATAGAAACCAAAGTACACTGGTTAGTACAACGTAATCATCAATTTATTTTGATTTTTAAGCGGATTGAACATTTCCAAATTTCACTGATGGTTGTATTTGAATACATGTAAACAACAAACTTGTACAACAGTTGGTTTTGTATTAAATACGTAATCGAATTTATAAAACAGTATCAAAGCAAAGCGCTGCTTACCAATAGATCGTTACAGAATCGTTTAACTGCCGTTTAACATATCAATGGCATGTGCATAATGATGTGTCATGTATCATTGGATACTTTTAAGTGGGTATACTGAAATTCTTCAGCTTTTCTAGTGGTTATACTTCGTATACCCTAGTATCACGTAGACTACACCACTGCTTGTTGCACACAAACAA
>JARVGS010000222.1:11085329-11096784 GCA_031762315.1 Hypsolebias antenori | reverse complement strand
AGAGACAAACGAGACAAACAACCATTCACTCTCTCACTCACACCTAGAGACAATTTAGAGTTACCAATCAGTCTAACGTATGTTTTTGGTCAGTGGGAGGAAACCGGAGTACCCGGAGAAAACCCATGCATGCATGAAGAGAACCTACAAACTCCACCTAGAAAGGTCCCCAGCCGGGAATTGAACCGGTGCATCCTTCTCACTGAGAGGCAGCAGCTCTACCAGCTGAGCCACCGTGCCGCCCAGGTAAACTACCTGGTAGGTCAGGAGTTATTTTAGATTGCTAAAACTGACCCTTGGAAGGACTTTGCTTTAGGTAGTTTAGTTGTTAGCTTGACTTCCTAGTTCCTTCACGATTATTTAAACTGAGACTGTTCATGCTGCTGTTGGACCACTCAAAGGTACTGCCGTTCAAATAATAATAATAATAATAAAAACATTAACTACAAGCCACTATAACATGTGCTTTTCATGTGTTTTAACTTTGCACAGTATTTAACACAACAAGAGTCAAACAAGGAGCATAATTCAAGTCTGTGTTCATTAAGGACACCTGCTTCTGTTTTTCATTCTCTTGCCAACAACCTGGATTAGTCTTCCCAAAACAGGAAGGACTTTTTACAGCAGATCAGATGGTATCCAAAACCACACTGCTGCTGCTGTGAGACTATAAAGAGACCCAAGTGACAACTCTGTTGCTAATATTGTCAGTCGCTTTAACTAGTGGAGCCTCACAAAGGATGGACAGAGACAGAAAAAGAAGAAGGGTGTTGATGGAAAATGGAGTTGTCGGGTCGTGTTGGTTGGACCGCCTCAGGCTCAAGATGTTAAAGGCGGTAGTAGGTCTTCAGGGGTATGTGTGTGAGCTCTCAACCAGCTAATGAGAATATTTAACATTTGCTGAGTCCACAATGTGTTGAAAGTCATTCATCACCCCACCGATTCAGTTCTTGCTTGTTGATTATGCAAGATGCATGCTTTTAGGCCCGAGGACCGGCCTTGGAAGCTGTTTAGTGTGAAGAAGCACTCCAAGATAATTGAAAGAAACTTAATTATCACCATGATTTACAAGCAACATAAATCTGGAAATACTAAATGTCTTTAATCCTCACCATTTATATCAATTTTTACATCTTGTGTGATTATCTATTCAAATAAATTTGTCATGTATTTAGCAGTAACAGCATAAACATAGTTTCCAGTTTGTTAGATACAAAGTTTTCTTTATCCTTTATGTATCATTTAAACTGAGGGGTTAAAAAAAACCTACTAATCAAATGTAAAAGAATATGGTAAATGGACTATACTTATATAGCACCTTTCTATCTTATCAAGATACTCAAAGTGCTTTACAACACAACCTGTGCCCCCATTTACCCATTCATACAGAACTCTACTATAAAGCTAATTGAACAAATCATTGTAAAGAGGCTAATCAGAGATTTAGATCACATTCATGCAATGGGACACCCATCAGAGGCAATGAGGGGTTCAATGTCTTGCCCATGGACACTTAGGTGTGTGACTGATGGCAGATTCGAAATACAGTACATGTATATAGTGATTATTTATCATAATAAATAACCTACAAGTCTTTGTGTCATTCCCTCCTATGCTAAGTTACAATAGACATTTGTGTGCAAGTCAACAAGCACATCCAAAAGACTGCATTGCTAATAAAAATTGATGACCATTGTTAGTTCAGCTTTAGGTTTGGCTGTTGTAGTAATAAAAACTTGCTTGGGACACCACAGGAAAAAATGTGTTAACCACCAATCTAATCATGAATGATAAAACAGTCCAAATACTGTATTAAATTAGGTTTCAGAATCAAGAGGAACTAAAGAGTGATTTTTGCTCTTTGAATCTGGCAGCATGTCCACTGGGGCACATTGCTGAGAGCGCTAATTGACAGCTCTGACCAGTTGGTCCGACAACACTAAACTTAGCATACACTCACGGTGGAATATTTTGCTGATACTGCACCAGATGTCTGCACGATGGGAGGACAAAAGCCCATTAGGGCGATCATGAACTTCCTCTACAGAAGAGAGCCTACTTTCTGACAGCATTCATGGTTGATACTGTTACCCAATGAAAGCAAAATACTTGATATGATAATTAGATAGCTACTTGCCTCGTTAAATACAAATGTTTAGTGCTATTTTTATAGAGTGTGGTCTAGTTTAGATGTTTTTAAGTAAGGTTCAGTGGAAAGGTTATGGATGTCTTTAAATGACCTCGGTTCGGAGAAACGATTTTAGTCTGACTGGACTAACAAGCTAATAGCTAGTTTGAGCTGGGTCAAGACAAAAGTGAATTACTGGTATGTTAAAACCAGTATACTGTATTCTGGTGAATAAACTTTTACATCGCTGCCAGTTTTGTATTAAAGGGTCATTTCTTTAGTGTTTTATGGTTATTTGCAAGCCTGAACAATGATAGCTGCAGCTAGTTATAGCATTTCTAGCAAGAATATCAGAATATTTCTGCAGGAGTAAGTCTGTAATGTGTAATTTTCTATGCCATTTTTGAGATTTGATTTATGTTAAGATGGCAGCAATCCACTTGGCCTTGCTCAAGTTATCTGTTAGCTTGTCATACCAGGCAAAACTAAGCAAGCCAAGGTCATTCAAAGAGCTATCTAAAAGTAAAATCCTACTATTTTCTTCTAGTTTTTATCAAATGGTTCAATAGTTCATTTGGGAGAAAAACACAATTTGAAATCCAGGATTTTTGCTATTTTGACATGTTCTGAAAATACAAGCTTTTAACACTCCTGATATTGTACACTTATAAACAAAAAAGGTTAAATTGTGTCTTCTGGATCAGTTTCTTTAAGAGAGAAACGTTTCATCTCCCATCTGGAGGATTTCGTCAGTCTGCGGCTTGTTGACAAGATCTGTCCCATAAGTAGCCTTCAGTGCTGTGTTTCAAGGCTACCTCGTCCCAAAAGTAGGCATTAACACATGCAAACAGGACCCACCTGTTTGGAGGTTGGCTTAAAACATCAATGAAGGCTGCCTATGGGACAAATGTGATTGACAGGCCACATACCAATGAAGTCTTCTGGATGGGAGAGGAAACACTTCTCACTTAAAGAAACTGGTCCAGATGACATGATTTAACTTTTTTGTTGTTATCTACCCAGACGATTGAGCTAACAACCCTTTTTTATGCTTACTATCATTTTTTTTTCTTTTTCTGAGTAGTCAGGGGATAAAAAAAATACATGTGAGTGGTAGGACTGTCACGAAAACAAATTCTGCTGGGTGATTGTCTCGAAATTATTGCAATAAACAATAATATTGTTTGAAATATGACAATAATTAGGAATTGTCAAATTCAAGAAGAAACGTTGGTTAGTTTTATTTTGAATGTAGCATCTTTTTTGACCACTGGATGGCAGTATTAGACTGTTTGAACCGAAGGATGGATATTGAGAGAGCGAGCGAGCAGCGTGTCTCTTTAAGAAAAATGGGAGGGATGTCCCTTGACGTGACCTGGGCTGTCTCTCCTTCCCTTTTTTCCAGTTCTCAAAATGGCGGATACTCGGTGTGGTTTGAGCTCTTAAGCGTAACATTTGTCACACAAAGCTTTTAATAAGAAATCAGTAAACAAGTTTTCAGCTTCTTTTTGCAGAGAAAAACAACTTTTTACACGAAGGCACAGGTTTCAACCATGAATTTTGCAGCTTTGACAAGACAAAGGTTTATTCCCGAGGTCGGCCTGTTAGCTTAGCTTGTAGCTTAGCTTCTCAGCTTAGCTGCTTTTAATGATCCAAAAACATGATTTTAGATGGTTAAAATGGATTTTAAAGAGAAAGGAAGGGGCCAGTGAAGAGCACCGGAGTTGAGTCGTTTGTCTTCCAGTGTCTTCAGTAGAAAGAGAAAGACACAAAGAAACGATAAAGCCGATAAATGAAAATGAGGTTGATAATTTTCATTCATCATGCGATTAATTGATTTATTGTTTATCGCGACAGGCCTATTATGAAATGAAAGCAAATTATGGTAAAGTTGAGGCAGCGCCATTACTGTCACCAGTTCAGTTTTCTGTGACCCATTTGAACCCTGGAAGATGTTTCTGCTGTGAAGCTGCCTGAGCTACAGAACTGTGAAGAACCTGGGTGTTCTCACTCATTTTGCCAAAGTCTCTGTTGTTTAGTGCAGTTTTTTTTTTTTTTTTTGGGGTTGTTTTTTGTGAATTTCATTTACACCTTACATTGTTCTTCAACCAAAACCCCTGGTACCTAGTCTGGAATGAGCCACACATTTGAACATATCTTGTACATGATTTTATATTGATGGTCAGCAAAAGTAGTGAATCAAAAATTGTGACAGAATCCCAAGAATAATGGGCGAACAGTAATGACAATGCTTTAGGCACTGAAACCTTTATGTATCTGTACAGACACTTTCTCCTCGGGAGCATCTTTCTTTCCCTGGATGTTCATGCTGCGAATAGTTTAATGGCTGAACAAAACAGACACTGAACTGTTTTTTGATATTTCAACCACAAACATTGTCCGACAGGAAACAGTGCAACCAAACCTCTGCTAAAAGTGATCCTAAGGAAAAGAGAAAAAGATACGGAGCTCGTCTGAGCCGGTAAGTGCATTTGGGGTCAGAAGGTGATCAGGTAGCAACATAGTGTAGGGTTTCCTTGAGGTTAGGAAGTTCTATTTTAAAAAAAAAAAACAACAAAAAACAAGACAGACAGAGAAGGTATGTGCTTCCACTGGACAAACAAGTTTAGCTCAAAGCAGCTTAGAAACACTGACAGTGTGTGTAGATTCACATGGGAAAAATGGTTCAAACCTGCTTCGGCTGTTGTTTGACAGGTTGAATGAATGGGGCTAGTGAATACTCCAGTGTTTGTATAACAAAAATGTCAGGATTGCAGAGATGCTCGTCCTACTGCATTTTTTAACAGTGAGTAATGAGCATGTGACAGCTTGGTCAAGAAAAAAAACAACAGAACTCATGTCTTCTTTCATAAGTCTTAAAGGATCTTACTACATGTGCATTGAAATTAGCTTATTACAGTAAGAGTAAGAGAACGCCTGCATGTGCAGAATACAAAGAGGGCAGCCCGTTTGAAACAGATGAAATAACTGGTTCCTGTGATCTCACAACTCTCTACAGTCATCATGAATAAAGCTGGGAGTCCAGCATGCTGTAGGCAAAAACGTCCTCTCTGTGTCCTCGGCTTTTTGTGAGGCTCAGGCCCTCAGGCCAGTGCAGTGGGTCCGGATGCGCCGCTGCGTTAACGGGGATGAGCTCGGGCCCGATCAATAACCTGTTATGGTGGCTAAGAAGCAAAGCAATTCAAATGGTCTGGCCTCAGATTCTGACACCGATGAATTCTAATGAGGAGGCTCAGCTCCACAGAGCACCAAGATGCATCATAAACGTAACAGTTGTTTAAAACTGTCCGTCTCCGATGGAAAAATGTCTAAGGGAAACAAAACAACTTTTTAAACTTAATATGGTCATGTTATGTTTTACGTTTCAGAAAGTACGATATTTTAACAAGTGGTATGACAATGTCCCCCGTCGTTGAAGGATTTGTGAATGTTTTTAGTTTTTGAAATGAGCTTTCTGGACTGGAATTGGACTGTGGTTTAGTTGGTAGAGCTGGGTGGAGTTTGCATGTTCTCTCTGTGCATGTGTGGGTTTTCTCCAGGTACTCCAGTTTCCTCCCACTGACCAAAAACATGCATGTTAGTCTGATTGGTAACTCTAAATTGTCTCTAGGTGTGAGTGAGAGAGTGAATGGTTGTTGGTCTCTGTGTCCCTATGACGGACTGGAGACCTGTCCGGGGTGTACCCTTCCTCTCGCACAGTGATGATGTCATGGGAAAACGGAAATACCCTATGGTGTAATTCATTAGATTTCTTACAAAGCTTTGGAGAAAAGGGAATCTGAGTCAACAACTCCCTAAGGCACGTCACTATATCACATCAACTGCATCATATCAATCAAACCTTGAGGATGTTAAAAACTTTCTGTTTCTCACTGACTGGTCGCAGTTCGAGTGATCATTACATGGAACAGTTTATCATTCATTCACATCACAGTGCAGGAAAGTGCGAGAGAAGAATGGACAGAAAAGTATAGAGCAAGATGAGCGCAAATGATACGTCTTGACAACAGTTGGACATGGGCACCAGTGACCCTCTTGGCCTGAAAAGGAAGAAGCGGGAAAAAGATGATGGATGATATATCAGAAGGGAGTTTGTTATATAAATGTTGTCATAATTGTTGAATTATTTCAAAACCGACATGTTTGAGAGCTGGACACGTTGACAAACTGCTCTCTCCCACCACCTACTGGGTAATTCTTGAATGTAGTCTTGCTATGGTGGGCTGGAAAATCTGTTCACCCTCCTTCAGCATTTTCTCAGTTTTGTTGCCATAAATCCAGAGAGAAAGTGCTGATTAAATTATACAATGCAACTTTAAACACAACCAGAGATTCTCAGTTGGACTGAATGAACCACTCTAGGACCTTTAACATTCTCCTTAAACCAGTCGGTGTGGCTTTAGCTGTTTATTCATAGTTCTGCTTAAAGATGAACTTCTGTCCCAGACTCCAGTCTCTAAAAGACTCCAACAGGTTTCATTGAAGAATTTCTCTGATTTTGCGCTCTCCATTTTTCCTTTCATTTTAATGGGATTCCCAGACCCTGTAGATGAAAAACATCCCAACAGCATGATGTTGTCACCACCGTGCTTCACTGTGGGGATGGTGTTATGATGAATGGAGTTAGATTTTAACCAGGAATTATGTTGCCCTTGATAGACAAAACATGTGGTTTTAGTATCATCTGAGCATCTTCTTCCACATTTATGAATGAAATTCCAAACAGTTCGGTCATATCTGGTCCATGAGACTGGAGGGATGATTCTCTTCTGGCATTTTTGCTGTGGTGACGTCCTCGTTCCTCTTTTTAAATGTTTATTTTAAATGATGGATTTAATGGAGCTTTGTGAAATGTTCAGTTTGGAATATTTTCATAAAAATCAACACTGACCCGTACTTCTTAACTTCATCTCTGACCTGTTCAGAGTTCCTTATCTTCATGATGTATCTTGCTTCATAGGTGTTGCTCTGGTGTTGATTCTGAGGGCTATCTGAACAAATCAGAATCAGAATCAGAATAAGCTTTATTATCATTGTACCGAGATACAGCGATAGACAAAGCTTTTCCTTAGTTTACACATTTCCCGGGAGAAATTGAAAAGTCGTCCTGTTTTCGAGGCCAACCGGGGAAGTCAGATTCAGATAAGCCCCAATTGTTGATTTTTTTCAGGCAGACTATTTTTCTTGTTGGCCTTGAGTCCTGCTGGTACTTTTGAGCTCCAAAATGGCCAGACTAGGGTGCATTCTGTGCTTGTAAGCCCCTCCAAGTTTATTTCATGCTGGCAAGTCTCAAAGCCGCATGTGGCCTTCAATTCTCACAAATCACTTCCATCTTATGGTTTAGCTCGTAAATCAGCTGATTTTGAGTCCTCAAAGCACGAACCAGACCTGCACATAGGCAGCAGCCTGATGAGGGTCAAATTAGCTGCAGCTGTCTTCTTTTATGTTGATACACCAGGAACAGCCGATTCCAAAAAGCAGGAAACCTGTTATCATAAATCCAATTGTATATGTATTTGGCGTCCTCCTGAGATTCTTAGCAGGACATGAGGGCTCTCCAAGACCCTGTCGCTTTGTTGAAAAGATTTTGTCGATTGCATTGAAAGTCCAGCTGATCAGATCCATAGCAGAGAGCAAAAAAGCAGGATGAGAATAGAAGAGGGAAGAGAAAGTGTCTGCCTCGTACCAGAGCGAGTGAGGACATACTGAGGCGATTTAAAAGTTAGAGTGCTCACATGTGGATCTTCTTCATTATTTAGAGAAGCTGAGTGCTGAATGGCAATTTCTTTAAAATATGTTGAATGAATTAACTGAAGGGTTGAGTTAAAACAATCAGAACAGAAGGTAAAATCAGGTTAAAAAAAACTGTTAAATCTTTAACTAAACAGAAAAGTAGCTAAAGCAAATGTTGTCAGAACCATAGCTAAATGTTTAAATTATTGTGACGTAGCTAAAAGTTGCATAAGAACGTATGCTCAAGCAGATTTAATAGAAAACAATATTTTTGAAGAACTTGAAGTGATCTTAATATATTTTTGGGACAGATTTTTTTTGTAAATAAGGTAAAAGAACAGAATAATAAGCTGTAAACACGAAAGGTGGTGATGGTCTTCATCATTCATTCATACCCATCTACTCACTTCAGGCTCATGTTCAGGCTGCTGTTTAATAAATCGTATTATTTAACATCATTAGTGTTTAGTGTATATCTTAGATCTTTTAGCGTATTGATTAGCATTCATTTAGCATATAGTACATCTTAGATACTTACATACTATTTCTTTTTATACTTTGTATTTTTTGCTATTGTTAGATGTAACTGGGACCCTGAGTACATAATTTGTTCCACCTCATGTACCACATGTGATGAGAACGACAATAAATAAACTTGAACTTGATCTCCTTTAAAGAAGGGTTGAAAACATTTGCATGCACCATATTTCAGTTTTGCTGTATAGTGCTTAAAAGGATCAACAACAAAGCACGTCACAAATTCAGAGTATTTTGTGTAAAAATATTGTGCACAAGGAAAAAAAAAATTGAAAATCGATTAAAATTCCAGGTTATAAAAACAAAACCAACAGGGGAAAAAAAATAGAAATGGGGTGAATATATTTTACAGCCCAAAATAGATTTAAAAATCTATTTGATTTAAATCTACTAAATCTTACATGTTCAAAGAAAACTGCTTAAATTGCTTTCTTGAAATATCAATTTAAGCTTTACGAATGCTGAACTCACTAATGGAATCAACACTCAGAGTAACTTTCTGGTTAAAATTTATTCTTCAACATACACATTGTTCCAGGGATTGTCTTAACACTGATGTTTCCATCCTGCGTATCGACCAGGAGTGTGCACGAAAAGAAAGGACTTCACTTTTCAAACAAACTGTACAATATGTGAGTACACTGTAGCACAAGAGATAGAAATGTTGAACTTGAGAACCCTCGTTAGACAAAGATTTAACTTTTTACATCCACTTTACGTCGTGTGTTGTATTTCTTATGAAAGATGCATTGTTTTAAAAATCACACCAAGAGATTTTACACAAATGTACAAAATTATTAACATATTTTGACATTTATGTTCATGTGTGCTTCAGCTGTGTTGCTCTGAACACCTCCACCTTGTGAAAGGTGGTGTAAATATCATGCTCCAAAGACACATGAAGGCAGCTCAGACAGTCAATTGTACAAAAAACAGCTTGTGAACGTGGTATTTTATATAAAAACAAAGCAGATCCAACTAAAAAAAGAGGGTTACTGGAAAAGAAATTAAAAAAAAGAAAAATTGAAAATTGTGTTGAGTTTGAAAGGAGGCGTGACTCATCTGAATGAAAAAAAGTTTTGTAAGCTAAGTGCCAGTTTTAGTTTTTCTTTCCTCTGTTTTTACATTTTCTTTTGAATTAAAAAAAAAGAAAAGGAAAAAGTAAAATTCAAACGTGGCAGAGACAAAACACAAACAAGAATATAAAAAGGAGATTTTTTTTTTTTAGTTCAACCCTGATCTTCTGTGGTTTCTAGATCCTCATCAGAGTCTAAATGACTGTGGAGCCTCTTGGGGTTTCTGCTTCTCTCCTCCTTCACCTCCTGCTTGAGCTGAACTGGAGTCAAGGATGACAAAAAGAGAAAAACTGAGCTTGATGCAACAGTTCAATGAGACTTTTTAGATGTTGACGACATAAGCAGGAAACAGTAAAACACATGACCTGTTTGAACTCTAAGCCACGCTTGACTTTGTCTCCTTTACATTTCAGTTTTGTAAAAAAACGTCTCACCTGCTGATGGGACAAACTGGTCCTCTGCTTCACCACCATTATTGCTGTGGCTGGCGCTCACGGTCTCTTCCCGTTCCTCATCGGTGACAATTCTTCGCCTGGCGCTCTCGAAAACAGATTTAATGACGATCGAATCCTCGTAGATCTGCAGCGGTCAGCAAACACACAAGAACAATCACTTCCAGCAGCAGAATGGAGACAGTGGGGAACCTTCTGAGTGCAGGAACTTAATTCACCTGAGATCCCTCCAGGTTGTAGGTCTGAGCATTGTGACAGAGGAGGAAAATATCTTTCTCCAAATCCCCAACACTTCTGTATTTGTGATTACGCACACGTTCCTGTGAAGAAGAAGATGATAGAAAAGGAGAAATTTATCAAATTACGTATAAAACTCTTGATTATTCAAACAAGAAAGGACAATTTATTGAAGAGAATTTTAAAATCACAACCAAGATTAACTTTTACTCAAAGCAGGTATGCAGGAGGACAGTGATAGGGATGTAAAGGTCATGGATGTTTTTCACAAACATTATCCAACAGATAGCTCCATACGCAGAGAAAAATGATCATTCAGTAACTTTACTTTAATCAGACAAACAATTTCAAAAGTTTTGAATACCATATGAAACAGGAAGTGGTTCTATGTTTCTGTTTATTTAAACATCACAGATGATGTGAACCACTATACATCATCCACACTGTTCCCATCAAACCAGTACAGATGCATATTTGCAAGAAGCACATATAAAAAGATTCATGAAAAGTAAAAACCCTTAATAAACATTTCCAAAGTTTTATCAAAATGTAAGAATCTGTTTGTCAATAAGGTTTTTCATGAAACTAAAGTATGAAATAAAATATTAACCCTCCAGCTGCCCTTGGGTCAAAATGACCTATGTAGTTTCAGAGGCCATAAAGGTCAAGAGCAGCAGAAGAGCTACAAAGTAAATGCAATTTCAAAATATTTAAAGTTATTAATTTCTATAAATATGCATCTGTATTGTTTTGGTATGAAGAATAAGAATAATTTGTGATGATATAATTAATGGACATTCAGGACAACTTCCTGTTTGAGCTGGCGTTATAACTTCTGAAATAGTTTGCCGGAGAAATGTTGAGCTTGTGAATTGTAAAGACACCAAAAATGTGTTGCATGAAAGCTCTTACAAAGGTTATTACACTGAGAGTCATTTTGAAAACACAGGTTAGAATATTACTGAAATTTATTAATACGTTTTTTTTCTGATGGCAACAAACGCTTTATTGTAATACAGTATTCGGTTTAATTCCATTCAGGTTATTTATAGAGCACCAAGTCACAACAGAAGTCGTCACTGGGCACTGAACAGAAAAACTCATATTTAAAAATAATAATTTAACATTATTTATCTGAGGAGCAGACCGCTTTGAATTTAACTCCATTGGAGAACTCTCATCTTGAGCAAACGTGAAGGTGACAGTGGAAAGAAAAAACTCCCTCATGAAGAAGAAACCTTTAGCAGAACCAGACTCAGGACAAGTGGCCA
>JARVGS010000222.1:11053520-11074730 GCA_031762315.1 Hypsolebias antenori | reverse complement strand
ACACATATATATATATATATATATATATATATATATATATATATATATATATATATATAAACTGTATCTATAACTGTTCAGTGAGAAGTTGGCAAAGCTATTATGAATATGTTCATTATTTTGACTGACAACTTTGGTTTTGGCACTGCCGACTCAGCGATTGTGGAAAGCAACTTTAAATTTAGTGACATGTTCTTCCTACACTTGAGTGGCTAAACATTTCACATTTGTCCTCGGCTTGCTTCTGGAGTTATTGACATTGTTAATTTATGACATTTAATCTGTTTCTACACAAAACAAAGACACGTTTGAACACAGGTTCTTGTCTGTCACATAATGTTGAGATAAAATGAAATAAACTTTCTATCTTGACAAGAAGGAACTCTAATGGACTACAGTATATGCAACCACGATCCCAGCATTCTCAGGATACTGACTCAGCGCAAATAGATTGTGCCAAGTTTTCAGAGTACTCGAAACACACTGAAATGTTCAATTACTTTCTATAAATCTTCATTACTTTTTAAGGGTGAAACTTATTGCTTATATTCACTAAGTTACTATAAAATACGATAATTTGAATATTCATGGGCTTTTAGGAGGATTAAAAAATGCAACTCAATGTATCACTGGTTTGGTTTTGTCTTTAAAGAGTTGAAGGCAGTTAAAACAGTACTTGCAGTACTCTTAGTACAATGAATAAAAAATGTTTATTCTTCAAATACAGCCTGTCATGCAGTGCAGAATAATTTTTTCCCTGAGCTCTGGAAAACTTCCACTGACGACTCACATGTTCATTGCCGGGAGTAATCTTTGCTCGTATCGTCTTCTGAGAGGAGAATGGGACAGAGGGAACAGAGGCTGATGCAAATGAAGAGGGGTCAAGCCTTTTAATACATGGTAATTAGACTCCTTCGTGGCTCTGGCGATGACCTTTTCAGCTGTGGCCATGAGTTGGATCTCAATAGAATGGAGCCCTCTGTGGAAATAGAGGTATTAAGTGAAGTCCAGTGAAGTTGATAACCTCAAACCAGGCAGGAAATTGTTCATCTTGTCAACCACACACTCTTCCTACTTCCCCTGTTTATCTCTATTGTCATAACAAGCTTTGATAATTGCGTTTTGCTCTGGGGGAATATGCTGCCAATTCAATTTTTCTCTCTTTTGCTTTTGATGGCAGTTTTTTTTAATGCATATATTAATAATTTTAACACTCATTCCTGATTGTGCGGGGCCCCTCATCCAAATGCACATTAGTAATTTTAGAGATAAAACCAATTTCAAAGCTGCTGATGCAGATGGATTTTTTTTTTTTTGAAGACACACGTTTGTTTACTTCCATCATCTTTTTCTTCCCCTGTTCAAAGTGCTGAATCAATTATTATTTTGATTGTACTTGAATATGATTGCTGTAGTTTGATTTTGTTCACATGAAAATAACTTCTCAAGGAAGTGAATGTGTACTGTATAAATAAAAATTGGTAACGTACCCATATTTGTCAATTGTACAATACCACATGATAAAAAAAAATAGCAGACATAAATAATGTTGAGTAATATCCATTGTAGAACTGGCATTATGACAGACACAATACCATGTAAACGTTGCAATATAGTTGAAGCGGTCATGGCCATTTGTGTTGGATTTAATATTTTTCTTTTAATGGAACTGTCAATATCTTGCATCTGTAATTGCATGAATACCTATGGATAACTCTATTGTGGACATGGAATTGATTCAGAGATGTATACTGTATTGCAGTTTTGCTAAGAGACAGGCTGCCATCTGAGAACATATGTTGTCTGAAGGTTTATGTCAGTCCCTTTTTTTTAACAGCAGTTTGTGAGCTTGACTAACATGCGTACAAAACAGATCAGTCTCCTGGTTAAAAATGCGCATCACAACAAGGAGAAGCGGGCTTTAGAAACCTTAATCTTTGGCAACTGTAGGGGTATGTGTATTAATAAAACTCCCACACAAACGTTAGCGTCAGGACATGCAGCAGTCAAAGAATGCTATGAGTTAAACCAGGAGCAGAGGGGAGAAAAACAAAAAGAAACAAAAGAATGGTTGTATGGAGGAAATGTGTGAGGAGAGTCTGTTTTCAAACTGGATAATTTATCACAACCAGAGCATGAAAATGGCATCAACTTCCTGTTTAAAAACCGCTCCGTTTATTTTCTTTACATTTGAATACAGTATTGACAAACCAGTGTATCATGACCACCAACTAAACTGGAGTGTGACTCTAGACCCCTAATTTAAACCGTGAGATGCAACTGACCCTAAAACAGTAGGCCACTGATGGAGAAGCATGCCGAGGCCTTTGAGCAGTCATCAGTCATCGTTGTTTTATGGGGCCACCTTCGATATGGCATTGTTGGCTGTGATGTTAAAAATGCATTACATTATGTACTTTAAATTTTCTTAAATAAAGAAAACATGCCTGACTAGTGCAATGTTTTGATCTGCAGTTTGCAGTCCAGCCGTCCTTCTGGAATACTTCTTTAGAGAACAGATAGGCCCCCTGTACAATGGATGATGGTCCTGCTACACTGTAAATAAAAGATCCTCAACACGGCTGGTCTTGGCTTAGACTTGGTCTTCTGGGGCGTATTAAGAACTCTGTGGGCTCAACATTACATGTAATGTAGCTCTAAAGATGGGTTTGAGCTTTTGCAGTGAGGTGGTGGTGGTAATCTTGGTCTGGACCAGTCACAGTAGCTCCATGCCTAGGCTACGGTGTGATTGTGGCAAGAACAACCAAGCAGTATTCTGTCTGGCATGATACCCACATCCTGACATGGTCTGAAAAGACTGTGCCTTGGTGGGTGTGCAGAGCATGGTGAGAGTGCAAGAGGGAAACTTGGTGATGCAAAATTTAGCAGAAAAAACATCAAGCACTATTAATAGACATGTTATTATCCCAGATCGATGGGACATGTGAGTTCACGTGTTAGGCTCAGATTACAGCTATCAAATGTCATACATCAGCCGTGTGGGATTCATAAAAGGAAAGCAAGAATTTATTATAAACGTCTACATTCTGAGCTACTTTCATTACAATCTATTGATGCAGAAGAGGTTTTTAACGCCCAAGAATTGGGATGATCCTATCAGGACTTAAGGAGAGAGAGTTATGTTTTCCTCTAAAATTGCCATAACTTCCCATTTCTCAAGAAATTTTAACAAAACTCATATTTTTTTTCTTTGTAATTTTTGGCAGCATCCAATAAAACAAGTTATAATCCGATTAGGAAACCGATTATAATGTTTTGTATAATGTTGCTACCATGAACATAGCAGTGTTATGACTGCTTTTGTACTGCAGGAGGTTTTCCACATTTGCTGCAGTCCTGCCACATTAGACGTGAAGGTCATGTAGATCAGAGGTCTCCAACCCTGATCCTCATGGCCTGCTGACTGTGGATTAGATTTCCACATGGAAAAGGGATGAACAAATAGCCAAACTTATGGACGACCACACAAAGGCGCATCAACACACAATTGTTCACACTGTAGTTCACGCAAGCGGGGGTCCACAGCTGTGGCCGTTTATTACGGTTTTCTGAGCATTGGTGTTTGCTGTACATATAACCAGGTCAAGCCCCCGCTAAGACAGAAACACTCTTGTCTTCAGATATGAAACAACCAATGGATGACTTTAAAAGGTACTCTGCATCATTGTGTGCTTTGTGTCAACATGTTTCTGATGTGTTCCAATATTACCAGCTAACTCATGCATTTTGCATGTGAGACTGTGCATTGTTTGGTGTGCACAGCTGCATTTTTCTTCCCTGTGTGTTATTGCGTGCGTTGTGACAGAGTGCGGGGAGAAAGGTGTGTCATCAGATACTCTGGGCCCTCCTGTGGTACTTCCAGCTAAGTGAAACACTAGCGGTCTTAACAAATAAGTGATGCAGAAGCTCTCCGCCGGTCTCTCATTGACAAACAGCCCTCCACACGCACACAGCCATTTTGTTGCAACCAGTCACACTATCTCGCAGTGTTTCGCACGTACTGAAGCGACACACAAATGTGCAAAGAAAAACTCCCATCCACATGAGTTTGCGGCTGCCGTTGTGCACTGTGTTTTTGTAGAACACACTCTAAGTCATACACAGTCAAGCACAGAATTGCTTTGTCACATAAATTCACATCATACTAGACTGTCTCTCACTAAGTGAGGCTCTCGTGGGGACAGAACTCACCATTATTCATGGTTACTGTATTCTTCAGAGCTCAAAAAGTGGATATAAATGTCCAGTTGGGAGACAAGCTCATGCAAACACATGCTGTCAACAAACGGGCTTAATCACTACTGCAAACACACGGCTCATTGTTAAGCAGGCTTGGAATCATACAAAATGTTTGTGTGTTAAAGTTGTACAGAATAAAACCTTCTTTTAAACCACGTAATGTATTTAACAGTTCAGAGTCATGAATAAAACATTAATGTGTCAGGTCTTTGCAGGCTGATGTTTTATGAACTTGTGAACTTTATGATTCTTGTTTTGAAGCTTTGCCAGGTTCTTATTGTAGGAGTAGGAGTTTCTGCAAAGTAGTTGTTTGTGGGTCTTCTTTGGTCTGCAGAGTTCAATGTTGCTTCGTGGTGTTCAGAACAAGCAGAAACATGTAATCTTTATTTTAAAACTTATTTACTATCAGAACCTACATTATTTATTTACACTCTTAACAAATATGATTTGATTTAACTAGATCTTAGCAGACACGTTATCTGTGACTTCCAGAGTTCGTCCAGCCGTTTTTGTTGCTTTGCATTATTAAAAAAAAACAAAACACTGAAAGTCCTATACAGTCGTCCTACCTTCCCTTATTGAAGAGATTAGGTTCAATACTTATGATTATACTTTCCATTTTCATCTTAATAGTTTATCTTTCCTACAGTAAAGATGGTGTGATCTCCTTCATCCAAAGTCTTCAGGCTATATTTATCAAGTGCAACAATTTTCCTCTTTTCTCATTTGAAACTAATCTCTTGATGTGACCACCTGTAAAGTTGTAAGAGATTTTTCTATTTTTGCAAATAAATGAGCTTCTGCACCTGCATTGAGGGCCCTTTACATCACATTTAGCTTTTTTTTTTTTTTTTTTTTTTTAGATGTGCATACCAAGATTTGAAATCAGCTCCAGACTTTTTAAGTGTCTGACTGATGAGAACTCACAGTCAACATTAAACTTATTTTAATTATAACTGTCGAAGTAATCTAACTTCATATAAAAGAAGGTTTTGCACATCAAGAATCTTTAACCTCTAAATATGTTAAGGCTTTAAAATTAAATCTAATCGTTTTGAGACATAATGAATTGGACAACTCAAACTTACGGTAGATATGTCTTAGAACTCGACCTGTCACGATAACAAATTTTGCTGGGCATTTAATTGTCTCAGAAATTATTGCGATAAATGATAATATTTGAAATTTGACAGTAATTAGTAATTATTGTCAAATTTAAGAAGAAATGTTTGTTAATTTGTTTTACATGTACTATGTTTAGCTTTTTGTCATCCATTGTCTTCAGTAGAAAGAGAGAGACAAAGAAACGATAAAGCCGATAAATTAAAATGAGGTTGACAATTTTCATTTATCATGCGATTAATTGATTTATTGTTTATCGCAACAGGCCTAGTTATAAATGTAATAAAATTTTGTAACAAACAACCTGTGAAAGTTTTTGTACCAAGATTTGTGTTTGTAGTTTATTTAATTAAAAATATCTCACAGGTTTCTGTTGGTGAGCATTCCATACTGATGTCTGTAGCTTCTCGCTCACCCAGGATAAGTTGTTTTGTGTTTTTCTTTTTAAACGCAACTACACTTTTTATTGTTTTTGCAAAGTGTCACAAGTTTTCTGACTTAAACCAGAAAATTGTGACGTTCTAAGCTTTAAAACGGCGATGAGTTGTTCTGTTTATGAGTGGAACTCATGCAAATCTCATTTCCCCTCCCCTCCCTTCTGAGGGTTGCCTTTGTTGCCCAGGTTCACATGAGATGTTTTGTTTACATGCATGAAGGTGCAAATTGGTGAGAAACTGACTAGGGAGCAGATTCAGCACTGCACCGCTGGAAAGCTGTAATCTGACACCACCTTCTTGTAGTGATGGTTTTTCCAGTTCAGTGCCCATGGCTTTCTTCACTCACTTTTGAAACCATCTGGTTTTTTTGGGTCCAAAATATGAATATTACAGATCATATTCAAGATCAGCTGCAGATTGACTCACTGCATTTTAAACCGTGTAACTCTGCTCTTTTCAGTTTCAATTTGAGACAGCTCCTTGGATGAGAAGCCAAATATATTTAAGAAGCAAGAATATAAGTCCATTCTCCTTTCTTTAAAAAAAACACTTGAGACCAGCTGATGTTGTTTTGATTGTTTTATGTGTATAAATTAGAATGCTGATGGAGCAAAATAAGTAATAAATTCACCATTTTTGTAGCACTTTATATTTTTATGTCACCTTTTGTTCTAACTTTATTAACATCCACACACAATTTAGTGCCTGGATAATAATAATCAAGTCTAAAACTAGGGTGTGGTAAATGCTTTAAACCATGGGTGTCCAAAGTGCGGCCTGAGAGCCATTTGTGGTCCTTGGGGTGATTTTGTGTGCCCACAACTGCAGTTTAAGAATGGTATCATTTTGGTCAGCAGACTTAAGAGGTCGATGCAAACTTTCTGTAAATTAGTTGGTAATCCTTTTTTATACAATGTTCAAGTTTAACAGCAAAACGGATGAAAACAATCTTCTCAAAATGAGTAATATTAAACAAAATACAAACCTTTGGCTATAATCTTTATATTTTCACTTCATGGTACAAAGCACCAAAAATCATTACTTATTTCTACCAGAAAGGAGACTTTTGGATAAGGATTCATAAAACTTTTCTAAATATTGCATTTAATAAAATAAGAGGGAAGCTGGGCATTTGTATATGACTATAACGTGGTATTATCTACATACGAGTTGACGAGTTGATCAACTTTATCAAACCTTCTATGAATCTATTGTGGCGATTGACAGCTGGATGATTTTTCAGAACTTTGATCAGCCTTTTGGGTCATCCACGGTCCAAAAGGCTGACAGACTTCCATTTAAAAGGACACTTACTCAGATTATGCTTTTGTTGCTGAGAACAAACTAAAATGAACTTTCCAAACATAAGAAAACAACAAACATAGACCCAACAAAGCAAATAAATCAAATACTTTTTAATCACAAACAAAAGCTAAGTGTTTATGTGGCTTTTAATGTTCTGAATCTACAACAATTTAAAACTTTCTCCACCAAAATGAGTAAACTTTTGTCCTTTCTCCAAAATATTGTTCACACTGAGAGTTAAATTCACATTTCTATGGCCCATGAGTCTTTTCATCTGGATAGTTTTGGTCCACATATGAAAAAGTTTGGACACCCCTGCTATAAACAGTTTCAGTAAATTGCATCCCTTTAAATATAAAAACAAATATGCCAGTTGTTTATAACACCACTAATGACTGTTAACATAACTGTAGCAGGAAGGTCAACTACAGATGAGGTTTGGACATGGTCCACCTTTATTGTCTTTAAGTTATCCTCCCAGCCATTGTGTCCATAAAGGACTATCCAGCAGCACACAAAGCAAACATCACTGCAGATGGATTTTACACGTTGCTCACACGGTTGCACGAGTGCCGTGGCTTCTGTTTGGTCATAGCGAACGAGGCAGGTGGAGTAGTGTCACGCTACAAATCCAGTAAACACATTTTTAGCTGTGTCTTCAGTCGGAAGAGGCTGCTCCCAGCTGAGCCGGCTGACTGAGGGTTTTGGGCCACAGTTCTGACAGGAACGGACCCTGAGAGAGGGGAAACATGGTGGAGATGCACATTTTAAGGAGGACGTTGTAGTATTTTATTTGTCTGTGTGTGAGCAGGAGTGTAAAAGAAGAGAATAAGATGCATGATATTTACAGGTTTACTGTATGCTCGGGCTGGATGATATGGCCAAAACCTTTATCACAATATATTTCTTAATTTCGGTCAGTAACGATATAATTCCGATACCGATATAAACAATATAAAAGCCTCAGAAAAACTGTACAAATTGTACAAATAAATTAATGTTCACCTTTTATTTGTCAGGTTGAAACTGAAGCAGCAATGAATGTGTCAGTGAAACTCTGTAATCATAGCATAATGTATATTGAAATATCGAAACTGTGCTTAACTCATATCACTGTTATTGAATAAAAGTATATTGTGATATATATCGATATTGAATTATTGTCCAGCCGTACTGTATACATAAAGCAGAAGTGTTCTTAAATACAGCTTCTGAGCAGCAGTATGAAGAATGTGATCATTAGTATCTCTTGAGAAAGTGCTTTAACTCTCCTCGGCTTCTTTTAGGCTGGGTGCCTTATAAAGGAAGGAATTGATTTCCTTGTTTCTGCCTCGCACTTGCTTCTGTGCAGCACCAATGGCCACTGTAGCATTTCATGGTTTTCAGCTCCTGCATGTGTGTTTGTGGGTGAGAGAGAGTAAGACAGAAATGAAAAGGCGGAGAGAGTGAGACTTTGCACAAAAAGGGAGAGTTTAGTTTCTCCCCAGCTCTTTAGAGTTTCCCTGGTGAGTTCACTGGCAGCTTGTTTGCTGGCAGAGAAGCAGGAGGAGCAGCAGCCGTTGGAGGTAGAGAGATTGCGATAAGCCCCGTCAGAGGCAGACAATAGATGGTATAATGCTGTTGGAATTAATGACTGGCGTCCCATCGTTTCTCATCTGATTAAGACCCGGTGACAATCTTCTTGCTACAGTCTCTAGTTGTCACCAGCTATGACTAATGAACTGTGATATCCTGGCTCTCTTTCCCCCTCCTTCTTCGCGTCTCGCTCTCTTCATGTCACGCTCTATCGATTATTGAAATACTCTCCGATCCCTCCCATTCAACCCCCCCCCCCCCCCCAAGCCCCCAGCTCCTTTCATTAGCTCGTCTGCCGTTGCTCCTCTCCTCGTGCTGTCCTTTATCTTGTACCATTCATTTGGCTAATTTGATATTTGGAGTTGATAGAGCTCTGAATAGAGGCCCATGTTTTCACACACATTTATCTCCATCTCTCATTCTCTCTTTTTTTTTCCCCCCTACCCCCGCACTCTTTTCCCTTCCTCTCTTTTTTTTTTTAGTCACCATAATGAAATCATGCTCCAGCCCTTCATCTGTATTAGCTGCATTTGCGGGTCTAAGAGAGACTAACAGCCTTCTAATTCTCTGCCTCTGATTTGTTAAACTGACAGGCATTTGCATAATTTAGCCGCCCGCCTTCTCAAAGGTTGCCAGCAGACGCTCCTGACATTGAATGGATTTGAATGTTGTCAACATAATGGTGTGTTTGATCAGATTTGAGTATTTGTTTGGAGATAAGGATGAGAGTTACAGAAATATGCCACCGAATTGCCATCGATTTCAAAGAGCTGATCCCTTACACGGAAAGTTAAATGTTTTATTTTGTCTCATGACAAGTTAACCTAATTTTTTTGATACGTATTTCCCTCTCCTCTTTGATATGGCTCACCTTCAAGCTTCCGGTATTCACATTCTTTCCCCCACTAAAGTGTGCTCGTATTAAATGCAGAAGGTTTTTGTTTTTTCTGTGATGCTGACAGATATGAGCAGTGGCTTCTCTTTTCACCATTTTCCTTTGAGCTGCAGTGTTTCATGGCTCTCAGCACTTTGAGGGAATATTGCACCCATGCACCAGCCACACGGGCGTGCAAAAAAGACAGACTGGCACTGTTACACACACATACACACACATCCATCCCTCACAGTGTGCATACAGGTGTTCCATTAACCTTGCAAGCTGACAGTAGCTTCATTATGTGGCATGATTAGCTTTCAACTAGACTGTTGCTTTGCAGGCGCACACACTCACCAAGCATCTTTTTTTTCTCATTTGCCCCCACTATCAGAGGGCACCCACTGCGTGTAGTCATGCTTTTCACAACAGATAAGTGGCTGTTTGGGGGAGTGAGAAGTTGTGCCCCAAACCCACCTCCCCTCCTTGCTCTAGTCATTAATAAAGAGATGCAACACCTTTGAAAAGGAGGCAATGGGAGCATCAAGTAGAGGAGGACCAGGAGGGGTTTGGTATTGTGGTTTGGCGTTTTAGCAGCCCCCCCCCCCCCTCCCTTCTTTCTTAATGGTGCTCTGGTCTCGCTGGGATTATCCAGCTGTCATGCTGCGTCACGGTCGGTAAACTGCACCGAGCGGGGACAGAGGTTGTAAGGTGGTGTCAGGAAAAGGAGGGACATGTTCTCTAAATGCCTGGAGGTGTTCAACCTTTATCAAACTGAAGGAGCCTGAGGGGGGTGCGTGAGGTGGCAGCCCGCTCATCTCAATGCTCTGTGCGCCAACTGAGACTCAATGAGGCATGGATACAAAATTTATATCGGCTGCTTGGATAAAGGAGTTCAGATCTAGGGATATGATATCTCCTTACAGGACAATTAAAAAGGTCTCCAATGAGAATCCTTGGCCTGGTGTCTTATAGGGACGCCATAAGACTGTCTTCTGCTGTCCCTTTGATAAAAACTGTCAGTAGAAAATGTATAAATCTGCACTCCCTCTGGAGAGCAGTTTGGCATTTTTGTTTTAGTGATGTCCTCTGCTTTTACAATACCTGTAAATTATTGCTCTGCTCCTAAACCTCCCCTTTCCGACTCCCCTCTCTTTTTCTTCTCTGTCTCATCCTTCTTTGTTTCCTTTACTTTTCCTCATTTATGGCTCCCACACAAATCACACATCGGTGTGCCGGCAGCCTTAACATTTAGCTCCTCGGTATACAGCCACAGGAGCAGCAGGTCAGCAGGTGTATCTTTCATGCATTAATATCTTTCTCCATGCTGTTGCTGTATTAGCTCTGGTCACAGTCCATCCATAGTCTATGAATACCTAGTAGTGGCTGATATTTTCTTTATGTGTGTGTGTTGTACACAACCATGCTCCATCCCCCTCCATTTCTGGCTCATCTGCTTTTTTACTACTCCAAGAGCTTGGAGCTGACCCTTGCAGCATATCAAATTCTACAGTTTACGTATTTTTCCCTTCTTCTTTTTCTTTCACTGACACTGCTGAGTGTGGAAAATATTATCCACATATTTATTCCTTTCAGAGTGCAAGTTTCTTCTGAAAATTTCCTCCCTACAATCATAGCGGTGTTGCTTGCACCTGAGGTTAAAAGGCCACAGAAACTATCCCTGTTTGCTTTGCATGCGTTCCATTAGCATAAATCCACTATTCTATGTGGAAAGCGTAGTTAATACTAGGCGAGTAGCTCGGGTTGTTTTATTTATGAACACCTTGCCCAAGGAGACATCCATTACCACTGGTTACAGTTGGCCCAGTGTAGGAACCAATGGGGGGGAGTGTTATTCAGAATTCACCACTTTTTACCATGTTCCCATTTGATTTAAGCACACTTCTTAATAAAGGAGCTCAAGGGTGTTGTGGATTACTCACCTGCTCATATTTCAGCATTGGAGAATTCAAAAAAGCATGGATCAAACAGTCCATAACTTGAACTGAAAGAGGAAGCATCTTAATAGAACAAGGCTTCCAAGGAAGCGTTGATGGATCTTGTGCTGTCCATCACCATATCAGTGGTGCCACTCGCATGAATCACTGTTTACCATTTCAGGCTGGTAAAACCACAAGCAGAATGGTTAGCTTTCAGTATGTCATGTTTCACAAGCTGAAACGCAACACAGATCATTAGGCCCACATGTCATTACGACGTGAAATGTGAAATTTGAGCAAAATCAAAAAGGCTTTTAAAAGAGAAGAGTGGAATGAAAAACATGACCTCCATCTGCGTCTGGTAATGCACAGCTTTTTATGGCCAGCTAATTAAGATTAAATTGAGTGTGCTGATTTTAGCAGGATTTCTGCTGCGTTTGATGTGGCTTGTCAGTACACTTGTCACAGGAGCAGAATGTGGGAACAAAGCGATGACAGTAACTCTATTCACTAAGCATGTGAAAGTGGGGAAAAAAAGCTAGTGGACATATTCTGACACTGAAGACGTGTCATTTTACATGTGGGGAACTTTCTCAACTCAGAACAGGAGATTTAGAATCCCAAGCTTTAAACAGCATGAGATGCTTCATTTATACAGTTAAATTTACATGCAGCTTAATCTCACTCCTCTCCTACTGGAGAGTTGTTATGGTCTTTTTTATCTGGCTCAAAAGAGAGATGCTTTGGTCACATGCATGAGTCTGTGAATTAAAGTGAAAATGACTGCGTATCAGGCCTAATGCTCCACTGATGGTTTTAAAAAGCGAAAACCTGTGACTCCCGTTCTCTGTTTAAAGTATTCATTTCTTGTTTGATATAAATGGCTTTCGTCACCTTCCCCTCTCAAGTAAACACAACTTCAGCTTCAGAATATAAGTCCAGTTGTTTCGTTTTCAATTTTTTGTGTAATTTGCCATCTCCTAGATGACCACAAATCTACACCAGCACATGTGAAAAAGGTGACATCTCATGAGCTACACTGCCTGGCCAAAAAAAAAAAAACAAAAAAAAAGTCGCCACCAAAAAAAGTCACACACTAATATTTTGTTGGACCACGTTTAGCTTTGATTACGGCATGCCTTTGCTGTGGCATTGTTTCAGTAAGCTTCTGCAATGTCACGTCTATTTCCAGCCAGTGTTGCATTCATTTTTCACCAAGATCTTGCATTGATGATGGCAGATTCTGACCACTGCACGAAACCTTCTCAACACACCCCAAAGATTCTCAAGATGTTTTCTCTGCTTGATGCATGCCAGTGATTTGACCCTTCTCAAACAGACTGACATCTTTTCCATGACCATGTGATGTGTCTTGCAACATGGTTGTTTAAGAAATGAGAAGCAACTCTTTGCAACAGTTGGGGTTAAATAACTTGTTGCCAGCTGAAAGATAATTGCCCATGCAGTAATTGTCCAATAGGAGGTTCGTACCTATTTGCTTAGTTAAATCCAGGTGGCAACATTTTTTAGCCAGGCAGTGTATATTAAGATAAAAAAATCCCATCGTCTCACTTTTACAGTAAAGTCATCCTGAACCGGATCAATGCATATGACAGATTTTATTTTAGTGTGCTTGTATGGTGCCAAAATGTCATATCAGTCACAAACAACAAAGTAGGGGGATCACTAGTGTTTTTTGAACTAAAAAACCTAATCTGATCATTATCTTAATCCTAGTTACACATTCTTATGCTGTTGTATTTATTCATACCTCTCTACTCACCACAGACTCATGTTCAGGCTGCTGTTTAATATAACATATTATTTTACATTATTAGTGTTTAGCGTACATCATGGATCTTTTAGCGTACCGTTTAGCATTTGTTTAGCGTATATATTTGTGTATATGTTGGATCCTTATACTGTTTCTTATACCTTATATTTTTGTTATTTTTTGGTGTAACTGGGACCCTGTGTACATAATTTCATTCCACCTCATGTACCACATGTGATGCAATGACAATAAAGAACCTTGAACTTGAACTTTATACATGCATACTGATACAGTTAAATTGTGGGTATCCTTACAACATTGAAACAAGGCTTCGATTGTGAAAAGTTGTTCATTTAAAATCAATGATCCAAAGTATATTTGCACAGTATGTGATGGAGTAACCCCCCTAAATTGTGAAAATAATTAATTTTCCAAAACATTCTATACTAATTTGAATGGATTTGTTGGTATCCTTAAACAACTAATTTTCATTATAGTCATGTTTCAAATTGTTTGACGTTAATTAGTATCACACGTGCCTTCAAGCATTTTATCAGCCCTTCAAACTATTAAAACAAAAACAGTCACTGCGTAGTTTGGTATTGGTGTGGCACCACACTGAACATAGAGGAGAGAAAGCAAAGACCAGAGCTGTCTAAGAAGCTCAGAAATAAAATTATGGATCTATACATTAAAGGTAAAGGCTACAACATCATCTCCAAGTAGCTTCATGTTCCTCTGACCACAGCTGCCAATATTATTATTACAGTGAACCCTTGAAATTTGCAGAGGTTACGCTGTTAGAGCACCTGCAAATTTAGAAAAATCTTGAATATGGAACGTGTTAAAGGCCCATAAATGCTCATTTGTTTTTAGAGCTTAACCCCTAAAAAATGCTCCATACTCATAAAGTATATGGTATAAATTTAATTTAATACAAATGCAGTAAAATATATGGGTACCCACCAAAATGAATGATTATTGCACAGCAAAGAAGAGGATTTACAGCTCCTCATGTGGTGCCTCTGCTTCAGGACCTGTGTCTTCTGACAGGTGGCAAATCCAGTAGTTTGACCATCTCCTGGAATATCTTAAACTTCTTCTTGCACATAGATTCATTGCAAGAAGCCTTAGAAGGTGCAGGGTGTTTGGGTGGCATCTTAATGTGATAAGAAGAACCAAACAAAAGACACAACAGTGAAACCGTCAACAGCAACACACCATGCGGGACAGTAACCTGTACTGATAAGAAGAACATTCAGGAGGGCTCCACTACTAATGAAAATAAGAAGAAGCTGGAGGTCTTTGACCAACTCTACCATTTGTCTAATCAAATCAAATTAGCTTGTGTATTTTATTTTTTATTACTGTGAACAATGTAACAAATTTATTCATGCATGTTGCTTAGCTGTCTTTTTTTTTTTTGTTGTTGTTGAAAATTATACACCGTTCATTTTCTAATAAGATAGCATAAGGAACATCCACTGAGCCAGTACAAGTTTGACAAAGATTTAGTTGCATGTTGCCCTACACCAAAGTGCCATAGCAGAATGTATATAAACAAATGCATTACATAAATAAATGAAAGCTGTATTTTATGCAGGATGCAAATCACCTACTGCTTTGTATTTCAGTTTTTAATTATTAACTAATTATTTATATAATTGCCCACAATTTATGATGGCAGGTAAAATTAAAGTGAAAATAGGTAAACAGTATGATGTAACAGCTTGGACAATCAGTTTCAGCAGCAACAAGTTAAAGTAATTGTTTTTGAGGTCCCAAACTTATCATTCTCTTGCATCTTTCTGAAGCAATTTTGTCCATTTCTTTTTACAAACTTGCTTAAGTTCATTGAAGTATGCAAAGATTCTCTCTGCACAACGTCTAAGGTCCTGCTACAGTGTTTCAGTCCAGCTGAGGTCTGAACTTTGACTTGGCTATTGTTACACAAATATTATCATTTTCACCGTTTAGTTTGACATTTGCTGATGCTCTTGAGATCATTTTCATATAGCAAAAAAACATTTTTACCTAAGCTTCAGCTGTGGGACAGATGGCTTCATGCGCGACTCTGGAATATTTTGCTACACAGACATTTTACGGTAGACTAAATAACTGCAGTATATCCTGTGGCTGGAAAATGAGCCCTAATCATCAATGCTCCATCTTCACCTAAGGGTTATCGGTCCAAAAAACAGAAGTGTGTAGACCTAAGCAGTTATTTATAGCGAAAATACTTTTTCTGGTCACCATTATCTAGCCATACCTGTTCAGTCTTTTCTCGTTGTAGAACTTACCATACTGGGCCTGTAGACTCTGACACGTGGTTCTTGGATTTATTGCAAATTCTTTCAGCAATATATGTTTTGACCTTGTAATGAACTTGATCGGATATTGACTCTTGGGAAGATTGGCAAACCTCTTTCAAACCTTCAACTTGTCGATTGTCTTTTTACAGGAAATGAGGAATCCACCTTGTTTTGGAGAGAGCTTAGCCATGACAATTCACAGCAACTCCCGCTCATCTGAGCTCTGTCTTTCCTTTGTGGTATCCAACTGACACTCACCGGAGTGCCTTAAATGATCAAATTTCCCAATTTTCTTCAATTATAGAGGGGCTCACAACTGCAGACGATCAGGTATTCAAGTGACTGAAGGTAACTGGGCATTTCTTTTGACTCTTGACGATGTTTCACTTTTCATCAATGGCGCTAAGAGTAATGGCATTTTGTAATCGATGAGAAGTTCATTCATCTGAGTATACTTTTACTTAATTTAAATAGAAACCAGATCTAGGTTCCAGGAAATGAAAGCTTAACCCCTCAACCACTTCCATTGAGGTTCTGTATTCAAGTGTAAATCAAGTTAGGGGGTTAAAATGTATTGTGCCTGATCTTGTAATTTACAATTGTTGTGCACTGAGTATAACATTCTCCAATTTATCACAACTGAAGGAATCTGCAGCATTAATTACCATGTAGTTGGGAAACTAACAATGTCGGTCTTCATTGAAAATTTCCATTTAATCAGTCAGCTCTGTGTGAACAGTACAGACCGCATTTATCTCGAGGGGGCTATCCTCCACTCTACCTGTCACAATTCAAATGAAGTGTGCTTTTGTTTTGATTATGATTTCACAAGTCATTTTAGCCACTGGGTTGTGACGGGCATCTGCCGCAAGCTGCTTCTATTCCTTGTGAAGTGTTAAACCTTCCTCTCATGCACCACGTTTATTAATTAGCTGCATAACAGTTTGTCCCAAATATCTTTGGTTCAGTATAAAATGTCTTCAGTTTGGTACGCCCTTTGTTCCAAGCAATTATTGTCACAGCTTTGACTTTTGTTACTAGCTTCATGTAATAATATCTACATTCCGGTAATGGCCGTTCAGGGAGGTCATAAAGAGGGTTTTTAGGTCTGCAAATGTGTAAAGCAGTTTAATCATTTTTAATCTTTTTTTGTCCCAAGAGGGCTGTGTGTTTTTGTTGTCTTTGGTGTATGGGTTTTTAGGCAGTACACGTCATGTGTAGTCAGATAAGCAAAAGCAGAGACAAATACTGCTGGTAAATTTCTTTTTAAGTACTGTAATCCTATTTTTCTTTCATTGTCCAGAACTAGTTTTGGTATGCTGTTCATGTACCAATTGTCTGTTTTTTTTTTCTATAGGATCTTATATCCACAGGCACAGAGATGCCCTTAAAGAATGCTTTCTATTTATTAATAACTTGTATTTATCCAACAGACGATTAATAAAATTAATTTGGAATTGAACTCAGAAAATTAATGATTGTGTTGAACAAAAAGTAAAATACCTCAACTGTTAGCTTCATAGCATTGACTAGAGCCCAAATGATATGGAAATTTTGGCTATCGCCAATACCGACATTGGGAGGGGAAGGCAACTACAGATAACCAATATAATAGCTGAAATTCTTGAGCTTTGTCCACCCCCAAGAATCTAAGAAAACAGCAAGTGGAGCAGGACTTGTTTATTTAGTGCAGCTGTCAGCAACCATGAAGCTAAGCAAATCAGATTCATGCTATACCTAGTCCCACACTAGGTTTACAAGTGGTGCACTGGTCATAAAAACAGTCTTCCTAATGTGCATTCTCATTTTCCATCCTCCACAATTCACCATAAAGTTATCAAGTGTGTTCCAAAAATATAAGTTAAAAAAGAAACACCCTTCCCTTTTCATTGTTTGAATAGTCAGTCACATACCATGAAGGGCTAATTAGTATTGCCTGCAGCTGTGTGTTTTTTTTCTTTGCAGAAAAGTCAAGATTTCAGACAAACAATGCATTTAATTGAGGATGACAAAGATAACATTACTAACACTGATAATATTTACCGCTACGTTAGATTAATTGTTTACAGATTAGTTAAAATAAATTTATCGTGCTCTGTTCAGCAAAATATGCTACACAGTATTGCTCCCTGCTTCGGCTGTGCTGAAAGTGAAACTTAAGTGAATAGCAATGACTTGAAAGTAGTCTTCGTGCATCCTCTGCTGGATACATTGTGCAATTATGGCTGGTTCCCAGCACTTTAGGGGTGAAAATTAGAAGTATTTATATTGGCGCACAATGGGACAATTATCACCCATACCTATAGGCCCCCAAACGTCTATATTGGCCCAAATTATCGGCCCTACCGATACAGGATATCGGTCGGGCTCTAGCATTGACTGTACTTAACGTCATAGTACGTAGTTGCTTATTACATGTAACTTACATATACTACTCACATTTGCTGATATGTAGGAGTAATATAAATTATACCATAATTTCACAAAATTTTGCATTAACATTGTTTATAACAATACAGTAAAATATATTTTTTCTGGGATTACAGTTGTTAAGTTTCATCACACGTTAGTGAAAACAAAGATATTTTCCAGCTTTTTTTAATGTGCAACTGTGCATGATGACGGTTATTCTAGTACTATAGAGGCCCTCTAAAAGCAACCTTATACTACAACAGGAAAGATGTCCTCGAGCTGAACACAAACATTCAGGGATTTGTGGTTATGTTTGGTATAAATGTAACCTCTGAACACAGATGGCTTTATAATTACTCAAGTAACTCTTGAGGAATCTGAACAATACCTCACATTTTCATAACAAATATTTACAGAGAGATAAACTACTCGGTGATGAATAAACTTAGTATTTTATTCAGTCTATTAAAGACCACATATACAGCTGTTTATATGAAACCTGCGCCTTGTCTTTATTGCCTCATGTTTTTTCTTCAAATAATAAAACAAGTTATATGATTTTTACTTTTATTTCATTTTAGCAGTAACAGTATTCTTGTACATCAGATGTAGATGCTTTGTGGGAAGTCTGTTCTCTTGCTTTTTATAGCTGAAGCACTTTCAGATTATGGAGGTTAACGCTCTACTTAAGTGGTTCCATTTTTTAGTCAATACTCCAACCTAGGGACTTGATATGACAACAGACAATATTTAAGTCTCAACAATGAAACAACCTTGTTGTGTTTGTATCACGGTTAAGGTGGGTGTATCACTGTCCTGAGTGAGGCATCCGGCATATACCAGCTGATACGTTGCAAACCCAGCTTTCAGTGAGCTGCTTCATGTGTCAGCATGTAAACAAGCTGTATTGTCATACATCATTGACAGCATAAGACAGTATTATGCACAATATTACCGTATTATTGTGGATGATAGTATATAGCCCAAATATAATTTCTGTTCCAAAAACTGAAGCTTTTACATTGGTAACTGTTGTACTGATATTACTGTATGTAACTGACTTTATCTATTCATTACTGCAACTACTGTAAAGTTTACTGTAACACTACTGAAACCAGTATACAGTTTATTTATAGCATACTACATATGCTAAAGCTGCGTGGCAAAAATTGGCTTAGTGAATTGTAAAATTCTTTCAGATGAGTATTTCTATTGAAATCGTCACTAAAGCTGACCTTATCACCTTCTGCCAAAAGACGAAAACCAGGTGAATTTTTTTTTGCCCATGTCTGTGTGTGGTGTTTGTCTGTTAGTACAATATCCCATAAGCCACTGGACAAATTTGAATGAAACTTTCATAAAGTAGGGTAATCACTGGATGTACAAATGTATTTCTACAACTGATTGACTTCTGAAGTCACCCTAATTCAAGATGGCTGCCACAGCCAACTGATTTTAAAAACACAAAACTAGTTATAACAATATTTTTTTATAGATGATAACCCCAAGTTTTAATGCGGTTGTAGCTGAGTGATTCCCAACAAATATTCTGAGTGTTAACATATTGCACAAGATCTTGATTTAAAATTTTGCTGTCAACTATTTGGAGTAAACCTTGCCTGTTTGTTAGCAAAATATCTCCTGAACCTCTAAATTTTAATTAAATGTTTAGGTAGTAAGCATTGCCTCAGCAGCTACAATTAATAAACTTTTGGAGCAAACTTAATTTAAGGTGGCTACCACAGCCAACAAACTTTCAAAAACAAAATTTTCTGTAACTTGTTCAGTTTTACATACATTGCACAAAGGTTTGGTGTCGTTGAAGTCTACAGTCATTACAAAACACAAGTATGAAGTATGAGGTTGTTCATAATGTTCTTTTTAGAGCCTGACCGATATATCGGTAGTTGGCCAATATTTTAGGTTGATATAGGTGTTTGGGAACATATCAGTAACTGTGATAATTATCCCATTATGCGCCGATATAAACGTGTAATTTTCTCCCCTAAAATCCTGGGAATGAGTCATGTCCTTACTTGCAAAAGGCAAAATTGTATAATAAATGTTAAAACAGGTTTAAAAGTAGCCATTTACTAAGATTCTTGGGGGTGGACAAAGCTCAAAAATTGTCAGCCATTGTTTCTGTTACCGGCATTTGCCTACCCCTCCCAATATCGGTATCAATGATAGCCAAAATTTCCATATTGGTCACAGTCTGGTTATTTTTATGGTTTGTCCAAAATAGCTACAGCTTCGTCTTTTCTTAAAATAATCTTGGTCTAAAACTCTGGCATGAAAGGTTGTAGGCAATTTGCTTCCCTTCAAGGGATGCTAGGGCTTTTTTTTATTATCCATCTTTTTGAATAATCTTTGAGTTAAAAAAAAAAAAAAAAAAAAAAAAAAAAATTTTTTATTTTTTAATTTAAATTAAAACAAAAATTTAAATTAAAAAAAAAAAAAAATTAAAATAAAAAAAAAAGGTTTGTAGGTTTGTAGTTGAATTTCAACCCACTTTGTCCTGTACATCCAAGGACTCTTTAGATGAGATCCTTTTAGCCAAAAAACCCTGAGCTGGTTGTAACTCATCCAGCTACAAGCTGGCCAAACAAGATGAGATACCCCATTACTTATTTAGTAGCACTTTAAAGGGGACTCGAGTCAATTGAGAAGCCACTCTCTTTTATAGTAACATTTGACTAGAAGCCTCTAACACAGCGGCAAAGATGAGACTGGATGAGATTGAATCAAGTCAGGAGGGGGAAAAAAAAATACATGGTGGGTAATGTGCCCTGTGGTCAAATAGTTAAGTGAAGGTCAACCTGCCGGGGCGTTGTTTAATCTGGTGGCGCTCTCTGGGCGCTGACAGGCAGACCGATTTGTAAGGCCAAGATGGAAACGTTGCTCGCCATCAAACTGATGCGTCCAGAAATGGAGAAGGATGGTTCTTGGCCCTGTAATCCCATTTTTCTGGGTTCCTTTCATATTATAGTAGATCCTTGCTTCAGGGATGGAAAGTTTTGATGCATTGAGAGTTCATGTGAGAGGACGTATGAAAAGAGGGGTGATGGACGGGAGGGGAAGATTTTTCCAGCCAGCTATGGTTGTTCTCTTTGTGCGTGTGTGTGTGTGTGTGTGCATGCATGCGTGTGTGTGTGTGTGTGTGTGTGTGTGTGTGTGTGTGTGTGTGTGTGTGTGTGGG
>JARVGS010000222.1:10971496-10984192 GCA_031762315.1 Hypsolebias antenori | reverse complement strand
TTATTTATTTACTGAAGATCATAGACAATGGTACTTAAAGTATATTGGGATGCATCAAATTGAACAATAAAATGGTTACTGTGACAATAAACTATTTTGACATTAGTGAGATTGTAGGGTTTAAAAGCCGTACCCCTTTTGCTCTAAGAATATATTACAAATAATATGGAACACCCTTACTCTCTGCCTTGAATGGGTGAAGTGGTGAATGGAAAGGGAGGAATGGGTTTCAGACCAAATTACTTTGATGACTGAATCAATCGCAAAAATATTGATTAATTTTACCCCTGACAGAATATTTGGAACAATGTTTTTAAGTAGTAATGCAGACAAAACAATACCTAAATAACACCTGGTGATGAGTTTTATCGGCACTAACCAAAACACATTGGAATAATGCAACCGAGAAATGATTGTTGTAACAATACACAATTTTTAATTAAGAAAGTGTTTTTAGTTGTGAGGTTATTTTTGTTTACTCAGCTCATTTGAAAGGGTCTCCTTAAAATTTTCAGTTTTCAAAACTGTCTAGCTAAATGTTCTCGCACATAGTCCTCTCTTGACAAAAATCTATTTAGGACACCTTCATTGCCTAACATGCGAAATGTAGGTGAAGGTCTAAATGGGGACAGGTAAATTAAGTTTATGCCTAATAGTCTCAAAATGATTAAAAAACTACCGTGGTCACCTGTCAATGTTTAGCATAATTTGTACATTTGTTGTACAGCTGCACTTGATATGTCTTTTCTAGACATTACGCTCCCCGCCCCCCCAAAAAAAGAAACTGTTATCAGAAAAACAACTTGAAAAAAAAAATGTTTATCCACCTCTGACATCCAGTAATAGGGGAAAAAGTTATTCATCATGTACCAATTTAAACTGTAGTTCGAGATCACTGAGCCTAACCGGCTGACATCTTCACTCGAGAGAACCAGTGAACAAATGTGGGGGGGGGTGAAGGTTGTAAAAAGTGTTTTCGAGCAATGAACCTATTCCCCGTGTAATGGCGTATGATGAAACAAGGAAACAGGGATATCAAAGGGAAGAGGAGGGATGAAGGCATGAGTTTAATTCAAGCCAAGCATAATAATATTTACAACAACAGAGTAAAGATCTGACAGTGTTTCTATATAATTAATGAATGGCTATAACAATTTGTTATGCCATTTATTCCTATAATGACTGAGCGTGGTCTTTCATTACTCGCCTCATTCTCCCCTATCGTTCCTGTCTGCCATTACCTTTGCACAGCATGCTGACAGGAACTTCAGGAGCAGCTGAAGCAAAAAGGTTAAGACAGTGAGAAACAGACCTGGGCCTTAATTACATGCTCCTGTACAACCCCAAACTGGACACTGTTCACTAATGTGCTCAAACAGAACACTCGTACTGACGAGTTCAACCCACATCTCATCTAGCAAAACCTCTTGGGGTCACATATGTGGTCACATGCTTTTCAGCAGTTGTGCCTACATGCACTTGACCATTACTTTGTGGTTTTGTTCTCAGACAGCCAGTGCGGCTGAATGGTCATTCTTGTTGTTGTCTATTTAGCTGGCTGGTGCATTCTATTACTTGGTTGTTGCATTCTGCCTAGTCGGTTATGCTCTTTTAGTTGGTTGTTGCATTCTGTTTAGTTGTGTCTGTTTAGTTGGTTGGTGTGTTCTTTGTTTAGTTTTTCAAGTTCTATGCTTTGTTGACATTTGCATTTTCTGTAGTTGATTGTATATTTTTCTATTTATGTTCTTTATGTAGTTAGTTGTTGCCTTCTTGTTAGATGATATTGCACTATGTATATATTATTGATGCATTCTGTAAGGTTGATTTTTTTTTCTCATGTAGTTATGCTCAACACATAGATTTAGCTAGTCTAGGTACGTGCTAGGTTGCCTAAATTTAAACATGGCTACTTAAAAAAAAAGTTTAAATTAAAAAAAAGGCAGGGTCATGATAATCTCTGTCTACCTCTTGAGATACTAGGATAATGACGGTTGTAATATTTTTAGGTTAGCAAGCTTTGATGTTTAGGTTACCTTGTTAGTTCCATGTCTGAGTTCTTTGAAATCTAGTTTGATTACTTCTACACATTTTAGCCCCCTTTTCCAAGATATCCTGACCTGAATCTCACCTCTGATTTCCAGCGGACCCAACTTCCTAGTTCAAATCTAATAAACACATTTTAAAAACAAAGTGAAAACAGTCCCTTTTATAGTGACCCCCGGACGTTTGGTTTCTCTTGTAGCCGTTCCGCCGAGTGACCTTTTCGGTGGTGAGCCAGCCCCAGGACCCTCACCAGCAGGGATCGCTGCAGAGCTGCTACGACAGCGGCCTGGATGAGTCGGAGACACCCAGCAGCAAGAGTTCTTCGGGCCCCCGGCTGGGCGCCCTTCCCCTGCCTGAGGACAGCTACGAGAGGACAACGCCGGATGGCAGTGTCGGTGAGGCAGAGCACATGGAGAATGGTAGGGGCAAACACTGAAAGGAGATTAAGAAACCGTTAAGACATAGGAAGCACATGCGCACATACTGGTTAGAGATTTCCTGCAGGACATTTGATGGTAGACAGCCTCACTGACACATTTTACCATTTTTTATTAGTTTTGTTAGCGCTAGATATAGCTTTGTATCAGATACAATGTGCTGTGGCCTTTGTGATATAGCAGTTGCTTTTATTCACTCATCATGTGAAGATGTGGTTAGGGGATTAGTTTTAAATGTATGGCTGTGTTGAGAAATATCAGGCTTGTTTGATCAAAGGAGCAACATGAAGGGATATATGCACATACTTTTTCCCCGAATGAACACCTTTCACGTCATATTTATCCTTTTATCCTATTGTAACTTCTTCAAAAGTGCATTTTGGAGAATTTACATGTCCCATAGAATTTCCTTTGTCATGTAGGACAGATCTTCTATAAGATATCTCCATTTTTATACACCATTCTTTGAGAAAGGGAAAGGGGACGCAGCATGAGGTTAATATTCATTTTGAATTATTTTGAAGCTATACTGAGAGCTGCCACACTGATTTGCAAAGGGTATTTGGTTTGCAGTTTCTCTGAAGGAGTTCAGTGTACCCCAAAAAAGAGAAGAAGAAAAAAAAAAAACTATTGTTCTGTAGGTAATATAAAACGATTGCTGTGTAAAAAGACTGACTGAAAGATCGGAAAAATAGTCAGTTGTAAGAGCTCTGTCGAAATAAGTGTCCTGGACTTCTCTTGCACTCTTATAGAAACTTACATATAGATACATGCAGAACTTTATATGGGATGCATAACATGGCAAAAACATATCTGTCATCAAATTGTTGTGCACAATATCAATAGCACAAAGGATAGCTCGGACATCAGTAAATCAAAGGTTATTATATTGTGCGCAATTGTGTTTGCATGTCAATTTGACCAATCAGATGGACCCTCTGCCTTAAATATTCACATTGAGATATACTGATATTGTCCTAACAATATTCACTAATATAACTGCTCGTTATTTCTATGTTTGTGCATCTTGCATAGTGTGTATGTGTGTGTCAGTAAGAAAAGAGAAGGTATTGTTCCCATTCACACTAAAAGCCTGAGGTGATGCATACTAAGAAGTAGCTGTCTTCAAAGTGCACATAGAGAAATGTACATCCTACCTTGTAAGATAGAGACAATATCATTGTAATGTCAGACCAGAGTAGTAAATATCACAAATCAATTATACTCGCGAGATGACACATGGGCAAAAAATACATCTCTACCTTCAGGGAATGTCTGAGTGACTCAATGTCTTGATGTTGGTTTGCCCTGACTCTAAGCAGCAAATAGAACGATAGGAAAATCACACAGATTGGGCATTATTCAGGTGACTGCAACAAAGCCTTTCTAATGATGACCCTGTAGATTAAAAGAGGTCTGAAATAGGAAGGTTCTGAAAATAAAATAAAATTAAAAAATACATATTTTTCCACACATTCCTTTATACTAAAAGGGGAAATTGGATGTTGAAATAACAAAATGAGCTCATTTCAATCTGGCTCCTCTTTTAAGTGACTTCACACAGAAGTTATTTGCAACATAATTGAAGTATAAACATGATTAGCTTGTCAATCATTTCTATTCTCAGAATGAAAACAGCATAAATAAAGAAGGAAGATTCTAAAAATAGAATATTGTATACTCTGGAAGCTTGCGTATCTTACCACACCGTGGAATTTTACACTGATCCAAAAGGAGAACAGGTGTTATAATGCCCATCACATCAGGTTTTAGTGCAATAAGCATACAGTGTATATATAATTAATACCACAGTTCCAGGGGAGGTACTGGTAAAAAGTACTGAAGACTTAAAGGAGAACTGCTGGAGAACAGAGCCAAGGTCAATTCATGATCAGTCTCCGTCCAAGAGAAACAACAAGCTTGCAATATTTAGTGTGATCAGCTGAACTGCGCTATGTGTGTGTGTGTGTGATACTGTAGCTGGAAAGGCAGCAGCACAAGAGATTGGAAGTCAGGCTGTGTATGTGAATATTGGACCTTTTTTCCCTCTAGTTCATCATTTTGTTTTGAAATCAAATACTGATTCTTGCCATTCTAACTATTTGTACTTGTTGGCTACACGAGGTGATCCTATCTGAACGTTGGTAGACAGCAGGTTATATTCTGGCGGTAAACGGTCTCAACCTGCAATTTGAAGGCAGAAAGGAAGAGGCATCTTTATATTTGCAGTGGAACCATCCCTGTGGAAGACACTTATCCCCTGCTGAATGCTAAGTTGCTGTGAATAAGGGGAATCAGTTTAATACCTACCGTGCAACGCAATCATAAAAGATTAGAGCAAATATTGGCAAATTGCTTCAGTCTAATATACAACTATAGTCTTGAGCTCTCATTTGTGTAAAAGCAAAGCGTTTGCACTGCTACATTCGCTCTGTATGGGGTTGGTTATGAAAATTATGGAACTAACGAAAAAGAACAAAAGTAAGCAGGTAGCTCACTGTGATTTGTACTACCATACTTACATAGCTGTCAGTGACATGCAACTGTAGACATTTTGGTCTTTGTGCATGGATGACTTGAGTTCTGTGTCCAGTTTAGATCTCAGGTGTCTAGAAAGTCACAAATTCGGAAAGATAACGATTTGTGTGTGTTGGTTTGAACTGAGGTGTAGGCATTAGCGAGGATGCAAGGGTTCCTGCTGCTTAACATTCACACAATGCGTTTGAACAATCGCCCTTAGTCACAGCTGCTCACACAGAGAAACGCTCACTCGCAAGAACCTACCTTCCCTCGCACCCCTAGGGACGAACACAGATGAAGACAACACATGCAAAAAAAAAAAAAAAAGAAGTGTTTTCAGTCCGCCTCCTGCTCATCATCGTTTTACTTTTCTTCCTCTGCACAGATGTGCTGAGGGACTGTGTTTTCTTTCCTTCGCTGCCTTCCTCAAGGTCAGCACTGAAATTGTATCACCTTCTGCTGGGCAGCTTCTTACAACAAGAGGTGTCAATAAACGAATAAAGACAATCTTCAATTAAAGTTAAGGAATATCAGGCTTATCAGAAAATAGGCCTGTCACGATAACCAGTTTTGCTGGGCGATTGTCTCAGAAATCATTGTGATAAACGATATTATTTGAAGTTTGACGATAATTAATTGTATTGTCAATTTTAAGAAGAAATGTTTAATTTGTTTTGTGTGTAGTACCTTTTTTGACCACCGGATGGCATTATAAGACCGTTTGAACTGAAAGATGAATGATGAGGGAGCGAGCAGCATGTCTCTTTAAGAAACTTGGGAGAGAGGCCCCTTGATGTGACATGGGCAGTCTCTTCAGTTCTCAAAATGGCAGATGCTCAATATGGTTTGAGCTCTTTAGCATAGCATTTTTTTACACAAAGCTTTTAATAAAACAAATAAGTAAACAAGTTCTCAGCTTCCTTTTGCTGAGAAAAAAAAACTTTTTACACAAAGGCACATGTTTCAACCGTGAATTTCGGAGCTTCGACAAGACAGAGGTTTTTCCTTGAGGTCGGCCTGTTAGCTTAGCTCACAACTTAGCTTCTCAGCTTAGCTGCTTTTAACCATCCAAAAACATGATTTTGGATGGTTAAAATGGATTTTAAAGAGAAAAGAGAAAGGGAGGGGTAGTGACGAGCACCGGAGTTGAGCCTTTTGTCATCCAGTGTCTTCAGTATAAAGAGACATGAAGAAACGATAAAGCAGATGAATAAAATTATGTCGATCATTTTCATTTATCATGCGATTAACTGATTTCTTGTTTATTGCGACAGGCCTAGTGGTGACCCCTGATGAAGGGAGCAGCAAAGAAGAGGAAGGAGTGTAAAATACGATGTGTGTTGAGCTGAGTGTCATCTTCAACACAAACGTTGATCAATAATAGTGCATCATATAAGTTCTTGTGTGAGATTGTTTGCCGTCATTTACCAAACTGGCTATAACGCCTTCAATTTTCATCAAAAGATTTGTGATAAAAAGAGACTCAGGTAATTAGAGAGATACACATTTCAAACCTTTCTTTAAGTTTTAGATTTTTTGATTGATTTTTTCTGTAATCAAATTGTTACCAACTTATTTGTTATAGTTGTATTTGTCCTTCTGAAAAGTTATATCAAGTTTGCAATGGTTTACATTTATTTCACAGATTTAATACTAATGTTGTTCTTCTGAAGTTTGGCCTCATTGTAGCTACAAACATGTTTTTAGAAGGGAAGTTACAAGTCTATGGTTTAATATTTAGACAAATAAAATGCAATGTGCAAAAAATATAACATATTAGCTGAATGCAGATTTCAAATCATAATATTAATACAAAAGACAAAATTACTAGATGTAGGAAATTGACCGTGATTGACACTTTTCCAGATCCAGTGACTTTTGTCCCTACGTTCTGCAGATGTTAGGAGTTATTGTGTTGACTTTGGTGAGGTTGTGCAACAACGTGAAGTAGGGGACTTTTCTTTTATTTCTCCTCTCAAATATATGGCCTCATTTCATCGGCTTAACAACCTCATTTAAATGAGCCTAATGACTCTCACTAACGTCCAGGCATGGCCGAGAGATTGTGACTGCTCTCACAAGTGATGTCCTCCTAATGCACATTGTATATCTCCATTATGAGGCTTGGTCTCTGAGGAAAACAACTCATTTGTGGTCTTCTCCCGCTGCTCAACGCTAATTTTGATAATAATTTGGTGGCTTCTCTTTTATACATTTTACTTGTTAATACTTCTTGAGCCTAATGAATTGTAAAAAAAGAAAAATCTGTTCTTGTATTATATATATTTTTTCCAGGCAGCGGCTCGTGATAAAAATGGTATTTTCACTAAAAGCCAAAAATAAGTTTAATAGAGTCATTCCACCAGCCATTTCAAGTGTATCCTGATCGTTTTTGTTCATTGCTTCCCAGCAGTAAAGCTGAAAGTTGAACTGAGGGCTGAAAAGGTCACTGATAATGCTAATGCAAGAAAAAAATATCTCCCTTCTCTTTTAAAATTCACCGAGAATGCATTGCTACAGGGAAATGTTAAATTTCCATATTCAGATGCATTAACACTATTAGCTGCCTCCCCCTCGTCAGCTTGTGATGCCCTCGCTGCGTCGCTCTCAATATACAGCCTGATAGTTTTCATTAAACGTCAGCGTGTGTGAAACCAGCACTTGGCTGCCCTGTTATGGATCAATTTAAATAAAGGACTGCACTTGGCGTCAACACGAATCAATACGTGAACGGGCTTCCTGATGTGGTCATAACCACCAAAGCGGGCTATTATGCGAAGCGCTGCTGTCAAAGACGAGTGTAAAAAGTGCACGCAGTCGAATATGTGACGGGAAATCAATGCTCTCTGATGGGGACTGAAACCTGACAGCTCAATAAGCTTTGGATTGAAGATGCTCCTTCCTTTAGTCCACCACCCTCACAACCCCACAAAAAACTGCATCCCTTTTCCTACAAGGGACTTAGCAGCTCAACCCTGAGCACTGTTTAGGATTACAAGCTCTTGTCAACAAGTGGGAAAGTACAGGTGTGCACGGCTAAGGGAACGAAACAAGGGAGCACGAACGCTGCAGCCGACACGTTTTTACAGCCTGCTTTCAACAGCATCATTGCCTCAATTAGATAGACTGAAAAGTGTTGTGTTCTTGGTCATGAGGGTAAATTTTAGTTAAAGAAAAAAGCAATTATTTGAAGTCCAAGTCATCCAGCGTGAACAAGATGGCACAAGATCCAGGTAAACTCCCCCTCTTTGTGGAGTGCCAGCTTTATCTTTGGCTGCAGGAATGGTTTTAAATAATGTGACTCATCTATGAAAGTGTTTAAACTCATACATATTAATGATCTGGGTGTAAAGATGCTTTAGCAGACACACAAAAAAGAGTAAACTAAAGAATGGGCGTAACAGTGCACTTAATCATGCTTCAGTACCAATTTCGTACAAGTGAAGAAAAACAAATGCAAATGCCAGTTGTTTTTTATTTTTTATTTTTTATTTTTTGTGGGACTGTTCTTGCAGCAGTCACATTTTTAACTGATGATTAGAAAATATCATTGTTTTTTTCCTCGATGTGTCAGTTATCATAATGCAGGTAAATCAAATGTGCGCTCACTCTGCGAGCACCTGTGGCTGACTTATTTGTCATCTACTTCAATGTACAAAATTGTCATAATATGAATGCCTGCATTATCATCCCCTATTACAGATAAATAATAGCTTTACCTTTGAATAAAAACGTATCTGCACTTTTTTTCCCCGTGTTTTTGAAGCACTAAAATACAGCAGCTTCAAATGTATTGTAGAGGAGTTATGTGGAAAAGCTCAGAACCTTTAATATCCTTCCCATTGTAGAAAGCTCTTTGAACATTCTCAACTCAAGTTAGGGTTCCTAGGGAGAGAGGGGCCGAGATGATGTAGAGGTAGGGCAGCCGGCTTGGGACCACAAAGTTTCAGGTTCAGTTCTTGTCATGCCTAAATTTTGTGGTGTCCTTGAGCATGACACTTAATCCCTAACTGCTCCCCGGACTCTAGCTGCCCACTGCTCCACCTGGGTGTATCTCACATGTGATGGGTTAAATATAGAGAACTCATTTCACCATTGTATGGGAACATACGATAGTGTTTCCCGCTCGCTAGCGTAGCACTTACATTTCTGCTGGTTATCGCCGGCTTGTGTCACATCTGAGTCTAGCTATTTCTACTGCGCATCTGTATTGTGCCCCGCACTACATCAATACTGACAGTTGTGTGTTTGGAGGGATGGGGTCGGTAGGCAGGGTGCTCAGTTCTGTTGCTGGGGTGGTGCACCCTGATTTTCTAGTGGTAGGGGAAACACAAAAACTAATCAAGTCCATCCATTTGTTATCTTTACCCTCTTCTTCCGTTTTGGGTCACGGAGGTCACTGGTGCCTATATCCAGCTGTCACTGTGCGAGAGTCAGAGGACACCCTGGACAGGTCTCCAGTCCATCACAGGGACACATAGAGACAAACGAGACAAACGATCATTCAGTCTCTCACGCACACCTAGAGACAATTTAGAGTTTCAATCAGTCTAACATGCATGATTTTGGTCTGTGGGAGGAAACTAGAGTACCTGGAGAAAACCCACGCATGCATGAAGAGAACATGCAAACTGCACCCAGAAAGGTCCCGGGCCAGAATTTGAACCGGCGACCTTCTTGCTGAGCGGTGACAGCTCTACAAACTGTGCCACCATGCCGCCTTAACTAATTAGTGCTACAGCTAATTACTGCTGCCACTGTGCGCTTTCTAAGAACCATCAGTTTCTATGGCTGAAGTCTGGCAGTGCAGTGGTGCAGTTGGTAGAGCTGCTTCCTCTCAGCGAGCAGGTTACCCCGGTTCAAATCCCAGTCTGGGGGTCTTTCTGGGTGGAGTTTGCATGTTCTCTCTGTGCATGTGTGGGTTTTCTCCTGGTACTCCAGTTTCCTCCCAGACCAAAAACATGCATGTTAGACTGACTAGTAAATCTAAATTGTCTCTAGGTGTGAGTGAGAGAGTGACTGATTGTTTGTCTCGTTTGTCTCTATGTGTCCCTGTGATGGACTGAAGACCTGTCCAGGGTGTCCCTTGCCTCTCGTACAGTGATAGTTGGACATGGGCACCAATGACCTCTGTGATCCAAAAAGGAAGAAGCGGGTAAAGCTAATGGATGGCTGGATGGATGAATGGATAGATGGATGGATGGATGACTGCAGTCTGCTTTTATCTTGAGCATGTTTGGACGAGCTGGTAGCTTGTTGGTCCGGTCAAAATAAAACCGTTAAAACACGTAACATCCGTCCGTTCAAAAACTTTCCTCCACTTACATAGACCTAAACTTTTACTTTAAGCTAAAATATAGAAGATACTTTTTTGTTGTTGTTGCTACAACCATGTGAAAAACAAAGGATGTAGAGCGTTTGAACCGCACTAATATTTACAATTAATGGGTTTTAGCTGCTACTTTAAATCTACATTTGACTTTTCTGATTATTAAAAACAAAGCTAAAAAAAAATTAAACTTTATGAATTTTTATTATACCAAAATGCAAATACTCAAAACCTTTTCCATAATATAAATGACCAAAGAAGCAGGAGCTGTTGTTTTCTGAATATTTATGTGCACTTAACAAGTTAAAAACCAACTCATGTTGTTTTAAACTAAAATAAATGTGTTTTGGTATTAAACATCACCACATGGAGACATCATCAAGTTTGAGAAACTTTCTAATTTTACTTTTTAATTGTATCTTTTAATACTGGAGCACGGGAGATGAACCTTGAAATTACTTTTGCCATCTGTATAGCAGAGCATTAGCATTTGAAAAACCAACAACAGGCCAAATCAGGAGACGCTCATTCACAGACACTTGAAAGGCGTCTCCAAACAGAAATGTCCTCTGCTTAAGGAGGGGGGCGGGGGGATAAAAAAATAAAACCCTTGTTTAATTCAAGCACAGTTCTGTTTATCCACCTGCCGCAGCGCAGTTCATGGTTATTTTTCACTTTCTTTAGGAAACTCAGGTCTCTAATGATCCCAGCGTGTCTCTTCAGTGTACGTCTTACCCCAAGCAGTGCGCTGTGTGGACTCCCTCCTGTGCCTGTAGGAGCGCAGAGCTGCTCTGACCACTTCATCTTGTGGGATGAAACGAGTCTTTCAGCTTTCTCTCAGACCTCCGGGGAGGGGAGTTCCAAGACTGAAACCTAAAAGGCTGGAACATCACCGCAGGTTCTACGTGTGGCTGCCGGAGCACTGGTTTTTGGACGGTTCTCCTTGTCCTTTCTCAAGTCACGCCAAATACGGAATCAGATCAGCATTTTGGAAATGGACTGATTTTTCCCGTGAAGCCAAGGTACAAACGAACCACTGAAATGCTGCTCAGGAAATGAAGGAGTCGCCGAAATATCAGTATTACTGATGCAAGTGGAGCCATGGGAGGGATTTATCTGAAAGCAGTAATCTAGATTATTTCATTGACTCACATGATAGTTATTTTTGGAAGCCTTAATAAAATGTGATAGGTACTTATTAGCTAAGTGACTTCTTTCAAATTCCAGAGTTTAACTGAATGTAGCTGTAAAATTTGATCAACTTTCTAAATGATGCAGGAATAAAAAATGCACATTTATAACATTCACGGTGTGTTTGGTCATTAGTTGTGTCTTAAAGTTAAGTTTAAAGTAATAAATAATCACTGATGTTTTTTAAGTTTGTAAAACTACAGATTAATGTCCTGTTAACCTTCCAGCTGAATAAAGGTGATTCACACTATTAAAGTTTATTAAATCAGGTATTAATGTGGTTAAATAAGCAGCGTTCTCTAATCTGACAGTAATCTGTCCACTGGCTGACCGAGCAGTTTTAATAAACTGCTGAGTTTGTTTTAGCCAAATGTAAAATGTAAAATCACAAATGCGCCCTGCATATATCAGATATGTTCAATTCTTTCTGTACAACACAGTTTTCAGTCGTTTGAAGTGATAATATGACCCTTTTAGTCGAGCTGAAACAATATTCTCAGGTCTTAATAAAAAATTTTGGTAATAGTTTAGCCTGAATTATAGCTCCAAATCACTCCCTAAGTGGCCTTTCTCTTGAACACTTTTCCTTTTTGGCTGATTTTAGTGAGTGCAGAGAAAAACCTGACACCTTACCTTGGTTTTAGGGACAAAAAAGACAAAAGAAAGAACAAATACCTTTGAAAACAACCTTGGAACCCATTGTGAGTTTTCTCTGGTAAATCAAACTGAGAGTTGCACTTCTAAATAGATGTAGAAAAACGGTTTTATCATCAAGCACTTGTATTTTTCTCATCTGTTGTTCAGGCTTTTTGTAACGATCTGTATTTTAGATGTGTTTTTTGTTTTGGACTGATTTTTGAACTCTTGAACTCAGATGACTAGATCAACAAACAGAGAGACCTCTTGTTAGTTTGTCCTACGGCATTGCTCATTAAATATTAATTATATATACTCTAAGTTTCACTCAGTCTATTTGGATAGTGATGATGTGATGTGAAATGCACTTGAGACAATCTGAACGTCTGACTACAGGCTGAGGAAAACACTAAAGGCTCCAGTATAGCTCTGCGTTCGGCTGTACGCCGCTCTACGCCGTCCGTACGCAGAGGCAGATGCGTAGCCCCGCAGGGCATGTACGCGCAAAGCTCAAAATTTACGACCGCGTACGCGAGCGCG
>JARVGS010000222.1:10932705-10945362 GCA_031762315.1 Hypsolebias antenori | reverse complement strand
ATCTTTTTGTAAGATATTCCAGGAAGCAGGAGCGGAGTAGGAGAAGGCCCTTTTGCCAAGCTCAGATTTCACTGACGTTAGCTTTCACTGAGGTTAGCTTAATACACTTTTTTTTTAGGTGTTTGACAGCCGTGAGCATTTGTAATAGGTTAAAGCATAACAATAAATTGTTTTTCTTTAATATTACTTTGCTTTGTTTTTATCTTGAACATCAGTTCTAAAGTTTCTTAATAACTTTCAGGGTATTGTGCAGTTTCAAGGTTACTGAAGTGTTTGTTTGGCTGAAACTCAAATATTTCTAAAATATTTCTAAAAGAAATGTCAGCTTTTGAAAAGTGGAACAAAATATGTACGTTGGACAAATGATAAATAAATTAAGCTACACGTTTTCTCACAAAAAAAAATCTTGTACATAAGTAGGATCAAAAGAAAATCACTAAATTAGATTTAGAGAAACTGCATCCCAGCAGTCACCTTCTAATTAACATTTTACCATAAAACAGAAATGTGATATGTCAGTTAGACATGGTACTACAAACACAGCAAGTTAAATAACTTTTTTCACATTCATGCCATAAAAATTCTTACACACTTAAAAATAAATAAATAAATAAACAAATAAATAAATAAATAAATAAATAAAAAATAAAAAATAAAAAAAGTAAATCTGTGTGTTTACATGAAATAAAACAATTTAATTTTAGGTGTGCTAATTTAAAAAATATTGTATTTCCAATTCATTATAGAAAATCTAACTCAAATAATTTATTAACTCCCTTGTAATGCAATTTTATATATATTCAGAATATATAAAATTTAACATATCTTACAATAAATGGACATTCTGTTCTACAAAACATTGATTTTCAGTGGTAATTAAGTCAAAGGTTTCAAATATTGGTTAAATTAAAAGCATTTGTTAAACTGATAGAACGGCACAACGACTGATGGACCGTTTCATCTTTTCATTTATTACTTTTGTGTGTTAAGCAGGACCGAACTGGGCCACACCGGTCGCAGCTGTCAGCCAGCCAAGTCTCCTGCCCCACACCTACACCCTCCCTCAACCTCCATCGTTCAGCCACAGTGTCACAGCTCAGTCACCCATCATAGGAGTGACTCCATCCATCCAGGCGCCGGTGGCCCCGCAGCATCCCCTCATGACCCCCCACTTCCAGCTCACGCCACAGTCCACTCAGCAGCCGCACTCCATGGTGCTGAGCCTGCCCAGCCAGCCTCCCTACGTGTCGGCCCAGCCAGCGGTTACACCGTCCGCCCTCGCTGCCCAAGCCAACCAGGTGGTTCATCCGAACCCTCACAGCATCATGGGCAATGGCCACCTGACCTCTCACTCCAGCCTCCTCCAGCCCCCCGCTCTGCCCCTCACCAACGGACAGGCAGCACTGGTGCATGCCCAGCCTACTGCTGCAGACAATCAGGACGGTCCCAACGGGTTGCAAATGCTGCGGACAGTCGGGAGTGGGAAGTACGAGTTCAGTGACCCGGGACACCCCAAAGGTAAGCAGATAGTCTTTGGTGCTTTCTGCAACAGCAAGATATTGTTTTTGTTGTGTGTCTTAAAATAAAATCACTATATACTGCATGCCTTTCAGGGACAAATCAAAGCAGATTCGTTTGGTCCCGAGCTTAAAAGAGAATCCAAGCTTGAACATTGTTTGCTACCAAATCAATGTCCTCATAGCTTTATCGCTGGTGACCTTTCCCTTCTGTGGGGCTTTGCTGGAATGAAACACATGGGCCTCTGCCCTCTGTCTTTAAACCAGAGCAATTTTGGATGCCAGCCCTCATAAAAAAAGGCTTTAAACATCCAAGCAAGAAGTTGTTGAGATGCAGTTTGCAACCAGAAACCAATTCACCTCAAAGCTGCTCCAAGGTCACCAAGAACCATGCACCTGAAAAATAAGAGATGGGTATAACGTAAAGCCAGCCATGCCTCCTACGAACCATTCTTCTGATTCTAAACTCCTATACCACAGCAACATCTGTAATACTGTGCTCTGAAATTGCTTTCCACTGTGTCAGGTTAATCTTTTCGCCGCACCAAGCTGCAATGCACACAAGTCGCACTAAACACGAGACAGGAAGAGCTTTCAACCCCTGTCCTCACATCTCCCTTACAATCATTTGACGCCTTGTTGACTTGCGCTGTGTTTGTGAAGTTGCTTCACAGCTCCTTCTCACCCCTGAGTCTGCAGAGCCATAAATTGTTTGCTTTAACCTTGCAGTTTATGACGCAGGCTGCACACTCGAAACAGATGTTCGCAATTCCCCGACCAATTTTCACATTTAATGAAGCTTTTAATTTCGGCTTAGATTGTTTTCTTTTACCTGACTCATTCTGATCAATAAAATGGCTCCAAATGAACTTGTAGATTGGGAAGAGGGGGGGGGGAAGCAATTATTTTAGTTAGGGGTGGGCTGGCTGTGTTACCTCGAAATGAGACTGAAGGTAGAAAGGAAAGTGGAAAATTAAATTGGCTCATCTGCTTTGTCCGGTTGAATCCAAACTTTTTTACCTTCGTCGTTAATACTTACGATCCATTTACAAGTCAGAACGTATTTATCTTTGTGGTCAAAGACACATTAAGTTTGATTGGATGAAAATATTTTTAAACATCAGTTATACAGGAATAATCGTGATTGGTATTGGATAGACTTGGGTCTTGCAGGAATGGGTTAAATGGTAATCAGCAAACTAGTGATAAGATCTCTTTCAGTCGACTGCGTTGCGGACATAAATACTTTTCTTCTGTAATCACGATAACGCCACCCAGACCGTTCTGGCCTGCAGTAACTGTCTTGCTCTAATGTTCTCTTTAAGTTTTTCTGTCCTTCTCTTCAAAGCCTTGCAAGCCTTCAGACTCTTGTTGGTGTTTAAGCATTTAACAATAGCAGGGATATCTGTGGATATTCACGTTTTCAGTCCTAACTCATCACCGTTGATCAGAAACCCTAATGATTTTAGGGTTTACGCCACAAAGTACAGCTAAGGTGTCAGTTTAAGGAGTTTAGTCTTTCAGGCTGATGATGCAAGAGTTGTGGAAATTGTTGCTATAGCAAGGAGGGAATTAACACACATATGTTTTTCATAGTATGCATTTAACTGTGCATTTTGAAGCAGAAGCTGTATTTTTTCCATATCGACGTAAGTGGCATGTCCTTTTAAGCAAAAAACTCTTCAGATTTGTTGGCATTTATTTGATTTTTCTTTAAATATCTAAGCCAAACTCCCACCAGTCTGCCCAGCCACTGTCCGTCTAGCAGCTACCCTTTTCGTTGAAGTATTTTTAGTGGTTTTAAACAACTGTTTAAAGCTGAGAAAGCAGTCCTTGAGAGCGCCTCTTTAAGATTCAGGACCGCTGCTTGTTTCATGATTTTAATTTTGAAGTGACTGCATCCACACAGTTGAGACTTGTAATGAATTCAAGTTTACTCACCTCAAGTCCTGCAGCTGAAAAAACCTGTGCTGAAAGAAACGTCAGGTAGAGACGTGAGCTGCTGCTAATCCTGCAGGCTGGAAATTTTTATATTCTGTCTTGTTCACCAGCCCAATGGATCAACATCAGGGCTTAATTTGTAAACCGATCCATACCGGAACGCAAATAGTGGGTGGGCTGGCGGTGGGGGGTGTCTAGTGGTTTTCCCCTGAAAAGTTTGAATAAAGTAGATGTGATTTCCCTGCATTTTGGTGTATTTTAGCGTGTTGTTAAACATCTATGTTTACCTACATTTGTAAACACTCCACTTCTGTCAAGCACCCCCCAGTTCAGAGCCCGACACTGTCCCCGCTCATTGTTTTTCCGACTCCACATGTGAAACCTCCAGTTGCCTTCTATGTCTGTTCATGGTGGCTGCCTTTGGACTCCTGCCCATGTCTGGTTAGCTCAGCTGACACTCACCCCACTCTTTTAGGGGCGGAGATTTTTTTAAGGGTAGAGGCGGAAGTGCTACTTGAAGCGGCAACTCGTATGCTCCTAAGTGGCTGTTGTGTTTAAAATGAGTGTTTATATAATTATTTTCAGTGTACATATCCAATATAAGTTTTAATCGTTCAAGGCAGTCATCATTGTTCATAACTGTATTATTATTAAGCCTGAGAATTACTGGATCCAACCAAACAGTTACTGGAACACACCCTGTCAAAATAAGAGTGTTCCCAGATCCTGTTCCGGCAGGATCCAGCTCAAATTAAGCCATGGAGGAGGATGCACATATTATCCCAAAAAAGCTGAGCTCACTCATGAACATAGTTTCTGCTTCAAAATCCTTTCAAAATAAACTACAGTGGCAGAAAAAAAATGCTGAGATTCGCCCAAGTAGTTTTTCTTTTTCTTATATTTTTTCTTTGTATAATAGAGAGAGCGTGGGCTTGGGTGGGTGTTGCTTACCCAGAAAAGCACCATAAGGAAGCACCTTGCGTGTCACTACGGGTTTGTTTTAAACAGCTGTTTAAAAGCTGAGAATTCAGTCTTTGAGCTCATTTCAGCTGCCACTTTAAGATTTAGGACCGCTGCTCACTTCATGATTTTGATGTTAAAGTAACTGTATCCACACAGTTGGGTTGTTGTTTTTTTAATTTATTTAAAGGGGCTTTACATTCATTCTTTGAATTTGCATATTGTATCTACATGGCAAATATTTGAAAATCAGTCCTCGTGTCCCAGTGGTACCAATGTAGAAGAACAGAAGAGCACAAAAACCATCAAATATAAAGCTATAAATTGTGGTCTTTGTTGTGAACAGTGTAAAAAGAGCTTCTCTGGCCATGAAGCCATTCTCATTATGTTTAAATCCAGACTCAAAGGGGTTCTTGACCAGAAAGCAGCGAGGAGGCATTTGGGATGAGGATATGTTGCGTTATGTTGACCAGCACCTCACATCTGGTGACTTTCAGAAGCGGTCATTGAGCAGAAGTTTGCAAAACAAAAGTTCTCGCTGACAGAACGCTGGTAAAAGCACTGACGGGTCGAGATGCTTTAGTGACTTTTTTATGGTAACGGCCCGGAGCTCCGGGGAGTGGGGGGGAGCTCTTTTTCTTTAATTCAGCCTCACAAACAGGCCGTGTGTGTGCGGCTACATGTGTGCCTAACTTCCTGGGTGTGACTGGGTGGATGTTTTGTCAGACTGTCAGCCTTAAAGCCAAAATGCCACGGTGCCAGAAATCACAGTTTACGTTTGATTTGGTTTTGCCTTCAACGGGAGCAATTTGTCTTTGCTCTGTATCAGTGGGTACATCAGAAAGTGCACGCTTCACTTCTCGTTGTGTCCGTCTGTGTGTCTGTCTACCTATTTCTCTGTTTGCAGTATATATTAAGTGTTTGTGAATGCAGTTGCCATGTGTGGTGTGTGTGAGCATGCGTGTGCGTGTGGGTTTGCACAGAGCTGCTGGAAGGCAGCTTTAACTTCATCACCTACTGCGATCCTCCAGTCACCTGGCTGTGATCTGCCTACCTGGTTTCTCCATCCACAGCGGGGCTTTTCATAATACCTGCCTGTCATGTCTGCACAAATCAAACTCCTTCTCACTGGTTAATTTTCTCACCGCCGCTCGCTCCCCCTGCTTTCCTGTTTATTGTCTTCTGTTTGTTTTTCCCTCAAACGTTGATTCTTATCTCAATAAAAACATATTCTCACCAAGATTCTTTGTCTAACATCTGCAGCCGCCACGAGCGATCCCGCATTTGCAGAAATGTGGGAATTCAAAATGACTGACGCCGTTGTTGTTTAAGAGGAGGACGCCTTAAAAGGAAAAAAGAAAGAAAAATAAGAACAAGGGGGCCGTACACAGGAGGAGGTGAGATGAGAGGAGATAGGGAGGTTGAAGCTGATGAAGATAAAGAGAGGAAGATGCTGAGAGTGGAGGTGGTGTGTGTCTATTGACCGAGTCATTAAAATCGATGGTTGCACTGATGAATATCAGCCAAGGGAAGCTAGTTTCCAGCTCAGCAGGGATGAATTCGCTCATTGCAAATGTGGCTGAACACCATTTACAGGCAGCTCACGGCTGAAAACGAATTTTCATTTCAAACCCAACTCTTTATTCCTGCAGATCTGCATCTGATGGTGGTTTTGAGCATATTCTCCGAGCTCGGCGTGGAACGAGTACGACGGAGCTTTACGGCCACGCTAAGGAAAAAAAATAATAAAGCCATAAAATTACAAGAATAAATGGTAAATGTTAAATGGACTGTACTTATCTAGCACCTTTCTATCTTATCAAGACACTCAAAGCTCTTTACACAATCTGTGCCCTCATTTACCCATTCATACAGCACTCTACTATTTCTCTACAAAGCTAATTGAACAACTCAAGTTGTAGTCAATAAAGTCACAGTATTATGAGAAAAAAGTCAAAGTCTTGATATTATGACAATAGTCGCACAAGACTTGTTTACAGCTCTCATTTATTTATTTATTTTTTCCACGAGTTGGATCCACAATGTAACCTGTCAATCAATCCAGTAGGCATATCCGCAAATGACTAATCCAAAGCTAAATGCTCCTTACCTGCAGAGCTGCGCTGCAGCCCATCAGAGCGTACCACCTTACTGTAAGCAGGTTCATTGTCCTGATACTGATAATAATCTGATGCTGATTAACAGATTATCTCCTTATTTGTAAAACCAATACCAGAGTATAACTTAACAAGATGCTCCACATTCTTTATTTTACCACAGTTAAAATGCAGTAAACCTGCTTTATCGTGTCAGAGTTTGGATGATATTACGGCTCATTTAGCTTCGGATTGGTCATTTACTGACACGCCTACTGGATTGATTGACAGGTTGTGTCGTGATCTGACTCGTGGGGGAAAAAACAAAACACAAGCTGCAAAAAGAGTCGTACAACTTTGTTCTCATAATATTAAGGCTTTTTATAAAAATTTTTCTTAGCGTGGCCCTAAAGTACCGTCATAAGCGAGAACTGAGGCTGTTGTTCGTAGCTGTGTTGTGGTCAGGCGTCACGTTAAGCAATGTGTTTCTGTTTTTTTTTTTTTTGTCTCCATTCTAGTAAAATTAAGGAGCAGAAATTGAAGTTTGGGAGTCACAGACTGATCTGCAGGGCCACCTGCTGCACTCCTGAGCCACAGCTCCACACCTCTTTTGTCATGTCAAACATCCTTTTAACACTTCATTCCATCTCAATGCCCTTCTACTTCTCTCTTTTCTGTCAGACACAGCCCCTTAAAACACACACACACACATAGGAAGATTCACATAATGCATAAAGTCGCACACACCTCTAGACACAAACACAATATGAGTCCACTGTTGTTGTCGTCGTCCACACACACACAGCCGCTGCCTCCTCCTCCTCCTCCTCCTCCTCCTCCTGGCCCCGGGAAGTTCATCTTCCAGTCAGCTCACATCAACCTTCATCTGGGGACCGCGCTGCCGTGGAGCTGCTAGTGAATGCAATTAAGATGTCTTGCTGAGTTAAGATCAGAGTTTTACTTTGCCACGGCGAGATTGGCAAAGGCCTCCCATCCAGCGCGGAGCCCGTCCTCGCTCCACTGCGACCGCTCCATCTCTCTTATCTGCCTTATTCACGCTTTGGCCTCACTTAGATTTTAATTACACGTTTGTGGTTGTTTATGTTTGGGCTGAGCATAATGCCTCCGCCACCACTCTGCTCGCTCACGTGGCTCTGCATGCAAAAGCAAAGACACGACCGATCGACGAATTAGCAGAAGTCTTCAGGTTTTGTGCACTTGTGCTGTTTGTTTAAAGGGAGATACAATCCTGGTCGCTAAACGTGCACCTACAGCTTAAAGTATTAGCGATGTGTAAATATTTATTTTCATTTAACCACTGGAACGTACTGCTAGCGTGACAGGCCAGTTATTAAAAACCCAACCAGTTTGTGATAGCCACATGGAGACCATTAATCATAGCCAGCACATTAATTAAACCTTCGCCTTTCCTTTCTCTGCCCCTTCTCTCAGTCTCTATCTCCACTCTGCTGGAGTGCACATCATCACGACTACATTAAAAACAGAGCTTTGACAGAAAGGAATACAAACTAAGTAAGAGATGTGCGTTCTTTCACTTTTTCCCCCAGTTTTACTTTCCAGCGTGCTGACTCAGATCAGCGTGCGTGCAAAGCGGTGGGCAAATTAATTAGAATCACTGCGGTGTTGTGTTGCACGATTATCTTCAAGCTATCCACATCAGGATTAGCTAAAGCAGAACTGGGGTTATTATGAATCAAAAACAGGCTTAACTCAGGATGTAAAATGCGCTTGTGTGATGACATTTCTTAATTTGCTCCAGTGGAAACGAGAATACGCACAACCTTCTGGGAAAACGTAAAAAAAAAATATATTAATGAGGTTGAAACGTGCAGGTAATTCTCTGAAATTAATACGTGCGATGCTGTAACCTTGGTCTACGAGTCCACACGGGGCTTTGTGTATTAATGACATTGAGTCGAGCATCTAATTTCAGGACGGCAGCAGGTGCGAGGTGCTCGTGTTGCCCAGGAGCCTCCTGACTCCGCCATCTTAACGTTGTCTGGGGTGGGCATCCGTTAAGACGGAGTGCAGCTCGAGCTCGAACAGGAAAACAGGAGGTGAGCAGCAGTGGATCATGTGAAGCGACAGGAAGGAAAAGCCACACGCCCTCCTTCTATCTCACCCTCGTTATCGTATTTTAAAGGAGAGGCGCCCCACCAGTGGCCCCTTGCATTGTGTCCCCCCACTCTCGGTTAATATAAGGACAGCAGATAGCTCATTAAGATTTATCGCTCCTCGTCCACCTACTTCATGCAGAACGCGGAGCCGCCTCCATTAATCACTGGGATTTCAAGATAAAGCTCGGTGGCGGCGGAGGACCGGGAGCCTGACAGCCTGGCTGCTTTATGCATAATCACAGGCGTGGAGCAGCCGCACGGCTCCCCGCCACGCTGAAGGGGGCACCGCATCTTCATCTTCCCCTGGTCTTCACAACCTGTCTTTCCCTCCTGTCCTCGTTACAACTCCTCTGTCTTTTATACCTAGTTCCTCATCATCCTCACATCCACCCTCTTCCCTCACCTACTTACACCCTTTGGTTTGTATCATATTCTCCCCCCTTATCATGTTCTCACCTTCCTCACGTGTTCCATGCATTTGTTTCCCCATCAGTGCTTCAGCAGTTGTCAGCTATACCTTCAACAGCTGTATTTCTTCACCTTAGTGTTGATTCTGTCAGCGAGGTGGCTGCAGGACATTCAGAAGTAAAAGAAAGTAATAAAAGTTGGTTAAAAGAAGACAAAAACAGATTGCTTATTTGCCTCTGGCAGTTGGACAAATTGTATTTTTTGCCCCGTGAATTTCAGAAAACAAAAGTTATTTTCTGCTTTTAGGTCATCAACTTGGTGGTTGAAAATAATAAACTCACAACTAAATAATGATTTGATCAAATTGTATTAAATTGAAGGCTACCTTGTCTTGAGTGCTTGCAGGTGGGGAGAGCAGCCAGGGCAGGGAGCTGAAATCATGACATTAGGTGCTTTTTTAGAGCTTTAGAGTTTAGAAACATTGTTTAGAATATTGCAAGAGTGTGGGAAAGGTTGAAAACGCCTTAATATATAAAGGCAACAAAGTTCATGCGCAGTCATCCAGGTACCAAATTCAATAATTCTCAGTTGGGTCATCTGGACAGTTTCTTTTTTATAGAAACGTTTCACCCTCCATCCGGAGGGCATCATCAGTCAGAGGAGTTCCAGGGGACCAACCAGTTTGCTGGAGCCAAGATGGCTTCTGGGGACCGTCCTGTCCCTCGTCGACTCCTCCTAGGCAGACAGCCACAGCCAAAGTGGTTCAAGGCAATGCTTTTTCTTAAGGTATTTAGGAAATTTGCTGGACAGATATCAAGTCTTGTTTCAGTAGAATCTGCTGGAGCCACCTTCCTAAGTCATAAGTCCTTGATCAACAGAGGACACCATCTCTTCTGTGGTCCACACTGCTCTCACCCACTTGGAGCAGATGGATTTCTACGTCCGTATGCTCTTTGTGGACTTTACGTCGGCCTTCAATACCATGATCCCCCAGACCCTGATGGACAAATTATTCACACTAAGACTAAGCTCCTCCATTTGCAATTGGGTCCTGGACCTCTTAACAAACAGACCGCAGTCTGTGAGGATCCACATAGCCCTCAGCACTGGCTCCCCCCATGGCTGTGTGTTAAGCCTCCTCCTGTTCACTCTGCTCATGTATGACTGTGCATCTACCCATCCAGGCTGTCATATTGTAAAGTTTGCAGATGATACAGTGGTGTTGGGATGCATCACAAATAATGATGAGTCCAGCTACAGGCAGGAGGTGGAGCACCTGGAGAGCTTGTGCAAGAAGAATAACCTTCACATCAATGTGAAGAAGACAAATGAGATGGTTGTGGACTTCAGACAGAACAAACACATCAACCTACCCCCCGAATAGTTACAAATCTCTAGTTAAAAATACTTGGGTGTGCACCTGAACAACAACTTCAGCTGGGGCAACAACAGACTCTACTTCTTCAGGCAGCTGAGGCGAGCTGGTCTGGGAAGCACAGTCCTCACCTCCTTCTACAGGTGTTCTGTGCTCCAGCATCAACATGTGGCATGGAGGCTGCACAGCTGCAGAAAGAAAAGATCTGCAGAGAGTGGTGAAGGCTGCACAGAAGATGTTGGAGTCAGCCTCCCTACCATCACAGACAGATGCAGGAAGAGAGCCACCTGCATCATGAAGGACCCCACTCACCCAGCACACTCACATTTTGCCCTGCTCCTCTCAGGCAGGAGGTTGAGAAACATTAACTGTAGAACCACTAGACTGAGGAACAGCTTCTACCTGAGGTTGTTAGACTCATGAATATCTAACCAGGATAATCACTGTGAAATAAAATCACTTTGATTGTTGATATGTGCTGCTGATCTCATGTTGCTGATTTATTTCATGCTGCTGTGTTCATTCTGCTCACACAGACTCATGTTTGCGCTGTTGTTGTTCAGCATATTGTTTTTGTACCATGAGTCTAGTGTATTCTTAGTTTAGCATATTTCTTAGTTCATATCTTAGATCTTATTACTGTTTTTCTTTTACAATTTATACTTTTGTTGGATGTAACTGGGAACCTGAGTGCACAAGTTTGTTCCGTCACATGTACCACATGTGATGAGAATGACAATAAAGAACCTTGACTTGACTAACACCATACTGATCCTAATTTTCCAACTTCTTTATGTCCTGTTTCAGCTTTTTGTGTTTCCCAAGCTGTTTCTTCATCTTAGTTTTGCTTGGGATTGCCACATCGTTTTATTTTATCCTTACCCCACACTTGCAATAAAACATAACATAACAAAGCTCTATTTTACTCCCAAGTTATTTATTACGTCCCCAACTGGTATCTTGTCTCAGACCCTCTCCGTTTAGCTGTAGTTCAAGGCTCTTTGACAAGTTGTCGTCGGCTGTTCTGGACAATATAGCTTTATTTCACGAGAGTTGCTGAACGTGATGGAGGGGGAGTAAATCTTAGGAGATAAAATCTGTGAAGATGCTGCCCTGGGCTTTGTTTCTTCCTGCAGTCCAACCGGCTTTGAAGTGCAAATCGATTGTTCAAAGGTCTCCGAACACAACAAAGTGGTTATTCTTGACTTATTCTGTGTATCTTTGGTACTCATCTTGTTCCTTCTGCATATTTTTCTCAATTTAAGCTTTAAAGATATAAGGAATTTTTTATTTGGATGTTGTTTGTTTCACCTACTGCTGCAAATTCAAGAAACTAAGCAAAGTTTTTGTTTTGTTCTACCCTGACCATTAAGCTTATCATATTTATATACAATATTCTTATCTAGTTCAGGGATGTTTATTCCTGGTCTTCAAGGGCCACTGTCCTGCATGTTTGACTTGTTGCCTTGCTCCAACACACCTGACTCAGTGGTCGAATTACCTCTTCATGCTCTGCATAGGGCTGGTAATAGTCATCTATTGATTCAAATCAGGTGCGTTGGAGCCGAGAAACATCTAAAACATGCAGGATTGTGGCTCTCTAGTACAGATTTTAGACACTCCTGATAATGCATTAGATCTGAGATGTTTTACAGAAACCAGGAAATCTTACAAATGTCACATAGGAGGACAAAAAGGCCTTCATCTGTTTCGTCATGGACTTCAGATTCAGATGGCCCAAACAACAATAAAACAAGAGTAGTCTGTGAGATATTATTCTTCAGTTGCGAGAAAAAAAAAGAAGCTTTGTGAGGAAATTGAGTTTTGACAGAAATAAAGGATTTTGAGTAGATTCTTCTGTATCACCGAGCCCGTTTTGTTGTATGTTGTATTGCTGCTGCACTATGTGACTGTATCATGTATGTCACTGCCTTACCATAATAATTCAGTTAAATCTCACTACCTGTGCAATAACCTGTCACACAACCTGTGTAGTATACAAATTGTTATGTTCAATATACATCTCATGTGCATTTAAGCTTACTATATATTACTACCTGTGAAATACTTATTCATACAAATTCATCCTACTTGCACCGTTACATTCTACCATGTTGTTTACTATATTTCTTTTGGACCTTGTAAATATATACAGGTAACCCCCGGTTTCCGGCGTAGTTCCGTTACACCGGCCTGGCCGGATACCGAAAAAGCCGGTTACC
>JARVGS010000222.1:10905368-10923019 GCA_031762315.1 Hypsolebias antenori | reverse complement strand
CATTCAAATAAAGGTTGAATGAATATATATATATATATATATATATATATATATATATAAGAAAAAAAGAAATTTAAGTTGTTTTAAGACAGCATAAATCCATTTAGGTCTTAGTCCTATTAGCTGTTAGCTCTTCTGTCAGACCCATCAGAGGTCATTCAAAGAGCTATCTACAGCAGGTAAGATATTAATTGTTCATAACCTTTCCACAAACACCTCACTGTAAAAGAGCAGAGTTTTTGCTTTAAGTGCATTCACTGACTAAGAAGATCACATGTAAATTACCCAACATGAGTTAAAAAGAACTTATTTGGTATAAAAGTGTCCAGTTTTAGGTGTAAAATAGAAGTCAGCATTTAGCTGATGTTTACCAGAAACACCGAGGTGTGGCCATGTTGGACCCGGACATGGATGCCTTCATTTCAAGGACGTCTTACTGAGCCACTCTGATGCGTCAACTGCAACTTTCTTATTTTGAGCCTTCATTTTTCTAAATAATCTGTAGTCACACATTTGTTTACGTTTGTCTTCTAGAAACAGAAACTAAACCTGTTTTATAATAACGTCTTAATATGTTGTGTTTCTATTTATGTGGCTGATATTGACACAATTAAAATGTTTCAAAACGTGACAGAAGACATCATAGTATTTAGGACATTTTGCACAAGATACACAACTTTACCTAGTTTGCCACATACCTGGCATCATTTCTTCTGAACGTGGCACATCCAAATTGAAACAGGAAGTGACATCAAAGGGGAATTATCTAAAATAGGGAACTCCCTGGTATTTGTTTAGTGAAACCATGAAATTTAAACTCTGACTCTCCTTTGTCTCTCTCTGATAGGGACTCAAAATAAGCTAAAGAAACACCAGTGTTTTCTCTGCTGTGTTGTTAGCTTTTGTAGCAACGCACGGGCACCTTTAACAAGGCCTTACTGAGCCATATGTTAGAATTTGAAAACTTTAGAAGTTATAGTGCCACTAATTGTTACAAAGAGAATGATAAATCAGTGTTCTCATCAACTCATTTATCAGAACCCATCTGTTTATCATAAGCTCTGGAGAACATTCCACCTAAAAAAAGCTCCATGTTGCTTCAACTCGATGCATAATTTATTCTATTTCCAGACTGATGGAGGGAAACAAACGGCTCCTTTTTACATGTAAATACATCTGTCAGAGAAAAAACAAACAATGCACTGTACAGTTTGTTTTTTGACAGAAAGAAAGATAGTTTACATAAAATATATTCAGTTAGTAGCTGGGTGTTTGTTTTTGACACCCGTTTGCATTCAGTGTTTCTGCAACCTCCTTCTTCAAGTGACTTTCAGTAATCCTCAGTGCACACCTCAGTTAGTGGACAAACGCAAAGCAGAACACGTCTGCCTCCTCCTCATCATCAAAAATGAACCATTTATTGGTTTTATCTGTGTTGATCGTTGTAGCAATGCTCTGTTCACACAAAGGGGCTTCCACTTGTCGTCACTTCCTGCTACGGAACATTATAATATAAAGATTGTAGTCATATTTATAAAAAAATAAAAATAATAAAAAAGAATATGTTACCGGCATGTTAAAAGCACTTTTTTAATTGATATATCTCATTTAAAAGTTTGAATGAGACTGTGAAACAACTCAGAGAGTTGTCGAAGCACAGTTACGGACTTTGACTTCATTAGTTTGTTCACCTTTTATTCTTGTTGCTGCTCTCCTGTCACGGTAAAAATAGCCAATAGAGACAAAGTTAATGTTTAAGGTCAATTTATAAATGGACTGTAGTTTGTCTTGGTCCTAGACACCATCTCCCATCTTCTCTTTTACAGAGTTTATCTGCGTAAAAACAACTGATTTTTTTTTCTATTGTTAGTTCATTTGGTATCTTGAGTGAGATCTTAAGAGATCTTAATATTGTAAGCTCTCTTAAGATTTTAGTACAGTTTTTCTTTACTATTATTATTTTAGTTGGATGTAACTGGTACCCTATGTACATAGTTTCATTCCACCTCATGTACCACAAATCTTTGACTCTTAAATTTTGAAGTATGTAGTTAGATTCAGTTTAACAATGACAACCTGTAAGGACACGTTTAAGTTCCATACCACTTGAAACCATGCTACTTGAAATATTGTGTTTGCATTATGAGTAGCAGTGGTGGGATGTAACTAAGTACAAGTACTTCATTACTGTACTTTCCGCTGATGAGCAGTTCAATCTTCTCTTGCAGCTGAAATAGCTGCATCAGCCAGGGAGGATTTTCTTTTCAGCTGTCATCTCCTGTGAAATTTAACCTCCCGTGAGTTGTAATCAAATCTGCTCGGGACCCCTAAAAGTATGCTCGCAGCTCACATTCCTACTCGGCTCCTCTCTCGTATACATGCGAGGAGTTCAAAGTGTTTCCGTCCTTCCAAACTCCGAGCGGACACTGCAGCGCCTGCAGGCAGGAAGGACCATGACGGTGCTCTTGTTTGCTATCCACAGGAGGATCGTCTTGTTAAAACTTGACTATGGCCGCTTGTCAGATGCTCTAACCCCCTACCTGCCTAATGAGCAAGCATGGGCACCAGCTGGGACCAGAGGCACCCCCAACCCTTCAGTGCACATTGCATGACATCCTGTGGCAGCCTTGCAGCGGGCTGCACGACGCTCTGAGGAACACTTTGTTTATCCTCTTCTACGCTTGTACTTGCTTTAACTCAGTGTCAGTGTTGCCAGTTGTTTGTTTGTGTTGTCTGACCCTTCCACTGGAGGATGCTCAGTGAGGGTGGAGTGCACAGTGATGGCAACGACACTGAACTTTTATTTTTTTTTTTATAATCCAGTTTTTTTTTTTTTTTTTTAAACATTATTCCTATTGTATAAGGAAAGAAAGGGCCAGGCGGTGTCTTTGAGGGCCACCGGTTCCCTCTCCCTCTGCTCCCTGTGGTTCAGTCCGAGCTGGTTGACAGCGGCGCTCAGGCTCCAGCAGAGCAGCACAGAAGATTTAAGCAAGGGTGGAAAAAAATAAGGAAAGTGGTGGTGGGTGGGGTTGTGGGGGTGCCTTCATCATGGACTATTCTCCCAGGCACACTTACCGACTAAAATCGGGACAGCTAGAGACTCAATGGGTCTTGAGGATTTCTGATGATGTGCATGAGCTGTTTTGCTGGGAGTAGACTGTGGAGAAGTCTCCAGCAATGAATGTGGCGATGATTGTTAGAGGTACGTTGTCGAGGCTGTTCAGAGTAATGACACATTGAAAGAAGAGACCCACGTTAAATTGGGTCGTACACGAGATCTGATGGCTTTTATCCATGTGGAAGCTCAGTTTGTTGCAGCAGATGGCATCTGCATGAGTGGAGCGGTGGTGCTGATGGTGCACCTGCTGAAGGCTCACATTTAGCCATCAAGATGCCTTTGATGGTGGAGTAAAAAGATATGTTGTTGGTGTTGATTTTAGTTTCTTTAGCTGTTTACTTTTATTTATTTATTTTTTTACTTAATCTTACTACTAATGACAGTCTGTTAGTTTCAAAGCAGCCTGACATATCATGGGGGGAGGGGGGGTGTCAAAGCTTTATTAAGTCAAAGATAAGAGCATATTTTATTGGATGTAAACAAAGATTTTGATTAGAGACTAATTTTAGTTTAAAGTCTGATTTTTTATCATTATTATTTTTAGAGAATATGTTTTTGTTAGATTTTTATTTTTCTATTTTTTTAGACGTTAAATATAATTGGGCTCGTAAGGAGAACAGTTTTATTTATCAAAAAAAAAATGCATAAATTTGTGTAATTATAAAACGTATTTAAAATTTACCAAGAACATTTTTTAAATATATATTTTAAAACAAATAGGCAAGGATTCAAATTATGTTTATATATATTTTTTAAAAAAATCCCAACATTCTGTTTACCTATTTTAATGAATGTACTAGTGTATTCAACATTTACTAGCAGCTTAATTTTTTTAACAGTGTTTTACAAAAAATTATTAATAAATAAATGTAAAAAAATAAACTTTTTTTGTTGTTTGCAAAAAAAAAATATTTATTTATTTACAATTTTACTAAAAAAAGGATTTAAATGCTACTTTTAAGCCCATTATTGTTGAGAAAGAAACAGTAAATTTTATGCAACTTTATTTTATTTTTTATGTACCAGTATACATCTTTGAAATTCCTATTTGGACAGCCTAAGTTTGCTGCTTGTCTGTTTCTTATGAGTTCTGTGATGAAGTTAAATTCAAAGCAGTCTGCTCCTCAGATAAATAATGTTAAATTATTATTTTATATACTGTAAATGAATGTTTCTGTTCAGTGTCCTGAGACGACTTGTGTTGTGACTTGGTGCTGTTTAAATAAACTGAATTGAATTGAATCTGTAAAAACCTTAATGCTTTAAAGAATAATACATTGACTGTCGGTCTGGTTTATGTTGGAATAATTATTTAAAGTGCATCCTCTGAACGAAAAAAAAAAAATGTTTGTGACATAATTTAGTGCCCACAGCCTTTAGAGGGACTTGTTTAGTTTTCATTCTTGTGAAGAAATCATTCAACTTGAATCTATTTGTTAATCAACTCTTCTGCAGCTTTAAAACCTAAATCTGTTTAAGAGCAATGTTCTGTAAGAAAAACAGTTTTACAATATAAAGTTTTACAATATAAAACTTTTTTTTTTGTTTTTAGGAGAAACAAAGCTTCATCTGAACATCAACTAACTGTTTTCATTTGTTTTGTGTGTGAGACACAGCAGCAATAAAAAACTTATTGCCTCTATAATTCATATCTAATTACTTATTTATTTATTTATGTATTTATTAGTTATCGTTCCATTTTACATGACTCCCACGTGGAATTCAGCTCCATTTAGGGGACAACACTTTAAAAGCCTTCTGTCACACTGCAAAAGTGTTTTTATTCTTCTTCTGCGACTTCTCGTCCTTTTTTATTTACTTTTATTTGTTTGTTTTACTTGGGAAAAGCCTCATTGAGAAAGCATGCTGAGCTGTGCTCTTGGCCCAGTGTTCTTACTTTGCTCTGTTCCTCTTTTAAAGTCAAATTCTTAATCATCCCTTTTTATCAAAGACTTTAACACAACAAACAACATTTGGATCTTCTACATAAAAGCTGTCCCAAAGCTAAATCTGTCCTGCATAAATGTTTCTGCTGCTGCTTTTAAGATTAAAAAAAAAAAAAAAAAAAAATCAAATTAAATTGAATAAATTTTAATTTCAAGATGAAAATGGACAGTGATGTGTAAATGGGGAATTACAGACGTTTTTCATACAAGCAATGTGGAGAAAAATCATTATTGTTAATAATAATTTATTTAAACTAATCAATTAATATGACATAAATTACTAAAACTATTTATTTTCAAGCAATTAATGAATCAAAATCATGTTAGGGTCAAGAGACCAAAGATGAAATAATAAATAAATATAAAATCACTCCAGTTTTGTTCATGTTAGTCATCCAGAAATTTTATTTTATTTTATTTTATTTTTTCAAGGTTGATGCAAAAAATAAATGAATGAATTATTGTTTTTTATTATTTTTTAATACATCTTGTCACATTTTTTTATGTTTATTTATTTATTTATTTTTACTGCTTTTGAGTTTAAAATGAGTGTGGAGTTGAATAAAAGGTGACTTGTGTCTCTTTGTCTCCCCAGCTGAAGACAATCATTACGGTGGAGTTGTCCATTGACTTATTGATCAGCTGGCATGGTTTGTTCTGGATAATTAAGCTGCAAGAGCTGCTGGGAATCGATTGTTAAAAGTTTAAAAGAGAGGCAACGGGTCAGAATGAACCCGTCAGTTTCCTTTCTGCTGGGCAACACAGAATGATGTCTTCTGTTCACACAGACATGCTTACTTATCCTGTGGAAAAAATAGATTTTATTTTTTTATTCCTACAAAACCAGGGTAAACGTAAGCCAGATGATCAGAAATATTACATCTAGTTTATTCTATGTTCTGGTCTCTCAGTCCGTTTTTTTTTTTTATTAAAATATAATTTCAAAGGAAGATTAGGAAGTCTGACATTGTCATAAAGCTATCAAAATTTTACTCTGCAATTTTATCCAGTTTATGTATCTCCCACTATTTAAAATCTTAATTCTTATTTGAACGGTTTTAACGTTTTTTTAAACAAACAAACAAACAAAAACAAAAGATACCTGCTCAATAGTTAACCTTTGTTATAAACAAAATTTAGAAAGTGCAAAAACGCTCCAACGGGTTTGTAAATTCTTTTATTTAAAACAATAAATCAGACAATGATGTTTTTTATGAAATCCACTGTGGATAATGGTTTTTGGCTGAGGTAAAATGGTGGGCCTACACTTGAACATGTAAAATACATGTAGAACCCTAAAATGGCTGCGGGTTCACCAACCAATCACGTGCTGAGTTGTCCCATACCAGTAGCCAATCAGTGCCTGGCTGAAAGCACCACGCAGCAGGGCCGCTCGCTGAGTGCTGATAGGTTACTTGAAGTTTCACCCGCAGGCCTGATTGGTCACAGAGGTTCGTGAGAACGGTTACCAGGCTAAACGGCAGAGTTGGCGTGGCGTTCGTGCCCCCCCGTGTGTCGTGTCAGCCAATCAAAAGGCCTATCGCAGGGTGGTGGTGTTACTCAGGGGGCAGGACAATGTGCTAACATAGCATCGGTGTTTGTTTTCCACCATAGACTCAAAACCTGCACACAGGCATGTAATCCTGCCCCCCTCCCCCCACGGAGGAGCCTTGTGTACGTCGATTCCACCACTGTCACATCTGTCTGGTGTGAATGGGTGATGCGGAGCTTCACCGTCCTCCAAAGTTTCTTCTTCTGGGGGTATTGAGATGTTTGTTTCAAAGCTGCCGCAGCTCCATTGAGCTTCACCTCACTCCACGCCAACACTCAGAAAGGGGACGCCACGTGGAGTTTCACGGTCATGGGTGGCGACGAGTTCTTCTTACAGACAAGCCCCGCCTCCCTCATGAAGCCATAATTAGCTTCTCCGTTGTGCATTCAGGTGTGCGTTTGTGTGTGCATGGCTCCGAGGGAGGCGGCCATTGTTTGCTGACACATGGAGGCTTTCTGCACGCCCACCCCCTTTCCCCTCCACTTTCACTTTTTTCTTTTCTTGGGGAGAACTGATGGTATGAGGTGTGGCAGATTGGAGGTGAGAGCCATGGCGCTGGCTAGAAATCCACTAATGCAGCCTCCAAACCATGAGCTTCCTCTATTCACAGGCCGTGCCCACAAAGCAATCAGAAAGTGGACCAGCTGACGGTGGCAACTGGAATGTAGCGAGAGATGATGAAAAACTAGCTGCAAGAGCTTTCTCCAGCTGTCCAATCAAAGCACCAGAAACATTCTGTTCAAAAGAAATAACTAACACATCTCTCATTATCTCCGTGTTTAATAACCAGGTCACTTTTTGTCTGTGTGAAGCCTTTGAAAGATATTCTGCTCGGAAAAATATATTTTTCCACCCCAAAGCCAGCTCCTAAATTGCAGCTTATTTGTAATGTGCCTTTTATATGGTGTAATTTCAGCTGCTGGAATCATTCAGAGCTGAGCTCTCTGTCAGGCAGGAGCATGGAAGGAGCTAAATGAGTGGATATTGTAGCCGAATGGAACCGTGAGAGTCATTCCAGGTTAATTAAATCCCAGCTTTGTGTCTGGAATGAACACACACACACAAAAAAAAAAAAAAAAAAAAAAACTTGTTTGTCTCCGGTACAATCAGTTTGATCAGTTTTCTACATTTCGAGTGGCGATATGAAGCGTGCATTTGTTTGTAAACGCATTTCTTGTTGAACATGACGTTACGGAACCACCACCGACCACACAGCCGTCGCTCAGATCACCTTGTTAAAAGGTGCTCATTGCGACGTATGGGATAAAAGACAAATGCTGCAATTTGAAAGGGTTTATGCCAGTTGTTCTGCAAATATTATGGTATTAAATTCTGAGATGCAGGTACATACGCGAGGTAAACAAAGCACTCCGCTGAATCTGCTAAAAGCAAGTCATGTGACTGACCTACATTAGGCTGCCCGTGGTCTGCGTAGTAAACAAACATGGTAGAATTAGTGCAAAAAGCATCTCAGAGATGATGTTCAGGTTGAAATATAAACGTGAATGTGCTGCCAAACATGAAAGAAAAGAGAATGAGTAAGAAAACACAATAATAAATATACAGTATAGGCTCTCTCTGCTGGTCATAGAATCTTTTGGACTTCTCCATCCATAAAGCTCCTACATGGCCATTTTTATCTATTTTTTTTTTTTTTTTAGTTTGTTTGGTTGTTTTTAATAGGCAAACACATTTTAAGGACACCGTAGACCTCAACATCTGCATAGTTGATTGCTTTTTGAATTTATTTTGATCCATCTAAATGATGTGGTGAGTAGCTTTAAGCTAGACATAGCTTGTGAAAAGGAACTTTTCGTCCTTATTCAGAAATATTTGATCTGTCAAACTGTGGCTCCTCCTCCAGCATGTTTTCTTTGCCCATAATTCATGCAGGTTGTGCTTTATCTTATTTAATTTAATTTTTGTGCAAAAGGTGTTTACAGTGGCTCGGCAAACTGCTCCATTAATGCCTAACGCCCTTTATGGCAGGTGTCTCTCCCTGAAATCATGATTTTCCACGTTTGGGGCTTGACTGTAGGCTGTTGCTGAAGCCTCGGTGCGCTCTTTTGCTGTCGTTCTCGATAGGAGATTAACAAAGCGTCAGGATGGGATTTCCCTCCCTGAGCTGCAGAATAAGTTTGCCAGCCTCCCGCTGCTTCCCTCCCTCAGCATCCCCTCATGGTGCCTCATTAAGATGCAGACAAACAAGCTCCTCCGACCCGACGCTACAGTAAGGCCAGGCTTAACGCCGAGATTCACCGTGCACCGTGGCCTTCAGCAGGACATGGCGTGTTCTCACAGAAACCGTCGTCCTTGTTGTTCTGGTTTACTTGTGTTCTCAGAACGTAAGACGAGTGTGTATGTGTGTATGTGTGTGTGTTGATGGGTACGTTATTTGAAAGCATGCAAGAAGAGGATGCTGGGATTAGGGGATAACATCTGAAGATCAGTTCTACGTTGAGTTGGGCTCAAGTGAGAGGCCAAAGATTTATTTATTTTTCTGAAGAACACATTGACCAAGTCTCTGTTTTCATCTTTTTGATGGTTTTTAAACTTGTTCAATTATGTATGTTTTATTTTATAACACTCCTGTGTACATTGGCCAAAGTTGCATTGCATTTTCTCAATGATTTGTTCCTTTCGTAGTTGATGCACTTGCCTTTGAGTGTTTCACATTCCTCTGTGCAGTATTACATATTCATTCTTCTGACATGCACTTCCTTCTGCTCACGTTGTGCTTTTTGCTGAAATGTTTCCATAAATACGTGCATCTTCTCTTAAATTTAATGAACTTTTCTTTTCTTGAAACTGTCCAGAATCATGTTCTACACTCTGCCCTTTTGTTAGTTTTGTCACATTGTCCATGTGCAATGATATGTATGTTTTTATCTTTGGAGAGAGAGAAAAAAAAAAAAAAGAGAGAAAGTTCTGAACCCAACTTGTGGCATTGTCTGTTTCTTTTTCTTCTTCTACAGAGATGTTGAAGGAGTTGAACCAGCAGCGCAGAGAGAAAGAGTTTACAGACCTGAAAATTATTGTTGAAGGCAAAGAGTTTGAAGTCCACCAAAATGTTCTAGCTTCCTGCAGCTTGTATTTCAAGGACCTGGTGAAAAGGTTTGCCTTTCCTCCCTCCTTCCCTCCCTCCCTTCCTCCTCCTCCACCAGCTGTTGATCCAATCTGTTCTTTTCATAGGGCGCATTTGTGTCGCTTTTTCTCCCTTCCCCTCTCTCTCTTGCAGGTGCGTGAAGACTTTGGTTCCTAGCGCAGGGCCAGCAGCCATTCCGTTCTCCACCCACTCAAATGAATGTATTTGAAACCTAAGAAAAAAACTAAAAATACAAAACAAAAAAAAAAAGGTCAACATTCGTCATTATCTTTCCTCCCCATGTAGGGCGATTTAACCACATTTCCATTTTAACGAGCAGTGAAAATGTTCCATGACTGGGGATGCTATAAAAAATAAAACTCTCTGACAAGCTGAAACAGAACAATCACACACTGATACACATTAACTGTCCAGAGCTGCACTGTCCTATGTGGACAGGAGGGGGGGGGGGGGGGTGTCACTGCAGCTGTTTGTTACTAACTATTGACAGTTTGCTTCACAACAGCCCATTTTATTAAAAGTGTTAAATATTTTCAGAGGCATAAACAAAGGATGAAACAAACGCACATCTAGAACATCGTACTGATGCAGCACTTCCACAGGTTCCCACCATCTTCCACCAGTGAATTCATTTGATTCCCCCAGTATCCGTCCCTTTCTTCTGTGTTCTTTTGTCTTCCCCGGCTGTTTTGTTTTCTCTGCATGTCAGCCACATGCATGAGTGTGACCGTGAAGTCTGATAGCACACGTATGCCTTTTCTTACCCCTCATGTTTTTTGTTTTTTTTTTCCTACTAAGGAATACCATAAATCCCTAATGTCCTCATCTGTGCTTCAAATCCTTGCAGGTGCTTTCAGCTTTGATTGGACCCAAAGTTGGACTATTTTTATTCATTTTTTTCCACCTTTCTGTTGTGTATGTGCGTGAGTGTTTTTGTTTGCATGATAGGAAGAGTAAGGTGAAGATGCAAGGACAAAGACATGCTAGGGATCGCGAGATATGTTTTTTTGCCCGTAGGGAAGAGCGCCACATTGCCCCGCAGCCATGCTTGGCACCTCTGTGCACTCATCAGAGAACAGAGAGCTGCTTATCAGATGCGACGGCCTCCTGGCTTGCTACCGATACACTTGTTTCTCCAGTATGAGGATGGAGTGATAGAGTCAAAAAGCAACAGAGCCGCGTCCGTTCAAGGACCGCTCGTCTACATGATGCTACACACGTGATGAATAAAACAAAAAAGCAAACGAGTTCTCCTGTGACCTTGACAGTTGTGCAGTCGTTTCATAAAACATGGAAGTCTCTGTTGATAGACTTGAGTACTTTGTGCTGTGAACCTGTCTCGTTCGCAGTCCTTATCTGAGCCACGACTGGCTCGGTTCAGTCTAAAGACCGGGGCCCTAAAAGAGACCAAGCGTCCCAGAGGAGCAGGCTGAACTTTGAGCTGCTCGTCATCATGAAAACTGAAAGCATTGTCCAGGTGTTTGTCTTTCAATTGACAGCTTAGGAGAATAACTTATCAGTACATGTTGTGAAACTAGTTTGATCAGTGTCATGTCTTTGCAAGACTACTTGGCCTTTACAAATTTCTCTTTAAAGGAATTCAATTTTTAGAAAGTACCAGTTTTGCCAAGTACTGTAGTCCCTCATTTATCGCGGGGGTTACGTTCCAGACACCCCCGCCATAAATGAAAATCTGTGAAGTAGGGATGTCATATTTATTTTAGTGTTTATATATATTTTAATGCTTTATAAACCCTTCCCACACTCTTATGATGTTCTTAGCAATGTTTTAAACTCATAAACCTTTGCAATTTTAACAACATGTGTATGTACTGTACAGTACTGCAGCATTTTAAATGGGTACTCACCAGTGAAGATACTACTTGAAGGATGAGTTCAGCTTTAGAATTATTTGATATTTTCCTGTCAGTTCTGTGATAATAAATAGATCATTCCTTCTGACTTTGCGTTGCAAATCCATTTTAACACATCAGTTTCACCACTAGTGTTTGCTCCCTCCATTAATGTTCATTGAATCTCAGCAGAAAGCAGCGGCTGGAAGCACTGCTGGATTCTGGGTAGTGTAGTTCTTTAGACTTGTGTTATGGTGTAGGCTTATTGAAAGAAAACTACAAAATGGCGGTGCCTGTCTGAAGTTTTTGTTTGTTTGTTTGTTTTTGTCCAATTGGTTGGTTCCCACTCCTGTTAACTTTTTATCCCGTACTCACATGAGTAATATTAAAATTGACAATCGTGTGTCATGTACAGTCTTAAGATGAAAAACAACAAATGGGAGAGTCCAAGGAAGTCGAACCGCAAAGTATCAACGGACTACTGTATTCAATTTACTTTTGATTAAATTTATTTGTAAATCTCCAATTCACACACACAAAAAAACAAACAAACAAACAAAAACTCATAGCAATGTACAGCAATAGCAATGTAAAAGGGGGCAACTCCAAATTATATCCAACTAATTGCAATTCAGTTTAGTCCAGAAGGAATCCACAGGCAGTGTCATTTCAAACAACTTGTTTTATAATTAGATTTTGAATATCATAAAATGCCTGCTAGTAAAAAGTTGTTAGTCTAACACACCTGACATGTTGTGTTTAAACTTCACTTGGATGCAGAGCCACATCCTGAACAAGAATAGAGCGGCGGGTGACAGTGGAGAGGAATGACTCATTTTTAACAAAGAAGCCTGCAGCAGAAATCAGGCTTCAGGTTGAAATCCATGTAGTATTAAAGTTATGATCAAGGGCTTTTTGACAATGCTGTAACTGAGAAAAGAGAATAAAGTCAATAAAAATAAGTTAACAAATGAGGGATGGAAAGGAAGCACACAGAATGGCTGCAGAGGAATCAGAGTTTTTGTTGGGGGGTATTTAGTCAAGCTCATTACTGTAATCTCAGTCAGAGAGGAGCACAGAGCCAAAGGCCTGTCCGTCTCTGAGCTATGACCTACCCCTGCTTCTGCTCGGGTCACTTTTTCAGCTCAGCTAGAATTATGCTGATGCTACATGTGGCTCGCTGCTGTCCACGTCTTTATGAGGTCATATAACAGACGCAGGAAGAGACTTTTATCTTCTCCTGTGCTCTGTACTCCACCCATCCTCACCCGCCTCCTTCAGCAGGATCTCTCTGCTGGTCAAGACCCCCTCTGGCAGCTCATAAACCACCGTTTGGTTATGGGAGTGCACAGTATGTGCTTAACGTTGGAATTATGTGTTTAATGGACTTGATTTGTGCAGGCGTGCAAGCTTAATTTTGCGTGTGGGTACAGAAGGTGATACTTCTTGTGTGAAAATTTAGGTAGGCTGCGCTCGTCAGAGCAGCTGAAGTTGGTGCACAACATGTATATTTGTGTGGCGTACCCACTCACACATCAACCCACTGACTTACTTAAGAAATTAAAGCCATTTGGCAGCACCTTTTGCAAGTCTAGCTGAGGAAAAGTAAGGAAAATAATCGATTTAGATCTAATTTTTACAACCCTCAAGTTCTTTAGGCATCATAGTGTCCCTCAAGCAATGGGGAATCCCCTCAATCTACCGTACTATCTCACCCCATGATACTTGAAGGATGGAATGCCATTTCTAAATGTGCACACACGTTTGCCCTCCTAAAAACCTATTACCTTATCCTTAAAGGACCAATGCACATAGCCAGGAGACAGATCATCTCTGGTAATTTCATTTTACCCCCCAGGATTCTTCAGTAAGTGTGCTCCCAGGCGTTTAATCCATGGCCACTGCGTCTTCGCAACACAGCCATGTATAAAAAATATTTTTTAAAGCTCCAGGATCTTCTTGAGCAGCCCCGCCACGTCCTTCTACTGCCATTTCTGTCTCCGACCATTTTTCTGTATGTGTCGGCCCATGATATTTTTATGCTCCAGGGTCAGACCGTTCTGACTGTGAGGTGAGCAGAGAGCTGGTTCAAAAACAGAAACAGCGTCTGCCCTGTGTGAACGCTCTGTTCAACCCTCTGCTGCACGATTTAGCCCGGGGAAAGCCATGTTACTGGATCGCCAAAATAATGCTCTACAAAATTGTTCTGGCAATTATTCAAAGAGTCCAATTCCTAAAAGTACAAACTCTAATTGTTCATTAACTTGTTGTGGCTTCTGGCCAAGCAGAGAAAAGTGTTTAATTTAGTAATTGGTTTAATCATATTATTTGTTCTCTTTTTATTTTAGGGTGTGTCTTTTTTCTCTAACAAGAAAATGTTATCTTTTTCAGGCAGCGTAGTTTAAGTCGAACAAGATTTCTCTTTCTTGGGGTGGGGAAAAACAGACTCTTATGTATTTATAAAAGCACAGTGACACAGATGGTAGAGTTGTTGCCTCTCAGCAAGAAGGTCGCCGGTTCAAATCCTGGTCCGGGACCTTTCTGGGTGGAGTTTGCTTGTTCTCTCTGTGCATGCTGAGTTTTCTCCGGGTACTCCGGTTTCCTCCCACAGACCAAAAACATACATGTTAGGCTGATTGGTAACCAATTGTCCCTAGGCGAGAGTGATTGGTTGTTTGTCTCCATGTGTCCCTGTGACGGTCTGGAGACCTGTCCAAGATGTCCTCACCTCTTGCACAGTGACGGTTGGACATGGGTACCAGTGACCCCCTACGACTCAAAAAGGAAGAAGCTTGTAAATATAATGAATGGATGGATTTAGAGAATTGTATCTGTGAAAACTTGATAAAGCAAGAACTTCAAAGAAACCTCTAGCATATGGGATTTAGTGACATCTAGTGGTGACATTGATGATAGCAGCCACTAGAAACCCACCTGGCGAACAAGAAGTGTGGCAGTAATGACTAAAAATGAGGCCATTCATGAGCAAAATAAACGAGGGACAAATATGTGCTTCATTTGTCCCTTTAGGGCTGCTGTAGTAGAATGCTGGCAGCTCAACATGATGTGGAGATAGTCTGTAGACTATCTGTAGACCCTACACTTAACAGGGAGGGTCTCTGACTTATTAAGAAGAGCGGGAAAATAAACGTTGATGTCAATTAAAGGACATTGTTGTTCGCATGCTCTAGGTCTTATCCCGGCACTCGAGGGCCACTGTTCTGCATTTTTTTACTTGTTTCTCTACTTCAGCACACCTGATTCAATGGTTGATTTACTTCATGTTTTACAAAAGCCTGTCAATCACCCATTGGTTCAAACAGAGCAAAGAAACCTCTAAAACATGCAGGATAGTGGCCCTCGAGAACCCGGATTGGACACCCCTGTTCTGGTTGTTCAGTTGTTGGATTGATGTATAAAAGCACCAAAGAGAACAGTGTTCAAAATGTTAAACTATTTGTTTTATGTCAAATAGGTTTTATTCAATCCTACTTCATCCTAACAAGTTGAATCAAAAACTGGACGTCTTTGCTGGTTCTTGATGACGCTTTTGTCCACACCGAATGCCTCAATTACGTTTCACTGCTCATTGGAGCGAGATGATGAGCAAAAAGTATTTAAGATCAACAGATAGTCCAGTTTAACTTGCCGGGAATACTGCGTCCTGGATGATGAAGAATCTAAATCAGCAGAATCCTACTTTAGTTGCTCATGACATCAAAAATAGCTCCAGAACGCTCTTGCTCAGCATCTTTGGCTCAGCATTTTTCCTCCTAGGATATATTATTGAGAAGACTGTAAAGCATCACAGATAACAGAAACATTGTTCTTGAGAGAAATGTTCTTCCATAAAAGTCTATTTCTTTTCCTGGATTGCAGCACTTTGTAAATTGGGGACAGGAGAGGAAAGCTCAAGGAAACTGAACAAATGTCAAATCGACCATATTCCTCCCATACTTGGTGCTTTTAGATGATTTTCTTTTAGTTGTTCCTTTAAGTAGACTTTTCTTTCCAAGCAAAGTTAGTTAACATCAGGACTTCTGTCAATCCAGTGTCCAAGGTCTCTAGTGTTCACACTTTGATGAGATGTTGGAGCTTTTAAACTCTCCACGTTGTCTTTTTTAGTCCTGAGTTTCTGAGGCGTGTGCAGCACCTACTATCTAAAACCAGCTACAAATGCAACACCATGACCTAAATCCTGGAAAACAACAATAAACCAGAAAAAGTCACAGAACCGATATGAAAGCGCCTCCCTTCTGTTCATCTATATAATTCATTTCTGATTTATGTTGTGACGAGATGTAAAAGCGAGCCATTTTTAGCCCAGCTGCGTTCAGCGTTGCATCTTCCATCTTTACATGTCCTGGTAGTGTGTGCTTTTTCAGAATAAATGTTCTTGTTAGAACAAGCTAAATGGGCTTTCTTTCCTTTAGGTTGAAGGATGAATAAGAACGTGTGTGAGTGCGTTTGTAATTTTGACTCTCGTCCATTTTGAACTTTCCTCTTGAACAAGTTGAAGCATTTTCCACAAACAACTTCTGCCTGAGTGTGCCCATCTTCACTCCCTGCTTGCCCTGTCTCCCCTGTCCTCCCTCCCTCCTTCACTATTTAAATTCAAGTCTGCAATCAAATGCAGCATAAATATTCACCTCTTCGAGAGAGATCCGGAAAAGTCATTTCCGTAACATAAGTGCTCAAACAAAACAAACTGCCACTTGAGCTGGTTCCCAATGCACTAATTGACCAAGATGATGAGCATGCTCTTCTTTTATTTTTACCCCCCCCCTCTCCCCTTCTGTCTTCCCACCTCCATTCATCACTTTAACCCTAAACAACACTCCCCTTCCCTTCTTTCTGTCTTGCCCCCTCTGCAGGGCTTTATACGCAGGGGCAATAACGCTTTGTGGCTTTTTTTGCTTTGCAGGAGAAAAATACTAGTAACCACCTTGGTTTTTCCAGCAAATATCCACCCAGAGAGAAACTCAGTTGCCTTTTCCATTTCATTTTGGATGACCTTCTCCCTTCTCGCCTCCTGAGAGCGCTTCCTAAATGACGACTAATGTCTCAGTTCATACACCACAGGCTACTGATGATTATTGCAGCGGGGACAGTGGCTCCGTTTTAGGTGTGATGGTGTGATTTTCTTTTTTTATTTATTTATTTATTTATTTATTTATTTGGTGGGCGGGGTATCTCTCATTTAAAAGACCCAAGGCACAGTCATGGAACAACCCAAACCTCCCCTCAGAAGGATGGCTGCTGGCTCCCTGTGGAAGAACCATCTCACCCTGCCTCCCTTTTCCTTTCTTATCCTTGTTTTTTTTGCTTCCTCCTCTTCTCAGTCTCTCATCTAGCCATCACTTTAACCATTCTGTCACACTTTATTGCCTATTGTGTGTGTTTTTCCTTGTTTTGCTTTCTTTGTTTTACTGCCGTTGAGACTTCAAATTTGGCAAACACAGAAACAGACAACACTTTATGGCTGCGCCGCCGTGATCGGCGGGAGCAAACTGCCTCCATCCATCTTAATGTAGGCTACTTTTTATATTGTTGATGTCCGGGTCCACGGGGAGCGAGACATTAGTAGGGGCGTGCAGTCTGCGGAGGCTATGATTCCATTTATTTTGCCCTTGAGTGGATTATTGTTTCACATGGGACATTAAACATGGGTGGTAAGGTGTTATTTAACGCTCGCATACCTCCCCAAGGGGATCCAGCATGTGAACTAATCTTGGCCATTTGATCCCTGTAAAAGTCACTACGTGGCCTAGTTCTGAAAGCGCCCCCACCACCACACATACGCACAAATATCAAGCTGTGCATTACAACAGGATATCATATTCTACTTAATTTGCACATCCAAGCACTCCCTGGCACCCCCTTACGTCATACGGGTCGAAGTTGACATGCAGTTTTGATATTCGAGCCGGCAGCTCACTCAACAGGCTCTATTCATTATCATGCCAAGTGTCAGTGTATGTAATATTTATATATACTGTATATGTATACTATATATATATATATATATATATATATATATATATACTGTATATACATATTGTGAGGCATCACTTTC
>JARVGS010000222.1:10751135-10764049 GCA_031762315.1 Hypsolebias antenori | reverse complement strand
ACGCCTTATTTACAACCTAAAACTCCTTATTTACAACCTAAAACACCGCCAGCATACATTTTGTACCTCTAAAATGTCTTTTAAAGCAGTTAGCTTGCTAACAAACCAAAAAAAAACTCACCATGTGCCGCCCGTATGCAGCCGGATGACGTCATATGGTGCGTTCAGCTGCCGTTCGTAAATCCGAAACGCCGTAGGTCGCGTGCGCCGGAACTCGAGGACAGCCTGTATATACTGTACTTTGCTTTTCTGTCGTTGCCTGCCAGGAGCACATGCAGAGAAACAGAAAGGAATGTTCTGATTCATGCTCCATAATCCAGGTAGAAGAAGTCTGAAGAAGACACAGATTGAAGAAGTCTTTTGGATAAAAACTAAACATTTCAACAAAGAATCTGCCCAGAGGACCTTAACCTTGTTACAAAAAGGAATGTTCAATTTAACAGGGATCTTAAATGAATCTCTATACATGAAAGCCACTTCAGACTTCTCTCTCTTGGCTCCTGTACGACCATTCATATGGTGCTTTATTATTATTATTTTTACATTGAGACCAGTTTTAAGGCACATGAGCAGCAGGACTTTGCTCTTATCTCAGATAATCTGTTGTGGATCATTTATAAACCTCACTTTATTAGCTCATACACAAGGATCATCCATGTGGAATTAGAGTAAGAAATAAATTAACTGTGACAATTTAACTTTTCTCAGATGTTCCAAAGGAGACCATAAAAATAAAAATAAAAAACACGCACACGGATGTTGTGACACGACTAGAAATTTGAGCTTGAAAGCAGTAGACGCTTCACAGGTTTTTCCTTTAATTGTTAGTGCTGTTGAAGGGGTAGAGGCTGGAGTAAAGCAAGGTGATCTCTGATGGGGTGGAGCTGGTCCGGATTTTTCCAAAAAATCAATTCTGGCCTTTGGTGTTGGTAAGTCAGCAGGGGTAGGGGGTGAATGTGGGGGAACACATGTCTGATACCTCCTGACTTTTTCATGAGGAACTGTTTGAAGTTTCTAACCCCCACAGAGGATTCTTGGGGCGATGAATGTAAAAAAAGTGCAGCTTGAACCTCAGGCGTATTATCATCAATAAAACAGTTTGGTGAAGAACGTAAAATGACTTCAAATCTGATGATCCATGTTACAAGCGCCAAAAACGGATGTTTTTAAATGTCACTTTTTATGGTTCTTTATTTACGATGCGCGTTGTTCCGTGATGGACATCCTTTCATTAAGAGTTCCTCTTAAGCCGCTCTTGTCTCGAGCAGTTCTGATGGGCACAAAGAAAGAAGAGCACAACCTCAAAGCGTCTTTTGTTGCAGAGGCAGCGAAGGGTGGTGACTTTGATTCATGTGATGGAGTAAGGAGGTGTGGTAGGAACTGAAGAGGGTGGGCTGACAATGACAGGCCTCAGTTCTGCAGCCCTGGTGGTCCTGTCTCGCAGCTGTTCTCGTAACAACACGGCACGGCCAGTCCTCACAGAAGGTCTGATATGTTCATCTCAGCTCTGCGAGGCTTCTTGTAATTTAATGACGGAAGTTTTGCACATTTCTTGACCTGTTCTGGCTTGATGGCGTTACTGAACGTCATGTAAGCTTCATGTCTGCTGCATTCTGATTTATGTCTTTCTGGACCTCAACCAGGCTGTTAGAATTATTTTGTGCAACAATTTGTCTTTTGAAAGCAGATGCTGGTTTAACTCGTCCGCACTCATTGGTATATTATTTTCAGTTGACGTTTTGCCCATGTCAGTGTCATTTATAACAAGTCATGTATTTCTATTCTTTCTTTTTTCTACTTTGTAGCAGTTCTTTAGGGATGAACAATATTATCGGTATGGTATCGGTATCGGCCGATATTAATGTTAATTTTCAATATCGGACAGTCCATTAAAATAAATTGTCGATATAAAAGGCGTCGTTTTTGCCTGCAGCAGCAGCACAACGTGATGATGTCCCCCAATGTCATGGCAGAGTAATATTCAATATATTTTACCATAGATATTTGGACGTCGTGCTAGCCCCGTTAGCATGTTTAGTCTTACGGTACAATGGATAGACAAAAACTTTGATTTTAAAAAGGTTGTCCTTCATGCACAGGAGTGCAGAGGATCCCACACTGCAGCTAGGAACCTGGAACAAGCCTCCATAAGTGAGACAGCATTGCAGGTGACTAATGCTAATAAATAACATTTAACACTTTTCATTTAATATAAGTTAAAGTGCTATGCATATCATATAGTTGTTACTGAATGTATGTCACCAGCTCTTTACAGCTTTTACACAATTTTTAATAGCAAATAAGCCTAAATAAGAGGGCTATGTTCTGACAAAGGAAAGTACTGTGTGTTAAAATATCAGATATCGACCAAAAATCTAATATTGTGCATCCCTAGTAACCACACACCTGTCTGTCACTCCCTGACTGTAAAAGTAAATGAGAAGCAAAACTACAAGTTGGAGCTTGAAGGTTCTTGATCAGAAAGCAGCAGAAGTCTGTGACGGTCACATGTGAGTTTACATGTGTGCACTGTGTTTTATGTAGGAGGTATAAGTTAAAAAGGTTTTACTTCCAGTTTTGTTGAATATTTTGAGCTAAGTTATAGCCAAATCTGTGGAAGCTTAGTTTCTGTGCATTCTGGGAGGGTTTGACGGAAAAACACAAGTCCTGTACTGTATCAGTAAGAAGCACGCTGGACAAAAATACTTGCATTTTGAGGTAAAATTTATGTACCAGAAATCTGAGCGCAAGTATTAATTTGTTTGTGAAAGATTAGAACATTTTTAGACCGCTCAAAAGTGACATCAATTGAATGTTCTGTGGAAAAATCTGCTAAATAATATTACTTTTGACGTAAACTGTTATATTTGCAGTGGTTCCCAACACTGGTCCCTGAAGAACACCATCCTGCTTCTCTGCTCCAGCACACCTGATTTGAATGAATGGGTGATCAACAGGCTTCTGCAGAACTTCAGGAAGTGATTAAATCATTGAATCAGTTGTGCTGGAGCAGAGAAATGACTAAAACATGCAAGATGGTGTTCCTCAGGGACCAGGGTTGGGAACTGTACCGGTGCAGTCATCTGATCTCCAACTTCCTGTGACCTGTTGACATTTCAAAAGACGTTTCTGCTGTAAAGTTTGCCTGAGCTGTAGAGCTCCTAAGAGATCTGGGTTTTCTCTGTCTTTTGCCAAAACCCCATTGATCTCCATTCTTTCTTTTTCTTTTTTGCTAATTTTGCTTATGCTGTGTGACATACCCCTACCAAGTCAAAACACAGCTATAGACCATTCCCAGTTGTGATGCATCCTTCAGATCATAATTTCCATCATTCCAAAGCTGCGTGATGAAGTAAAGAAGAAAACCAAATTCTTAGAATAATAAAATGACTTCAATGCTCGTGCCTCGGCACCTGTAATGTGGGATCCTAAAGATTTTTAAAGCTCACACACAGCAGATCTAAACAGAAATGATCTGCGCAAAGCTTCAATAAATAAATAACCCACGCAAAGTGAAGCTTATTATTCATCTGTCAGTCTTCCACAGGTTGCAGAGATGTATTCAGACCGTTTGAATTAAAACAGGAAAAGCAGCCGAAAGATGCAGCTCAGCAGCTAAACTTCGCCCTCGATGGGACAATCTTCATTTTTCTTTATAATTTGCCTGAACAGTGGTGCTGCTGAGCATCGGGGGGGAGGGGGGAGTTGTCGTTCAATCGCAGACGGTTTGATTTAATCAATTTTCCTTTAGTCTGTGTTGATGACGGTGACATTTAGCTGCTCTTGTTTTTGTTAGCGGCTGTTTTTATGTTCTAAAACACTAAACTAACTGCAGCCAGCTCCTCTAGCTGTTGCTCTGTTTGTGAGCTCATGAAGGAGCGTAAACGAACAATCCCAGTTTCAGGATCAGGCCCTAATGTTCCAGTCGAGCGTAGCCGCAGAGGTGTGCAGTTCACTGGATAATAAACTGTTTCCAGGCCTTTCTTCTTCTTGTTGTTGTTTTCCAGACTTTAGGTGTGAAAAAGATGCATGAAATACATTTGGGAGGCAATTACAGCAGTGATCTTATGTGCAGAATGTGCAGCATAAATCATGTTGTCAGAGTTATTGATAAGCTGCACCAGCACACACCAGGCAGCTGTTCTGCTACATTTAACTAAGTCTGACACGATGGGGGGGAGGGGGGGGGACAAACAGAGAGGAGCTCTCAGAAATGTCTGAGTGAACTGTTCAGAGCTGAGGATGCAGGCTGGCAGGTCACTGTGCAGGAGAGCAGCTTCAGGCTTTGTGTGATGACCTTCCCGAGTGCCAACAGCGCGTTGGATCTGCAGGACCGTGTGTGTGTGTGTGTGTTGGTTCTTTGTTTTGTTCTAAGCGTGCACCTCATGTAAAATGCAGATCGTTTCTAAACCCCAAAAGAAGGATGCAAAGCTCTAATCAGCTTACGAGCCAAAGTTTTAATCCTCTCCGCACGCACAGACTCCTGCTTCTGTTTATCATATCAACTGGACACATTTGTGCAGATACTGTATTTGCCTTGTCATTAGTCAGAGAACGTGATACATGTGTGTGTGTGTCCCCCCCACATTAAATGTGTTGGCCACGCTGAGCCCCCTCCCCTCGCTCAGCTCTACAATCTGTCATCAGACTGAGACTCAGCTCATTTCAAAGCCACAGCAGCTAAACCTCCCTGACACTGACGGCCTCTTCTGTTTCTTCCTGACAGTCGGAGTGAAAAGTGTCTCCATTTCTAACATTAAAGTTTATTTCCAACATTAAAGTTTATTTCTAACATCAAAGTTTGACACGTTGATGCTTTCTGAGCAGCTTCTCAAAGAGTCGTTAAAGCAGAAGTTTTAGAGGAACTTCTACAAACAAAAGGAATAAACCAACCAAGTGTTTATAACAAAAGTACTTTTAAATGTCAAAATAACATTTATGTATTCACTGTGACTGTTTCACAGGAAAGATAAATGCTACACGAGTACAAAGCTGGAGGGTGAAGCAGCAGTAGGTCTTAAAGGGGTAGTCCTGACATTTTTAGTTGTTTGGTCAAAAAGTGAAAATGGATTCAGGAGCATCAGGACATTTGCCGTAATTTATGGACTACTGAGCGCACCTGAATATAAGCCACGCCCACAATCTATTTATTTTAAATTGTACATATATTGGCCACACTTGTCTATAACTCGCAGGTGTCCATGAGATATTTACACAGAAATAGTTTTTTTTTTAACTTTTAATTAAATACGTACAGGTAACACACATATTTTTTGTTTGTTTTTTTCAGAACAATGCCTGAAACACAGCTGACAAAAAATTAAAAAATACAGTAGCCTACCAGGAAGTCATTGATCTTCATCTTCCTCCTGTGCACTGGGTCCTGTTTATGGTGCTGTCCTCCATCACGCAGTAGCCTTTCAAAACCTGTTTGATGGATGTTTTTATTTTATTTTTTTTTAAACACTGCTCCTCTGTCAGGATCCACTGGCAGACTTTAGCAGAAGTTGCTTTTTGTGTGCAGCCAGTTTTGGTTAACGATTTCTCACCATCAATCATCCAAGCGTCCCACCGAGCTCAGAGTACAACATTAATGAATGATTCACGTTTATTTAGAGTGGCTGCAAATACTTTGTTGTGCCCCTCGCAACCCGTTCAGTAATTTCAATGGTCAGATTATTATTATTTTTACCTTTACAATACAGTATTTATACAGGTAGTCTCCTCGAGTCACAAAGACCCACGCTCCAAGAGAGTCGTGTATTGTGCAGCTATGTGAGCACCTGGGTGTGACGAGGCTAAATGTTTTGGCTGCATGAAGCTTGTTAGCCTGTCAAAAAAACAAAAAAAAATCCATCAATCAGCTTCAGCTTTGTGTAAGCCGCTGTGTTCAAAGTGTGTGAAATAAGTAGCGACTTATCGTCCAGAAGTTACGGTACACACTCTGAGCCCAGCACACATGGATTTGTGTAACCTGGACGAAGACGTCTGTCCTTCTCTCCACTCTGTGTTCTGATGTCATGGCTGAAAATGATCAAACCTAAATCTAACATTTTAAATTATTATTTTTATCTATGAGTGTTTCTGTTCAGTGCCCTGAGATGACTTCTGTGTGGCGCTAAACTGAAATGAAACTGAACTTTACATTTCTTTCAGAGAGGTTGATGCCCTTCATTGTTTCTTTGAAGTCCAGTACGCTTGAACTCTAAAGGACTTTGTTAAAGCCAGTGAGGACGTTCATGCAGTCAGCTGTTGGATCAATGGTCTGAGCATGCACAGTGCACCACAACTTGCAGGGCACAGCTATAGGAGAACGCTCAGTCATGGTGACATGCATGTCACCTAAAAGTCTTTAGTTGTTGTGGAACGCTCTGAGCAGCCTCAGTTTGGAGAAGCGGTTCATTTCTGAGTTTATGGATGGATCACTGTGATCCTAAAACAACTTCACAGGTTCAAATACTGTTTTATAAACATTTACATCATTTTATCACTACACACTTTTTATGCACACAACTCTATGATCTACAAAGACTATTTACTTCCTAATATTATCATGTATTTGACTGAACTGCTTTAACTTGATTGGATTCAAGACTACAGTAGAACATTATTGGGTCATAATTTCTCTGGCATGTCAAGCCTGACATGCCAGATAAGTTTTATGTGGACAGTTGGTTAGTAACGTTCCAGACGACCGGCTGCAATCCAAGTAATGCAACATCGGTGGTAACGTCTTAAAACAGCGTGTGTGTGAACCGTGATGAATCTTTTGAGACGAGAGTTGTTTGAGGTTGACGGTGATCTGTTTTGGTCCCAGCTTTGTTCAGACTAGCCTGACATCGTTCAAAGAGCTCAGCGACGGAGAAACTAATTGTTCAGGACATTTCCTCTGAACTTCACTGATCCAAACTATCACTTTCAACCCTCTGTTTGCAGCGCCGCCATCCTGGACGGGAAGATCTACGCCACCGGAGGCATAGTGAGCAGCGAAGGTCCGGCGCTCGGCAACATGGAGACGTTTGACCCCTGCACCAACACGTGGACGCTCCTGCAGTCTCTGCCCTGCCCTCTCTTCAGACACGGCTGCGTGGTCATTAAGAAGTACATCCAGAGCGGCTGACGGCGCCTCGGACCGGACCGAACACGAGCTGAGCGATGCGTGACGGCAGCTTAGAGCTGGGTCAGTCCGTCTGTCGTGACCTTTGGCGTGACGCCAGCATCGATCCACACCCCCACCCCACCCCACCTCCTCAAACCTTCAGCCAGACCCTGTGCAGAATGTACTCATGTTCAGCCATGCCAGGTGACAACGCCTAACCTCCAGTACTGTACGTGTTCTGGTAGTAGTCCATCCTCTCATCTGACAGCTTCAACACTCAGAGCCAACTGGTTTCAAGTGAAGTCTTCTTTTCAGTTCTCCTTTTTCCTAGTCTCCGTGAACGCACCACTTTACGTCTCTTCGGTACAGTCAGATCATCGCAGGTCCATGTTTTTTGTCGCTTCGAGTGAATTTCATTTGACAGCTGTAGGTTAGAGCAGGAGTTTACACAACAGGAAGAAACATTGAGAGAAATGGGACTGTTTTCTCTCTCAGCTGGGTCTGGAAGAAAAACTTGTGTATTTATGAGGGATTTTTTTTTTTTTAAGTCTGTGTGACCTAGTTCTTTTAACATCTTGTTAAACAGGAAGGAACACAATCAAATTTAGGTCGGATCAGATTTAAAGGGAGAAAATCCTGATTTTCCTTCATTATCACGGAGTTCCAGTTGGATGGTGACATCATCTGGAGCAACGTGGGAGTTCTTTCTCCTCCCTCAAACACGGTGACTTTCGGGGACATACACCACAAATGGAGAGAGGGGGAGGGAATCCCTCCTCCTGCTGACGATGAGTTGGGATAGCTCCTCTGGATAAAAAGCACAATATTCACCCTGTGGCTGTTACCATAGATGTTCTCTGTTGACTCGGTCTTTCATCAGCCCTCCCTTTTCTGCTTTATACAGTGTGTTTCGTTGGTATTCTGTAAATACAGGAAGGAAATATGTATATTTTAAACCTGAAAGCAATTCTGTATAAATGTTTTTAGAAAAGAAAAAAAAAATCTGATAGACTGGATTAAATATGTCTGTAAATCTGTACCCAAACAGGAGAAACAATTGTTACTAATGAGCCCTAATACATAAAAAAATCAAAATGCATCATCATGTTTGTTTGTTTTTTGTATATTTTTACACCAAAAGGTAAAAAAACGTACTCAGAATGTACAGTTTGCAAGTTTTTATTCAAGTATATCAACAGCAGTTTGTTTAGAAATACAGTAAATGTTTCATTTCAAATATTATGAACAGGTATTTAAAATACACAAAGGAGCAAAATGAACAAAAGCTACAAAAAGTTCAGATTAACTTAACTGTTGGGAGCGGTGGGGGGGGGACAACCATTTCCTTCTGCATACTGGACTAAAAAGTCAGCTACCAGACAAAAGTGGTTGTTGGTCTGAACCGGCTACATGGTGGGACGTTAACGTCCAGGCGGTTAGAAACTCATCAAAGTGACGATTTTGGCAAAAGAACAGTGAAAATGCGTTTGGCTTGTTTTTATACTCTGGGATTCTTTAAACGGTTTTAAATATCCTCACGCCAGTCTCTTCCAGTATGTCACATTCTGTAACCACTCAAAGAAAGCAGAACAATAAAATAAATAGAAAAAGCTGGAAGGGCATGTTGTCCCGTGTTGAACCTGAGACTGTAAACTGCTTTATCCCCCCGACGAACGCCGAATCAACCTGCTACACAAACGCTACACAATTGAGCAAAAACTGCTCGAATGGACTTGTAATGCTTCTCGGATTTTAAAAACATTCAACAAAAAACAACTCTTTATTCAACATTAAATGTGAAATGTTCCACATAAATAGAACAACGAGATGAAACGAAAAGGGAAAAAGATGCAGAGAAGGCGGCAGTGGGTTTGTAGAGGCAAAAATTAATGACCATTTCAAAAAAGTGACCAAAAACAAAACTAAAATACTAAAGTAACAGAGTCCGTGTCATCATTTTCAATTCTATGCAATCATCTGGCTCAAACGCAAAAAAAAAAAAAAAACCACGTGAGACAAACAACTGTTGGATGCACTGACCCGGTACCATGAAGATACGTCGATGTTGCAGCAGTATGTTCTCTTGAAGGGGGAGGACAAATACTGTTGTTGTACTCAGTAAACAGATAAAATAAATTAAGCTGAGGTAGCTTCGGTTGTTCCTCTGCAGTAGTCCGAGTCTAACCTGCCGCTGCCAGTTTGCATACCTTCTTTGTTTTTGTCGCTTTGAATTGGAGGAAAGGCAGAGTGAGCCGGGCTCAGGTGAGAGGCCTTCTCCAGTCTGCATGTACTGAAACATCTTTTAAAAAATAATTATGTCATCTAATCTTATAAAGCTTCAGGAAACACCCCAATTCATCACAGTAAAAAGAACACGTACTGTGAGAGCCCAGCTTTTCTTGTCTGCTGTTGAAAAAAAGTCAGAACACGCAACAAAAAGAAGGAAACGGTGTAGAAGATTTTAGTGGCGGGCCCTGCCTAGAATGGCCTGGATCACTGGAAATTCACCCATGAAACAACAGTTTGAAGCAAAGCATCGTCATAAAAAAGGTACAAAATAAACAGATATACAACATAATACATACGTAATGACCGCTGAACGTGTTCGGAGGTGAAACGGGCGGCCGGCGCGTCGGCACCGTTTGAGGGAGCGAGAGAACGCTTGGCACGACGAATCCTTCCACTCGCATCGTTCGATCTTTGCATATGCTCCGACGGAGGGAAGGTGGTCTGACCTCCCCCCAGCTGGGCTACACTTTGACGGGGCGTGGACTAATTATGATTTCTTCTGTTTTGTATTTTGAGTGCACATCAGACGCAGACACACGAGGAGGGTCATCTACAACTCTGATGTTACAGTTCGTTTTTGTTGCCAAATTAAAACTGTTAAAACTACTTCAGAATGTGTTACGTGTTTTCATTTGATCTAGTGTCATAAATATAAATATTAAAATCACTGGACTCGGGTGTTAGGCCCCGCCCCCATCATGCAGCCTGTTTAAATATGTCAGGTTTTAATAAGGCACACACTAGGCAGTGCAAACTACAGTCGCCCTCCAATTTGTACTGCTTCCAGGTCCTCTGTTGGGGGGTGGGAGGGGGTACAGACTGACAGGGAGGGAAAACATTCAAACCGTGGATCCATCGTTAAAGAGTGAGGGTTCAGCTATCCAGGAGATGACCAGAGGAGCTCTGCCTGTTCAGGACTGAGATTCTTTAAAACAAATAACTCAATGTGGTTGGGGGGGGGGGGGGGGCAGCTAACAGCTTCCAAACACCTGATAGCTGCTGTAACCAAGAGGGCGTAACAGCTCCTGATCCTGCTGTGCTAACCTCGTGGAGTGTGTGCCCTCACATGCTGAACTGGCAGAAAGAACCAGGCCAGTGAGAACAGACGATGGTGAAGAGTTCCACTCCAGGCCGAAGAGGGCTTCAACGGTGTCGTTCAGTGATTCTGAACTCCAGCTCTCCTGGCGGCTCTCTGCAAACACACTTCTGCTGGTGAGGGTCGGTGTGTGTGAGTGTGTGTGTGTGTTGGTGTGTATGAGCTGCCTGCTGTGAAAGTGGCCAGGTCGTGACGTGACATCGCCCAATCTGTTGGTGTGAAAAGTGATCCCAAGAGCAGCATGGATAAAAGTTAAGATAGCACCCGATTAGCACCAGGGTTGTCCATCACTGTTGATGTGCGTGTGACACACACACACACATCTGCACACCTCCAGGTGTTTGGTTGTGTATAATGGGTCTGGATCTGGCCAGGTTCCTGAGATGGTAGCACCAGTAAATGTGTCAGTTCTCCTCGTTTTCCAAGCGAGACGAGGGCGTTTGTCTTGAGAAGTTGGACTCAGCAGCTCCTTCATGTTCTCTCACTCCGTGTGTGTGTGTGTGTGTGTTGTCGTAGTCCAGGGCTGTTCAGGATCTACCTGAAAGGTGTGTCGTCTCCATCTCACAGGAATGTATCAAAATGCTGACTTCTCTCCTCCATCTCCTGTGACACACACACACAAAAACACACACACGTTGCTTAATCCCAGCCAACACAGCACAATTGGATGTGTGTACAAAGCATCTGCGCACCACGGCTTCAATATTACTCGGAAATTTCCCACAGCAAACAACGGCTTTCAGCGTGATAAATGATGTAAAGTGAAGCTAAGCTGCGCTGCGGTGAGACGGGCCATATTGTCTCAGCATGAAAACAGCAGAGTTTGACACTGACTACATCTGAACTGAGCCGGAGGAGGAGAGATGGATGTTAGGCTGCAGCAGACCGTGATTAATGCCTTGAAGATGTTCTGCTGTGTGTGTTCTCATCTGAATGGTGGATCGCTGCGACAGGGGCCCTTACGAGATATCAATTTCGGCAAAAGTTTGAAAAAATAAATAACTATCAACTTTAGAGCAAAAACCAATCCTACACTTGTAAAGATGGAAACTTTTCCACAGAGAAACACTTCTTTATGACAAACTTGCATTACACACAGCTTCCAGGAAACATCAGGATGACAAGACTATTTGACATGATTATCAACAGGAACCTCGGCAGATGCTTCTTTAATGTCAACTTTTTTCTCTTTTTTTTTAGGTTGCTGTTTAAACATCTGGAGTATGTAGCAATAAATCCATGAGTCTCTGCATGTAAAACAGAAAATGAAAATATAAAACTGAAGAAGTTTTAGGTGTGGATTTCAAATGTGAACGTTTGTTCTCTTGAGGTTTGCACTGATTACACACAGAACTTGTGCATTTAATTCATAAACCATGAGACAAACTGAAGACTGGACCGTCTCTAACCACGGGACAATGCCCTGCAACAACTCTCACAGTCAACATGTTGGTTTGGAGATGAAGGGACCTCAAACCAACGTTCAGATTACGTGTTGGTTCTAAGATAAAACTGCATCTTGCTTTGCAGAGGGGACTTTATTTTTGTTTCAAATGTTCAGACCTCCGTCCCACTGGATGATGACCCTATTACTGAGGATGAACATTTTAAGCAAAAACAAATGTCAGTGATATGTTGAGCTTCAAAACGTTATACCTGCAGCCTCGAGCTATATTTTATTAGTTGTTGTATTTGAGCTGAAAATGGAAAAATGGGCAAAAAGCTTTTCCACTGTCTGTTCTAACAAACATTCTTCATCATCAGATGAGTTTAATTCTGTTTGGAGGTTCTCATTGTTTGAGGATGCTGCTGCACTATTCAGTATTCTGTCTGATGGGATGAACAGGTTCCAAAACTAACACTGATAACCCACAAAGTCTGTTGGGGGGGAAATAAAGTAATAAAAATAAATAAATACAAACAACAACAAAGCCACCAGAATGGAACACAAATAAATACATTGCACTGAGGACTCTGGAGGCACAAACCATCTTCAGGTTTGACTAAGTACTACCTGGACCACTGTGTTGCAATGGTAATGGTCATCAGATATTAAATATACGTCTGGCTGCAGTCTTACTGGAAATGGCTAGTTCTACATTTGCACACTTTTCACTGTTACAGCTGTGGTTTTAGTTGCTGCTGCTGTGATTGTGCATAAATTGTGCGCAGACTGATGTTTACAGCAACCTATTTTCTAGGCAGGTTCTAGGACAACAGCACAGAAATGGCTGCCAGAAAATGAAAAGATGAAGAAAGTTTTAGCTTGAAGCTACAAGGCTTCAAGGCTGGTGATTTAATACTTAGGGTTATTTTTGCCTTCTCTGGCCAGTTAAGGACTCATACGTCCGTATGCTCTTTGTGGACTTCACGTCTGCCTTCAACACCATGATCCCCCAAACCCTGATGGACAAACTATTCACACTAGGA
>JARVGS010000222.1:10643872-10654482 GCA_031762315.1 Hypsolebias antenori | reverse complement strand
TTGGCACAAAAATGCTGAAAAGTAGCCAAAAATGCAGAAAGAAGCTGAAATAACAAGAAGTGCAAAAATTTTGGAATTAGCTGAAAAATCTTAATTAGCATAAAAACAGCTGAAATACAAAAAAGCTGACACCTGCAGAAATTAGCTGAAAGGAGCATAACAAGTTGAAATTAGCAAAGAAGTTAGAAGAAGACAAAAATGTTTTAGTTAGCAGAAATAATCTGAAAGGAGCACAAAACAGCAAAAAACAGTTGAAATTAGCTGAAAGTAGGTTGAAAAAGGTTTAAATTTGCACAAGGAAGCTGAAAGAAGCTGAAGCAGAACAAAATGTGAAAGGAGCTGTAAAAGGTTGTAAAGACATTTAAAGATATGAAAGATGTAAAATGAGCTCAAATTATTTTATACGAGGAAAAAAAGGCAGCAAAGTTTAAATATTTCAAAAAGCTAAAGTTGCACCAATACCAAAAGTCATAGCAGGATAGTCCTGAATGAGCTGAATGTTTTGATATGATTTGTTGAAATAACACAAAAATTGTGGAACAAGAAAGATGCCGAAAAATGTACGGAAGAAAAATGGATCACAATAGAGTGAGTACCTCATAAACATTCACACAAATAGTTTAAGAGGATGGCTGAATTTCACCGTTTTATTTATACTGTAGTATATTTTAATAAATACAAAGGCACAAGGATGTTTATCACATTATAATATCCAGCACACAAGATGAACAAGAACTGAAATATATATTTTTATTTATTATACAGTTAGCTGAGACTGAGTGACTGATTGTCCAAAAGTGACTTTGACGTCACCACAGTCCATCCCAGGTAACTCACCTGGTCAAAGAGCAGGCGTAGCTGCCGTTCAGACTCTCCCACCCACTTGCTGAGGCAGTCGGCTCCTTTCCTCATAAAGAAAGACACCTTTCTGTCTCCCTGACTGCATTCATTGGCAAGCGCCCGTGCAACCAAGGTTTTCCCTGTTCCAGGTGGGCCATAGAACAAACACCCTCTATAAGACAGAGAAAAACAAAAGGGACCATGATTCACAGGATAATTACTCACTGAGCTGATTCATGAACATATTACCGTAGTTGTATTTTTTTTAATCCCCTGTTTATCCATTATAAATGCAAATATTTTTCACTGTTTTGTCTCAAATTTATGCTCCGTCTAATCTTCACTAATTTCTACATCTATTTTGGTAGAAAGTACTAAATCAAAAACATTATCAGAGCAGACATTTTGAGAGTTATCCTCACCGGGGAGGCTGAATCTTGAACCTCTCAAAGATCTCAGGGTAAAGCAGCGGGAACACCACCATCTCCTTTAGTGACTGAATGTGATGACTGAGGCCGCCCACGCTGTCAAATCTCACCTGAACGAAGAATATGCACATTGATTGTTGTGAACTGAAAAACATGAACTGGAATTGTGTGGAGCATATTTCAGCAATCAGTATCTAACCTGCAGTGGACAGCAAAGTAATCTCAGTTTAAAGAATTAGGGAGTTCTTGTGAGAAACTCCATCTACGACAACTCAAATTGATTTGATGCTAAAAACTGTGATATATATTTTGACATACTGCTTGTGCTTATTCTAATCTGAGTAGATGTTAGCTTGTTTCCTCACATGCAAATTTCTCATCACTTCTTCAAATCTGGCATTGTTCTGACTGATGTGTGTTGCAGGAGAGATACTTTTAACCAGTCCACACAATTTTATTTCAAGAAACACAATGACTGAATCTGTCCAAAAGTTGATTTAACAACCATTAGGTTTTCCACTCACTGATGTGTCAACGTTCATGGGGTCCACGTCAGCTAAACTTGCACCGACTTTCACTCGATCGCGCAGCACACCACTAGCCAGGTCCTCCGCTGTCAAGTTCATGGGCAAACACCTGTTGGAATAAACATACTTGTAGTAATATCTCCATTGTAAAGGCAGAACTATGAATAATAGCTCTGGCTTTCTTGGTAAATGTAATGAGAAAAAAGTATTTTAAAAAAATGGTAGTAAAATAAAACAATTATCAAAGCTATAATCTCTACCATACATCAAACCGTTTCTTTGTTATTAAAAATGACAGTGAAACAGAGAAAGAGGGAATAAATAAGCTATACAGCAGTCCCTTGCTACTTTGCGGTTTGACTTTTGCAGACGTGCTCTTTCCCGGTTTTTCAAAGTAAGAGCGTACACAACACGATTGTCAACTTTAATATTACTCACGTGATTGGGACGGTACGGATACAGTAAAAAGTTACTGGAAAAAAATACTTTGAACAGGCGCTGCCATTTTGTAGTTTTCTCTCAGTAAGTCTACACTTTATCAACACTTAAAGGGACTAAATATCCCAGAAGCCAACAGTGCACTACCCTGAATTCCCAAAAAAGCTGTTGCTTTCGGCTGAAATGGAGGGAAAGTTTTGATTCGATCCGGAAGAGTTCGATCCTTGTTCATAGTGACTTCAGCGCTCAAGAGTCATATGGAACCAACTGGGAATTGGACCAGAACTATTTCCAGCTTCACTGGTTAATTTGAGGGCTGCCTGCCAGCCCATGAGGCCTTTCGAGCAGGGAGTCATCGCTTGGAGGTCCGGCGTTCAATGGGACTTTTTTCATCTGGATTTGGACTCGATCAGGACCATTGTGTAGTTTAGTTTACAGTACGTAGCTACTGTGCAGTACATATACATATGATGTTAAAATGATGTAGGGTTAAGAGTTTAGAACATTGTAAGAGTGTGGGAAGAGTTTATAAAGCCTTAAAATAAATAATAACATCCCTACTTTGAGAATTTTCACTTACTGTGGGGGGGGAGGGGGGGGGGGGTCAGGAACGTAACCCCCGTGATAAATGAGGGACTATTGTAGAGGATAAATCAGCAGTTATTACCTGTTCCTGGCACGAGTCATGCTTTTGCTTTTTCTTCGCTCGAAGCGCTCTTCATCAGACGATGAGGTGGTGTCGCTGCTGTGAATGGCGTGTTTCTTCACTCTGGAAAGAATCAAAATATAGATCTGCTTCACTTCACGGTTGTTCGGATCTCATTAGTCAAGCTGGATAAAAACTCCACATGGCTGTATATTCATCTTTAGACTAGAATTGTTTTAAAGGTTTCCTCCACCTTATATGGCTTCTTCGTGCTGGGGATCGGTGAGTGTCAAAAAGGGATGGGTTGCTCTGCTTTCTGTTCACAGGCTCTGAGAAGGCAAACACGAGGTGGTAAACATCTAACATTTTCATAGACATTAACTAAATGTAAATGTGGGGTTTGGATTATTTGGAAACAATCACCGATCGGTGGAGCCTCGTATCTCTGTAGCGTCTTGCGCTGCCTCAGGTTGTACCGTCTGTCATTTTCCTCCTCCGCTTCTTCTACTTCATCTCCTTCGTCATCTTCATCGTCATCCTCTGCATCCTCCTCTTCCTCTCCATGAGATTCTGAAAGCCACAGTTTCAAACTTTTAATAGGAAAAACACCAAACAGGGATCAAACTATGTGGTCAAACTACATTTTACTGTGCCCAGTGAACAACCAATGTGTCTGAGGCCATTCAGCGCAGACAGAGGTGTGATCTCTCATAAGACTTACAGCAGCAGATCTGGTTACCAGCTGTTTGAAGCTACTTCATACATTTACATCGATTCAGCTCCAAATTACGACTTCAGCTTGAGAAGCAAACAAAGTCCCTCTCAAGGTTTTCATGTGTTCCTCACTCCACTGTTTCTTTAAAACGAGTTTAACAGAATACACACCTTCTGTCCCTTCCTCCTCCTCCTCCTCCTCTTCTTCCTCATCCTCGTCTTTGCTCATGACTTTGTGGTGCGCGGGCAGGTTGTACGAGGTCCTGCGCATTGATTTCCTGCGTTTCACCCGGGAATACATGTCCATGTTTTCCTGAAAGAGAAGAAGCTTAATGCTACCACCTGTGTCCGCCTCACAGTGTCGGGTGGCAGTGCCTTTTCTGGTGGCGAGCTGCCCTCACCTCCTCGGTCTCTCCATTCCACATGCGAAGTCGCTCCACCTCACGGCTCTGCCTGATGCTGGTGATGTTGTCCATCTCCTGGAGAACAGCCTCAGCAGTGCTGCAAATGCACAAAGGAAGCAACAAAAGACACAGTTTTTGTAATTATATTTGTAAAGTTTATGATCAGTTGTGATTACACTGGGGAATTCAACAGCAATGCTTTGGTTTGTTGTTCTTCTACTACAGTCCAAAGAACCTGTGCAGCGATGCCATAAAGACTTAATTCCTCCATGAAAGACACAATTTAATGTGTACTGTCTACAGCTACGTGCACATAGCATAGCCCTAGTACACAAAGTTGGTTGTGTAGATATTACTCTCAGGGAAAGATCATCAACCATATCAACTTTTCCTAGAGCAGGATATGAGGACCTCACACTCAAGGATGGAGACAGTCAAGGACTAACAAACTCTGTGGGGAGACAGGCCTGGACTAGAGTGATTGGAGCAGAAACATACATCAAAAAGGTAATGCAATATCAGACAGGTGATGGGGGGGAAGACATCACTGGGAGGGTGCGTCCTGCATGATAGACCACTTCCTCAGTGGTCCTCAACCTTGGTCCTCCTATCCTGCAGGTTTTAGATGTTTCTCTGCTTCAACACACCTGGTGTGAATGAACGAGTGATAAACTGACTTGTGGTACTTAGGTTGTTTTCACACCTGATAGATCGGTAGACTCGGTTCGACTGGGGACCAAAATTCAGAACATCTGTTTACATTTTCAGCTGGTGAAGTTCACATTCACTGTTGCACTAAGTCAGTCGAGCCAACCTGTCCCCCCCCCCCACCCCCACACACACACACACCTCGCCTGTGGTGTTGATGCACCAAGAACTACTGAAGGAAACAACACATAAACCTCTGAAGAAGACACTGAGCACAACTTACTTCTGGAAATAAAAACACAAACGAAGTGGCGTCGAATTTTACCGGTTTTAGGATTTCTGTTTTGTCATTTTTTAACAATGGACTCAGTGTAGGGGAACACCGCCTCAGAAAATGGGCGGAAAATGAGGCAGAAGACCATGGAGAATGTTGTTTTTCACACAAGGTGGCTGACAGCTCCGTATGCTTTAAGCGAAATGTGCGTTTGTTTGCCCTGCACTGTAGTCCACTTCCTGTTTTTGGAGCAGTCTCCGGTCCACTTGCATTCACACTGCATTCGAACCGCGCTAGAGTTCACTTCAATTGGACCGAGATCTAGATTTTTAGGTGGACCACAGTTCACTTTTTTGGTCCACATCTGAGTTCAATCGCACATTCACATCAAAGAACTGGACTTCTAGGCAAATGGACTAGAGTTCGATTAAAGCAGACTAAACAGGGTTGGTGTGAATGCACCCTAAAAGACCTGCAGAAGAGCAGGGAAACAACTAAAACATGCAGGATACTGGTCCTTGAGGACCAAAGTTGAGGACCACTACAAGTTTTATTGTATTCTCTGTGCTCCACCACAGCATGACAGAGCCGCTCTGAGGACCTCTCACTAACCAGTCAGTAAAAGGTGCACCTGGCTTATCTTCTGTCTATTGCTATGTATTTGGACCTGTGCTCTGGGAGTATGAAGCAACTATTTTTAATTACTTTAAGTGAAAGTTTCTCATTTTTAAACAGGGATGCCACAACATTGTGGAAAATTTAGCAAAGGAAAATAAATAAACATAGATTTTATGATTTTTCTTTGTAAGCTCCATGAGTTTTACATAACCTCATTAACATTAATCATTTCTAATATGACTGTATCCATATGCTGTAAAGATGTGACTCAGTTCTCAGCAAACAGACTCTTAAAGCTAACTTATAACATACAAGTTTAATTTATACAATTTAAACATCAATCAAAATTTTCAGTGTTTTTCTTTTTCTTCCATGGTTTTCTCAAGTAAAAGGTTGGCTCATTCTGTTGCAGAAGTCGAGGGCACTGTTCAGACCTTGCACTAAAAATCTATCTTTAAAGATTTAATTGCAAGTGGACATCTCTGACTGTGTTTTCACACTTGACTGTTTATTGCATATCCCTAAATGTTTTTGTGACTGGATGTCAAGAAGTTACTTAACAGACGATATGAAACAAATAAAGCATACTGTTGCTGACTTCACAAAGCTCTGTGTCAGAGGAGTGAAAATTAAAATCCATAATATTCATCCACATTAAAACGATGCTCCAACAGCCATGAGCTGTTCTCTACACAGCTTCACTGTGAACACAACATCAGCGCTGTTTGTCAAACATAATGTGACGTAACTCTGCTGTTCCTGTGATTGACAGCACATTATAGCTTACAGTGACCGCAGCGGGTCCAACCAGCTTTAACAACAATCATAAAAACCATTCAACTAAACTCACCAAGCAGTCTTTGTAATCCACTGATAAAATCCCAATAAACAGATATTTGTTCAGTAAGTAACCAAAACAACAACAAAAAATGTTTCTTCAGATTATATTCATCTGGTGGCCCGGGGGCTGGTGAACACAGTTCAGCCCACAAATGGGTTCATTTTTAAATAAAATAATTTTACACCATAAAACAAACAAACTTAATGATAAATGCTGGATGTCTGGCCCGTGAACTCTTGGCTTTCAGTAACTGTGGTCTCCTAAGCAATTTAGATGAATAGTCCTGCTCTAAGGGATGGAAGGTGTAGTCTTTAATCAGTCGGCAACAAAGCTGACTTTCTTTTTTTTTTTTTTACCCAGAGAAGACCAGGTCTCACATTAGACTACCAAATATTAGAAGGGGTTCAGACCACCTGGACTGTTGTTGACCTGGACTGGCTGTTCAGACTTTCCTTTAGTTTTATTTATCTTTATTTAACCAGGCAAATCCCACTGAGATCTCTTTTGCAAGGGAGGCATGGGCCTGAAGGAAGACTAACATGCATGTTTTTGGTCTGTGGGAGGAAACCGGAGTACCCGGAGAAAACCCACGCATGCATGAGAAGAACATGCAAACTCCACACAGAAAGACCCCTGGTCCAACCGGGGACTGAACCCAGGACCTTCTTGCTGTGAGGCAACAGTGCAAACCACTGAGCGGTCATGCTGCCAAATGCACTACCAAATGTAATCAGATCATGTAAGGTGGATGTCAACGAGAAGTGTCTAATGTTTTAGGCTAAAGTGTTGACATTTCTTGCTTTACGGTCTGATTCAGTGTTGCCAAGAAAAATGTCACTCCTGTGACGCTCAGCTACCTGTTGACCAGCTGGTCGAACAGCAGGCTCTGATTGAGGTGTTGAAATTGGCTCTTCCTCACTCTGCAGCTCCTCTTCAGCTCCACATGGCCATTCATATGGGAGTGGTCCCCCACGCCGCTCTCCTCGTTTCTATGACTCATACTAGCTGCAGCAACAAAAGATAAATTGAAGATTAGAGGGATTTTTTAATTATTATTTTGTGGTAGTTTCCAAATGCACCCGTTTAAAAATAGACAAATGGAAAATAAATGAATTACCGTGGCCATTTTGCATTCTGCGAGATGACAGTCTAGAAAGAGAATAAAAATATGTATGAAATCTGAGCAGGATGCAAAGTTTTTATGTGGCTACTATGTACAGGCTTCACTGTTTGAAGGTTTCTGTTTACAACAAAAAGATTGACCTGCACTATAAAAATGTGCACTTTAGAAACTGAAAATATTTAATTTCAAACTGACCTGGTGCGGTAGGTGGTTACGCCCCAGCTGACCCTCTGGCCCTTTGCCTGAGGGGACGGGGAAGTGTCACTGGAGCTTGGCTCAGACACCCTCTTCCTCCGCGCTCGTTTGGAAGGGGGTGCCAACCGTGGACTGCTGGGACTGCTCGCATCACTGCCGGGCTCCTTCTGTTGAGCAAACATACAAGAAACAAAAGGGGTAAAGAGAGAGAAGCGAGAGAATACAAGACTGGAAAAACCTTGACAGTACCAGATTAAAAAAAAGAAACAAATATAGCAGACAAAAGGACATAATTTAACAAAAAATAAATAAAAAAGACCCCATCAGTCAATGTAAACCAAACACTTCAAGGACACAAGCAAGAAATAACGTCTACAAATTGGCATGATGCCTTTTAACGAAGCATATACTCCTTAAATCAAAACATCGGCAGAAAAATGCCCTTGACGCCTGTGCCCTTACAGAATAACTTCACAGCTGGTATGCGAAGCGTATCTTAGTGTTGTCATAGGCAACTGCCCGCCTGTACCACCACATGAACGGTTCATCTGACTGGTTTTTGATAAATGACAGAAAGAATGCTCCAAGATGTGCACCCCAGTACGTTTTGTTTTTAAGCAGACTCACAAAAAAGAAATACCGTTCAAGCTACGTTCACATAGGCACAGCTGGAAATTATCATGCTCCGTTTTGTGAAAATCTTTAATAAACAAAACCAGATGATAACTTGTAAAGCAAAAAAAAAAAGGATGTCAGCTTAAAAATAATGCATTTTCGGAAACTGTGTGCCATAATGGGAAATCAAAGATTTGCCAAAAGCACAACATTGTTGTGCAATAATTATACTGGCTGCAGCCCTTTGAGGAATGATTTGAGTTTGTTAAACCACAACTTCTCCCTGCCACATTCACCCTACTTAGAAAATAAATGTGCAGATCATCATCACCATTGTTTGAGCTGGATGCTGCAATAAACGTGAAAATGACTGGAGGACGCACTTTTCCACTGTTTACATTTTGAGACAAAGGCTGACAGCTCGCGGGTCAGACAGTCCAAACTAAAGCGAAGTCCATGATGCAATGAAGCAGGTCAGCATTACCAACAAACAAACAAAAAAGTTGTCTGCTTGTGTTCAATACGCGCAATTTCAGAGCAACTCTTTTGTGGTCCTTGGAGCTATTTACAACATAAAGTTCACCAAGTTCAGACTTCTTAAAAACGGGACTTGAGCCAGCCAACTGTTGTGGACCTGCACTCCCTTCCCCCACTGTAAGCTAGCTGACGGGCTAGCTATTCCCCCACAAACGAGAGCTCAACATATGTTTTAAACCAAAAAAATGAGCAAATATATTCCCAGGAATGAGATTTAGAGTAGAGCTATTAAACTCTTGTCCAGTGGCCGTATCTACACGGCTAATATTTGATGACAATGGTGAAATAAGTCAGCTGGGTAACATTGCCCAAACACAAAGGGAACTCTACTTGGAGCTAGCCAGGAGTTCCAAGTCGCTAGCTTGTATTTTGACTGCTGCACAATAAGTTTAGCGCAAACGACACGCAAAGGAACAGCGGCATTCAAGGCTTTCATTCTTTATTTGTGTGACTGGGTGGGTGTCAGTTTGACTGGCGTTTCTATTTCGCTGTAAATAAAAACATTAGTTGGAGCAGCTTGAGGCCAGAGCTACACAGCTAGCTAGCCAAACTAGCAGAGGCAGCTAGCTCGCCGGTAAAGAAAAGAGCCCGGCTTACATGTTCCTCTGAGTTTCGCTGTCTTCTCGATGACGACCTGGTCCTGGAGGAGATGAACGTGCCGCTCCGGTTCCGAGCGTTTTTCCTCGTGTTCTCCATGCTCCCTCCTTCACACTGTCCTCATTGAATCTCGCCGACCGGCTCCAAACACCGCCTCAGTGAGCGCAGCATCGAGGCGCCATTTCTCCGCTCCCTCCCAGAGAGTGGGTTCGGCAGGTGCAGTCGTTTCTGCTCACTAAATATTTAGCTAACACATTATAATGTTCACACTGTGTGCAAACTAGAAACACTTACAAATGAGGGGAATGAGCTATTGTAGACTGCATTTGAGGACAAATATTATTTTGCATAGACACTACAGAAACTCTAGACTGTTCCTTTTTTTTTTTTTTTCAATAAAACCATTAATATTTAGTGACAGTTCTGAAGAAAAATGTAAACACTTATTTTTGTAACAACCTAACCTGACAAAATGGCTACGTGCTGAAGTATGAGCTGTAGTGTAAAGAGAACCACCATCAAAAGAACAGTTGAAGCCGGTGGCCAGTTTGGGGTTACCATGGTAACCACGCACCTGCTTGCTCGACAGCACTGCAGACAAGACATGCAGACACACTGAGTAGAAAACAAGTCTCAGACAAACAGTTGTGCTGCAAATATGAGCTGTAATTGAAAAATCCTAAACTGTAAGGGAACACAAAAATCTGGTTGTTGCACAGTTCTTGCACATAAACTGTTTTAAAGTTTTACAACTACAGTACATGTATTACAGGAAATATCGCCAAGTTAAAGAAAAAGCAGTTACAGTTTTAAGGAGAAACTTCCTTTTATTTTCGTAATTTCCCTTTATTTCCCTTGGTCGTGGACTTCAGACAGAGCAAGCAAACGCACACACACACACACACACTGAACATAGGAGGATCTGCAGTGGAAGTGGTCTCCAGCTGCAAGTACTTGGGTGTGCACCTGAATGACAACTTCAGCTGGGGCAACAACACCACGAGCCTGATCAAGAAAGCTCATCGGAGACTCTACTTCCTCAGGCGGCTGTGACGAGCTGGTCTGAGAAGCTCAGTCCTCACCTCCTTGGTGTGCAGTGGAGAGCATCCTGTGCTCCAGCATCATCGTGTGGCATGGAGGCTGCACAGCTGCAGAAAGAAAAGCT
>JARVGS010000222.1:10619014-10630257 GCA_031762315.1 Hypsolebias antenori | reverse complement strand
ATCCACTGTGAGACGCTGCTGTATACAAGACTGAGTTTGTTGCAGCTCCTCAGACTGAAGAAGTTTTTTGGATAAAAGACAAAAACGTTTCAACAAAGAAGAATCCGTCCGGAGGACCTGACTCAAGCTTGTTAGATTTATCTACCTGGATTATTGAGTCTGTATCAGGTATTTTGTTCAAAGCTTGACATTCTGTATTATCTTGTGATGTTGAGAGATGTGATACCTTTTAGTTTTTAGAGTTGAGCATAAAATCTACCATCACACCAGAGTTTAGCTCAGTATCTGTAGCACTGATTGAGTTACAGCTCATTTCTGCCAAACTGAGGTGACTCCAAGAGTTAAGAGTTGTACATTCAGTTATTGCTTTCTGACAGTTTTATTGTTCAGGAGATATTTTGCTAACACTACAGACTTATAAACACAGACACAGTTATTGTCCATTAGTCTTCAGTGGCAGGTGATCAAAATAAAGTCACTTTAAAACATCAGCGTTGTGTTTAGACACGTCTTTCCTTCCCAGCTGTTATTTGTTGGTTTCGTCTTCACCATCAAAAAGAAACTTTCAGTAAAAAAGTTGTTGGTTTCAGACCACAACAAGACTTTGTAATAATCCTATCATGAGGTCCTTTGTTCTGCTGATTGATCTGAACTCTGTCCCAGGGAGCTCCCAGCAGAGTGGGAGAGCAGAGCTGAAGAGGAGGAGCTGGAGATCAGTGTGGAGGACATGAAGGAGGAAAACTACGTTCACAAGAAGGCCACTTTCCACCCCTTCAGCGGGCGAGGATACCGACTGGGCAGGTAGGATTTATTAGCTGTGAGGGAACCGTTTTGACTGATCAATGGTTTAGATTTATCACTTTACCCAGTTTGAGTTTGTTTAGCATAAAATAAATAATTTAAAATATGTACAGACTGAACTGATTTTAACTCTTACATTGTACTTTAGGATCATTAAATACTATTTTAAAAATGTTTTTTCTCCCACAATAAACTACCAGTATTCAGTATTTTATCTCAGCCTGAAATAAACATATCAAATTTAAATCTTTTTTTGTTTGTTTGAACTCTTTAAGGACCTTTAATTAAAAAAAATCTCCACATTTCTTTTTTTTTTAAATCAGAAAAAACAAAACAAAAACATGTTTATTTTATGGCAATTTTTGTAAGGAAGAAAAAAAGCATTTCCCCCCATTAATAGGCCCAAAATGATTTTTTGGAACAAAATAAAATTCCAGTCCAGCGTTTTGAGACTCTAGTCAAAAATAAGGCCTTTTCTTTGGTCTGACTCGTGTCTTTCAGTGTTGACAGGGAGTTTTTTTTATTTGTTTCTTTGTTTTATCTTGTTTTTGTACTCTTTTTGTGGACAACTCCAGTTTCAGATTTGTTTTTTTCTTTTACCGGCCCAGATATCATAGCCAGCTAATGTCATCCTACTTTGGGCATCAGCTGTGGAACAGCTTTTGCAGACTAAATGTTTACTTGTGCACATTACACGTGAGTTTTTGCTCTTTATAGCTAAAGTTTTGTCAGACGACATGAGAGGCGGGTCTCCACAGCGACGTCTGACCAATACGTACTGCTTCTAGAGTACGATGAAGTCTGCCTCTCACTAAATATTTACTGAAGCTAAACGTAATCACAAAGCACCGCCTACTGAGCTATTATAAAAATGTAAAATATAGGGATAGAAGAGGGAATATTACAAAATTGTATTCTAATGTGGCATAATTTTTCCCCTCAGGAACATGAGAGTAGTAAAGTTACTGTGAGGTTATGAGTCAAAGTCAAATTTATTTATAAATCACATCTAAAACAGCAGCTGTTACCAAAGTGCTTAAAAATAAGATCAAAGGCATTAATTAATGAGAAAATAATAGCAAGATATTATTAAAAGCATCATAAGAAAAACATAAACACGAAAACAATGAAATGCTAAATCAATCATTTGAGAGCGTTTCACAAAGTTCTGACAATTTTTTTAAGAAGAAGGATTTTTAGACTTTGTCAAGAAAAATGAATATTGACTGCACCCAAATAAATTAATATACAAAACCACGGATAAAAACAAGCGTGTTGTGGATATTTTCTCCAAAAGACGAGGATTAATGTTGAATGTTTGAACTCCTCCTCTATTTGTGTAATATTCATTCACACCACTAGGTGTCACTGTACAGCTATTCATCAGAATAATAAAAGGCCAATCGCTCAGGTGCAGCTGCACAACCTTTTGACAGCTGTTCCAAACAGTTAACAAATAAAACAAACTATTTACCATCAACATAGATCAAAACAAGCATAAAATCCCGTCTGCTCAAGCTGCTGACACTCTGAACTGCTGGTTAATCTGTTATTTATTCCCTCATCCATTCCCAGCGTCGCGCCCAGAGTCGTGGCCAGGTCGCCATCTGTGCACGAGGATGGAGAATCTCCTCCCATTCCCATGGTAACATTAGATCACTCCCTTCCTGTTACTTCGCTGCAGATCTGGTTGGCTGACGGCAGGAGACTGGTTCAGAGGTTTAACCTATCCCATCGGTGCGTATCTCTGCGTTGACACCTAAACACACCACCTCACACACGGAGACATCACTCTGCATGTGGAATGCCTTCACACCCGCTGCTCCCACTCAAATCCTATAATCTCGTGCATCGCAGTAGTTTAACTGCGGGTTGAGTATTTCTTCTTGTAGTGATGTTTAGGATTACGTAATGCTTTGTTCTGGGCTGATGTAGTTTAAAAGCTGCATGGGACTGCAAAAAAAAAAAAAAAAAAAAAAAAAGGAGATAATCTGAGTTTTAGCAGCAGCGTGGATCTGTAAAATCCCCAGCGAGTAATTGCATAACTCTCATGCAGCATTTATGTACCAGGCTAAAGATAGCGAGGACTGGGCCCCTCCAATCTTAAACCAGTCTCAGTGTGCGCAGGGGGGTAGGGCTGCTGTAGGATCGCTCGTCTACACTGGCTTGGTATCAATAATAGATTAAATCACGCGTCACGGCTGGGAGTAGTGTTTGGGAACGCAGTGCTTCTAAGAAGTAGCTGTAGATATTTCAGTTTTTGCCTCCTCTGCTAACCTGTGACTTCTCGTTCCGCCTCAGGGTGGCTGATGTTCAGGATTTCGTGGCACGCTGCCAGAGGAACTGCCCGCCCTTCGTCCTGATGACATCCCTCCCTTTCAGAGAGCTCGCCGACAAAGAATTAAGCCTAGAAGAGGCGGATTTGGCTCACGCCGTCATCGTCCAGAGACCCCTGAACACACATCCTCTGTTTGGACACTCCTGACCAATCCGGTTCTTGCATTTCACATGGCATGCCTCGCGTTACCCCCTTTCCTGACAGCAGCTTCTACCGTCCCTACATCTAGAGATATTTCTTTACAGTGCGGTTTGTGCTGCCTTTGACAACATTTATTCTCCTCTGCAGCGTCTTTGCTGCAGGTCCGTTCCCTCCAGAGGAGCCACTGACACTGTCCGCTTTGTCGTCTTCCCTCTGGAGGACAGTTTGCCTGAAAATAAACTTTAAATACCCAGACTGCAGCAAAGTCAAACAAATGCTGCTCACCCCCTCCTCATCTCAGACCCACAATGCAACTACTATAGTCTTCCCAAAGCCTGAATACTACTTTTATGCACTGTGTAGCTGTTTTTAACAAGGGGCTGATGGATTACGTTTACAGTTCTATGATAAAGTGTTGTTTTGATTGTACAGTACTGTGATATTTGCCTTCTCTTTTTTTCTTTTTTTTTTTTTTTCCAGGATATTTGTGATTTTATTAGTTTTTAGTGAATGTGTTTGAGGGAGCCAAGAATGTCAGTTCTGCTGTTTGAATTGTAGAAAAACGTATCATAAATCATGATGTAATTCAATAAAAGTCTTTGACAATATGTGTTTTGTTCATCCTGAGTTGGTACCGTATTTTCTGGAGTATAAGTCGCACCATTCAAAAAAAGCATAGGGAAAAAGTTACCGCTGACCTGTTGCCATTTACCAGTGTTACACCATATTCTGTGACCACCATATATTGTGACCATAGGGGGCGCTGTTGCATTTTTTTCATCACTTTGCAATATCTGATAAACGCTTTCATATTCTGTGACCGTTTATATTTTCATAATACTCATGATATTAGTGGTCAGATGTTACTTTTTATTCCTTAGAGGAAATAGAGAGTCAGCAGAAACTGTGTGGCTCAAGTATTTAATGTTTTTCTATAAGTTACAGTGTGGTCACAATTTATGATAACTGCTGTCATATTCTGTGACCATCTATATGTCCATAATAGTCATGATATTTGTGATCAAATTTTACTTTTTATTCTTTGGAGGAAGGAGAGAGTCAGCCTCCTTCATCCAAAGAATAAAAATTAACACCTGCTCACTAAAATCATGACTATTATGGAAATATAGAGGTCACAGAAAATGATGGTGTTTACCTGGTACAGTATTGCAAAGTATAATGTAAAAATGCAGCAGCGCCCCCTACGGTCACAATATACAGTGGTCACAGAATATGGTGTAACACCAGTATGTGTTTAATGGTAAAAGCAGCTTCATTTTGCCTGGGCACCATGGTGCCAGCCGGAGCCACTAGCTTCAGCTTTCCTCCGCCTGCACCAGCTGAGTGAAGCGAGTGTGCACGGGAGGACTGGCTGGTGCAGTTCTTCGAAATTTAAAGTGTCAATCAAAAATTGAGTTATGAATATGGGAAAAAAAGATATAAGTCGCTTCGGTGTATAAGTCGCAGGACTGACCAATCTATGCAAAAAATTGACTTATACACTGTAAAATACGGTGGTTAAGTTATGGTTTGAGAAAAAAACTATCTGGCCATTGAACATGCAAATGGAGTACACAGATGTATGAAACTGATATTTAAAAAAAATCGTTCAGGAGACAACAATATACTGTATTTATCTGGTTGAGTCAGGTCCTCTGGACTAGAGGATGACACGGGAGTGGATTTTCAGTCCTGTCCTGGTCCCACAGAAAAACATCATGTCCTGGTAACATGACTCCTGCACCCATTCAGAATAACTCCCACTCTTGTACTGCTCTTTTTTTTACTCTTCCATTTAGCCTTTAGGCAATACAATAAATTTGATTTGGTCTTCTACCCATCCATTTCTAAATTACTTTGTGTTCTGCAGTTTTATTTCAAAATACATGGCAACAGGAACAGTTCATCTGTGGTGAAATAGGGGTGTGTGTGTGTGGGGGGGCATTCATTGTCTTAATCCAAACAAGACATGGCCTGTAGTCCCTATAAAAAAGGTCTAAACTCAATAATCCAGGTAGATGACAACAAAAATGTTTAAATCATGTCGTCTGGACCAGTTAATATAAAAATGTGTGGATCCTATAGTTTTTTTTTACAGAGGTTCAGCTGTTGAGTCTCTGTTTGTAGATCTTTTGGTGGTCAGTTACAGTAAAAATAAAAATCAACATGGGTCACCATGAACCCAAAAATAAAGTTGCATTTTACTAACTTATTGAACAATTGTTTCTTTGAAACAGTGACATTACTGTCATGTTTCAGATGACGTCCTCACGGTAACGAGCTCGATTCGGCGAAGCAGGGTGTCATGCATATTACCAGACTTCACAGCATTCACAGCATCATTTACACACTGGAAGTCTGGTATTATTGAAAGAAAACTACAAAATAGCGGCGCCTGTCCAAAGTATTTTTATTTTCATTTTTGTCCTGTTGGTTGGTTCCCGCTCCTGTATGGTCCTGTTAACTTTTCGTCCTGTCTCATCCCAATTCTGTCAGTTCTATTAAAGTTGACTCCTGTCCTGCTGGAGTCCTGCGGGAATCCCGTGACCCGTCGGACTCCAGAAAAAATGTCATCCTCTAATCTGGACAGATTCTTGTTGCAAGAAGAATCTGTCCAGAGGACCTGACTCAACCAAGCATGCGTCAGGACATACGGTAGTTTATGTGGACTAAGAAGAAGAAAACTGCATCTGCCGATAAAATGTTTAGATCAAATGTTTGAGCTCAAAAGAGGCTTCTCCATTAAAAAAAATGGCCATGCTAATGTTGAAAATGACAGTTTTATCTGTTCTGTCACAATCCCTTTAGTGCAGGACTGTTCAACTAAACTGCTCATGGGCCACAGTTACTGCAAACAAACAGCTCAGGGGTCAGACATCCAGCGATTAAAGTCATTATGTAAATAAACTAAATTTTACTATGATCTGTTACCTATTAAAATGTGTTTATTTTATTGCATTGAACCATAAATGCAATAAACAGAACACAAAAAAATGTTTTTTTTTAATGAAGTGGGCCAGATTGAAATCTGGCCCGCGGGCTGCTAGTTGAATATTCCTGCTTTAGTGGTTTTTGAGATATTTAACACTAACAGTTTATGCCATTGTTTAAAGATCTCACTCGGGTAGTGCTCAGAGGATTTTAAAGGATGGTCAGCTACTACCACACCAGGTGTTGGCTTTATATTTGTAAATATATTTATATTTAAGTTAAAGTAATTTTTGTGTTTGCTAATGTGGCTTAGTTGTGACCATTTTGGTAGTGTATCTGTTGCAGCTGGACTACGGGGTGCCGTTTGTAAAATTGCACAGTCAAAAATGCACATCAGTTTTTGGTTTAACTTTTAACAAGAAAAAATAGTTGTTTTTTTAAGTCATATTTTCACCATGTTATTCATACATTTATAAATGTCATAGTTCCCAATTAAATATTTAATTTACAAAATAAATATTTAGTTTACAAACTAAATACTTAACTTGCAAGTTAAATATTTAGTAAACTAAATATTTAAGTGTAAATTAAATATTTAATTTACAAAATAAATATTTAGTTTACACACTAAATACTTAACTTGCAAGTTACTGTAAATATTTAGTTAGTTAACTAAATATTTAGGTGTAAATTAAATATTTAATTTACAAAATAAATATTTAGTTTACAAACTAAATACTTAACTTGCAAGTTAAATATTTAGTCAGTAAACTAAATATTTAGGTGTAAATTAAATATTTAGTTAATAAAATAAATATTTAAGTCTAAAATAAATATTTAATGTATACCTATATACAGTATTTAGTTAACATGGTGAAAATGTGACTTAAAAAAAAACAAATATTTTTTCTTATTAAAAGCTGAATAAACCAAAACACTGATGTTAATTTTTGACTGTGCAATTTTACAAACAGCACCCCATAGTGGACATGCAGCGATTGCAAGTTTCCTTCAAAAGTTGTCCAGTGATGTTCTCGCCCTTTTTCCCCTTCATGGTTGTGCACTAACAATGAATGAATCTGTCTTTAATTTGAATATGAAACGAAGGCAAACAAATCATAAAATTAGAAGCTGAAATGAAACTTGTCATGGTCATCTTGTCAAATCTTAGTTTGCAGATGTACGGCTAAAGATTAAATGGCAAATGATTGTTAAAGTGGTATTTTACCAAAATTAACATACGTATTTGGTATTTCTAGGCTTTGGGTCGTTGCCTATTTGTTTCTTTAACTGCCCCAGATCCTTTGTGCTGAACAGTAGAATCAAAGTCTCTGACCCTGGTCCTCGAGGCTCGCTGATGTTTCCCTCCTCCAACGCACGTTACGCACCTGAATCAAATGAATGAATGACCTCCTCTGAATCTCATCAAGTGCTATAGAGGCCCATTAATGACCCATTAATTTTAATTAGATGTATCGGAGCACGGAGATGCTTTAAACACACTGGGTGGTGTGCCCGGAGGACCTGGGATGGAGACCACTGGACTCCCATCTAAAGTGAGTTCTGTGAAAAGGTTTGTGAATAATGTCTTCTACATGTTGTGCACAGCTGTACGAATGACCTCAGTTAGGAAACTAGGTTAGCTCTGATTGGCTGAAGAGCTAATGGCTAGTCCTGGTGGGGTACAGAGCAAAGTGGGTTGCTGCATCTTCAAACAACTCACAAAAATATCAGAGCTTGGTGCATACTCGGTTTTACAAACATCTCCAACAATTTGCAACAACATGTTTATCTTCTCCACACAAAATGGCCCCCCTTGCACCAAACGTGCTACAGCTAGCAGCTACTGTTCGAGCTCACAAATAACAATTTTCTTCCTCAGTTGTCAAGAAATTAAGGCATGCTTTATAACTTTGAGCAACTTTCCCAGATCGCATCAACAATAAACATCCCACATCATGATGCACCCACCACTGTGCTTCATCATAATGCTGTGTTGGCATCGTCAAGACAACGATACGTAAAATGACTGCAGTTAAATACATATTCACACAGTGTTGGTCAATGATTTGTTTTGAATGTCACTTCAAGGTTCAATTATAAAGAACATATTTCTGTGGGTCGAAACACATTAGCCATCCATCCATTATCTGTACCAGCTTCTTTTATGGGTTGTGGGTGTCACTGGTGCCCATGTCCAGCACTGTGCGAGAGGTGGGGGCACCCTGGACATGTCTCAAGTCCATCACAGGGACACATAGAGACAAACGAGACAAACAACCAGTCACTCTCTCACTCACACCTAGGGACAATTTAGAGTCACCAATCAGTCTAACATGTTTTTGGTCCGTGGGAGGAAACTGGAGTACCCGGAGAAAACCCACGCATGCACAGAGAGAACATGCAAACTCCACCCAGTACGGCCCCAGGCGGGATTTGCGCTGACAACCTTATTGCTAGGAGGCAACAGCTCTACCAGCTATGCCACCCTGAAACACATTATATGAACTCATAACAGAAACATTTTTTAAATTTATCTGAAAAAGGCAGAGTGAACGGTGATTGCATTTCTCAAGAAGCTGGCACTGAGAAGTTAAGGCTGAAAGAAGCAGAACATTTTCCAAAAGTTAAAGAAAAGAGAAAAACACTGGCTGAAATTCAAAAAGATTATAAACACTAGCTAAAAATAGCAAAACAATAGTTTAAAACATAAAAGTAGCAAAACATAAGTTAAAGCTAAAGGTAAAAACCTAGCTAAAAGTAGCAAGACAATTGCTAAAAGCTAAATGTAGCAAAAGGCTAGCTAAAAGCCACACGTAGCAGAGCACTATAGCTAAAACTAAAAATAATAAAGCATTAACTAAAATCCAGAAATAGCAGCATGGTAGCAAAATGCTTGAACTAAAAGGAAAGAAAGGGCAAGCTAAAACCTGAAAGAAGACAAAAACAAATATCAGAGAGAATTATGTTGTGGAATTGTAAACCGTTTAATGTGTTGTTGTTGAAGTTCATGTAAATGAGTCCCCGAGGCTCAATGGGATTAACCTGTATACATAAAGATTGAATGAGTGTTTCTATGGAGAAAATATTTGTTAATTAGTTCATGCTCAATAATTCAGGTAAAAAATCCAACAAAATTCAATCAGGTCCTCTGGACGTTGTTTTTTTTTTTTTTATGTTTTGTCTTTCATCCGAAGGACTTCATCAGTCCAAGGAGCCACAACAAACAATGCTATGGCTGCTTCAGAGGAGTCGACAAACTTATCACCAGCAAACTTGGCCCACTATGTGAGTGTGTTGCTTGTGGAACTGAGTTTATTGTGGCTCCTCGGACTGATTAAGTCCTTTGGATGAAGGACGAAACGTTTCAACAACAAACAAAAAATGAGAAACTGTCCATATGACCTGATTGAACTTTGTTGGATTTGTGAATTACCGGTAGGTTAAATACTTGAAAAAGCATAAAAATTACAATAATCACAGGTCTTAGCGCCTATCTTTGAAGGGTTTGATAATAAATGGTGAAAAAGAAAAACCTACGTCAAATTGAAAAAAATAGTAAACAGTATGCTGAATCAGCACTTACACACAAAGCATGTAATAAAAATTACAAAATTAAGTTCCATTTTTTCAAGTCTAAGCACCAAAAACATTTAAACTGAGTCCTGTATTAACCATCATAATCAACCACATGACACCGTAAGTGCCATTTTATTTGAATACACTGGTTCAGTTTAATCAGCGTGCAGCGCGTGATTTTAACTGTATTTTTTCTTGTTTGAAATAAAGTGTGTGCGCTTTCTTCTTTGTCTCCTGTAGCTTTCTGTCTGGACTCAGAAAGGAGGCGAGCACCATCATCCATCTTCAAATATTTAGAGTGGGGGGGGGGGAGGTCGTCTGGTTCAGGACTTAAAGAGAACACATTTCCTTTGTGCTACATATTTAATAAGCCTAAGCACGCAGGGCATTACTTTCCCTTTAACTGCCCTGTTTCCCCTCTGACTGACGGCTCGTGCAGAACCTGAGCTTTCCTTTGACACGTTCTCTCCACGCTTTAACACGGGTCACATGTCTGACCTTTCTGCAGTGGTGCCTTTGTGGTCCTCAGCAACACGATTTTCTTTCTCTTCTTTCTTTTTTTTTTTTGATAGAGGAGATGAATACATGGAATGTAAAGACTCTTCATGACATGTTTGCTGACACGCTCAGTGTGGACAGTAAACATCGGATCATAAATCACACGTAATGGAGCCCATGAATCCAACAGTGTTTTAAATCCCTTTCTCTAAACAAGAGGAACCTTATTTGGCCTTCGTGCAAAACGGTTTCTCAGAAAAACAAAAGGATTCCAACACCTTCATCCTTCAGGTCAGTCATGATAATTTACAGTGAAGTGTACGGTATAATTAAAGGGACAAAACGCACGGTTCACATTCCGCTCGCTTATTGTGCAGCGCACCCTGAGTCACATTGGTGATCTGCTGTCAACCTTTACAGACAGGGTGGAAAAGTTGACTTCAAACTGAACTGGCTTTAGTTTTGTAGCAGATTCCTTGTTAAAATGCTGTCAAGACAACCGATAAGAGTTTGTCAGTTGTTAAGAGTTATCAGTACCTGTAGTTGAAAAGTACTGTACTGTATTTTGTAAATTCACAAACACACTAAAAGTAGTTAAATGTGACAAAGTAGAAAGTCCACTTCGTCATCAGTCCACAAAGAGGATCCAGTTTTGGCTCTTGTAAAAGGTAAATGGACTGTACTTATAGCTCCTTTCTATCTCATCAATATAATCAAAGCGCTTTACAACACAATCTGTCCTCATTTACACATTCACACAGCACTCTACTACATCTATACGTTAATTGAACAAATCATTCATTCAGTGCAGCTCAGTGCAGTCGCTGCACTGAATGCTGCTGCGCGTGCACGTGGCCGGTGTATAGCGAAAATATTTGTATCAGCTGATTTGAACATTTTTAAAGATAATGTTCAGCTCAGACACACTTCTGCTATAATATCAGCCAACAAATAT
>JARVGS010000222.1:10597048-10608609 GCA_031762315.1 Hypsolebias antenori | reverse complement strand
ATCCAACAATAAAATGTAAAAGAAAAACAGTAATAACATCTAAGATATGAACTAAGAAAAACATCAACTAAAAATACGCTAAGCACTAGTAGCATAAACACAATACGCCCAACAGCAGCACGAACATGAGTCTGTGTGAGCAGATGAACACGAATGAACACAGCAACATGAATCCCATTCTTCCATCAGTGTCTTCCACAAGTCAGCCAGTGTTGATTGGTTGCATCGGCCACTTTGGAATAAACAGCACACCTGATATGATCCCACAGATGTTCAGTGGAGTTGAGGTCAAGACTGCAGGCAGACCAGTCCATCCTCTCTACTCCTAAACTCTGGAGGTGTTTTCCGATAGACTATGGAGAATTGTCATTGTCACTTTGTCACTATCTCAACTCTCATCGGCTCCACACAACACTGCACCAGTAAAGGGCCTCTCCACTGTCGGTATCCACCACACCTAGCTCGGTTCCTGGGACCACCTTGTTTGATTTCCAAGCAGGTTGCTCCGAGTGGTTGATTTTGACATGAGCAGCCAGCAGCCGTTGATTAGCCAGCGAAGCTACATCACTGGATGACCCGCTCAGCCAAATTGCAAACTGCATCTGAACCTCCACATCCTCATCGTGTTAACGGACGTCGCCACATGTATTTAGCACATTTACAGCAAGATATCGGAGAAGATGGCGCAGCATGGCTACATCCGGACTCATAAACAGTGTCGGGACAAGCTAGGCAATTCAGGACAATGACAGTCTGAGTAGCTCGAACACAAGACCAGCTACGAGCCCGCTCACTTTGCATTGACAATCCCACTAACTCTATTGCATTGGAGCTACACTTACCAATGGCAAAGCGGTATAACAGACTCCCATTAGGCGGCTGATTGTCAGCACCTGCAGTACCAGCAGCTCAAATCATGAGCCAGTAGCAGAATATCAGAATGACTGGCAGAGGAGTTTTGGCAAGTCTAATCATGAGCACATTCCTAACTCTGCTGCTCAACCCACAAATGCATTTTTCTTACAGAACTGAACAGGCTTTTCAACAGTATAACATTCATTGCCAAGAAGCAATTCTCATGCATTCTCCCTTCCTCATGCAACATCATTGTAAGAAAAGGAACTGACAGCTTTTCAAATGAGTGTTTTCAGATGGCTGGTGACATTTTTACACTATTAAGTGCTACTTATAATGATAGCAGAGGGCTTGAAGCTCCTCATTGAGTCTCAAATGTGGAATCTGCGGTATGACAATTAGAATTGTCAGGAAAGTCCTTCACTGAAGTGGTGAAGTATGTCCTCGCCTCTTGTCTTTAATTATCCTCAGCCGTAATTAAGACCGATTCCTCTCAGAGCCTGAGGATTACCGACCTCAGAGATTAAACTTATCTGTCCTTGTCTCGCTGCTTCTGAATTCTTGCAGACGTTTGGTTTTATTCCGAGCTGGTGCTTTTCCATATCTGCCTGTGCGTTGTGTATGTACGAGGTTTTGTTTGTATGTCCAATCCAGACTGCAGCAGAGGGGGATATCCTGTTTATCCTCTTTGATGATGACTCAGTGGTGCAAGATTGAGTGGGAGATTTTGGTGGGAAAAGCAGAAGTGTTCAGAGACAAGCAGGGAGAGTCGTTTTTGCACATCATCAGTTAAGCAGCACTCTCCAGACACCAAAGACTTTGATTTTTCGTCTTCTTTTTTTTCCATCCCTCTCCAATTAGGGATAATTGCAGTGAGAGTGGAAGAAGAGAGAGTTTTGAAGTTGGAACCACCGCGCAGCCTTTACTTACCTCTGACCCCGCTTGTCTCGCAATTGAATAATTACACACATCCCCCTCCTGGTAATTGTTGTTCTCCAACCCCCTCCGTGTTTTGATGGGGCAAAAGAAGGAGGCAAAGAAAACCTGAGCCGGATAATAACAGTGCGCCGGTCGTGGCTGTGGTCGCTTTGGTGATTTCCTTCTTTCATTTAGCTCATGGGGAGCTGCCAGTCAAGGCCCGGCTGCTGGATGTGGAGCGATGCTAGTTTGTGTGCGAGAGACACTTAAGGTTATAAAAGACAAGAAGCTTCGGGGACGGTTGTAAATACTGGGCTCCTCAGACTGAGTGTCTCATCTTCTTCAAATCTGGAGATGAAAGCTCAAATCCACACGCAGAGTCCTAATGGTTTTAGCAGAGCAAGAGGAAGGATACGGAACCGCCAAGGGTTTCGGTGGGTTTGTCCGGCTCCTCCATAAGCCTCAGCGTCTGCACCCAAAGACCACACTGCTAACAGCCAGCAGGGCTTCTACCTCTGATCCCGTTTTAACTCCAACCCACATGTCTCAATGAACTTTTGTCCTCCAGCCGGACCAGGCTGGTGAATTAAAACCACATTACTGGGATTATTTGTGTGTTTTCTTAGTGAGTGGAATTAGCACCGTGCAATGATAGATGAATCACGGCGAAGTCAGGGAATCACTGAAGCATCACGGGTGTTTGAAGAGATCTGTTATTTTTGGAGTCAAAATGTAAATGACAGCAGGATTTTCTGATTCAGAGTCCGACATGATGATTTGTGTTGCTTTAGAGGAAACGGTTTTCAGATTGTGTAATGCGAAAGGTTTGTATTCAGAACAGTGACACATTTTTGCCTGAAAACACAACATAAAACAAGATATTAGTGCTGATTTTCAGTTTTATTTATTTTATTTTTTTTGCCTATTTTGCTCCAAGTCTGTATTTGTAACACTTTACATCTGGCTTGCAAACAATTTCTGTGCAAAAGCAAATATAGTTGTTTTAAGTTGCAGAAAGGGCGGCACAGTGGCACAGTTGGTAGAGCTGCTGCATCACAGCTAGTAGGTCCCTGGTTCAAATCCCAGTCAGGGGGTCTCTCTGGGTGGAGTTTGCATGTTCTCTCCGTGCATGCATGGGTTTTCTCTGGGTACTCCGTTTTCCTCCCACAGACCAAAAACATGCATGTTAGTCTGACTGGTTTGTCTCATTGTGTCCCTGTGATGGACTGGAGACCTGTTCAGGGTGCCCCCCGCCTCTCGCACAGCTGTCGCTGGACTTGGGCACCAGTGAGCCCTGCAACACGAAAAGGAAGAAGTAAAAATAATGGATGGATGGATGCAGAAATGGAACCTTGAGATTCTCAACTTGTAAACCTGACACGATTTGTATTTTTACTTTTTTTACTTTTCATTCACTCTTTTCACTACTTTTCCTTTTGGTTGCCATTTTATTTTAACTTGTTAAAAAAACAATAATTTACGCATCTTTTATGACTGTCTATTGTTGTCCACTGTTGTCATCACTCTTTGTTAAAATCAGTTCTCTCTTGTAAATGAGTCCTCGAGGCTCAATGGAATTAACCTGTTTGAATAAAGGTTGAATGAACTTTGCTTTGTTTTCCAGTTTCCCACATTTTTGATCAGAAATCCCAAATGTTTCTCCTCCATTTTCCCCCTTTTTGATTCATATTATGGTCAATAAGGAAGAAGCAGGTAAAGATAATGGATGGATGGAAATTTGTGTGTATGTTCATTCATTCATTCATTCATTCATTCATTCAACCTTTATTTTAACAGATATATCACAATGAGCCTAGGAGACTCATTTACAAGCGAGACCTGTTTGGACAGAAAATAAAAATTGGTGAAAAATGACACATAGGGTTTGGAGACAAAAAAAATTCCTAACATGCTCTTAATCTTTGGCTGAAGGTTAACAGCATGATAATAAAAAAAAAAAAAACTTGCACAACAAGCACATAATGACGGGGACGTACATAGTTAGGTTGATGACATATATTGTTTTGCTGAGGTCAGAATAAATCCTGAGTGTAACCTGATCATGACTTTCGTGTCTCCTGCCTTCACAGACCAACCTGAGCCAGAAGTTGTCCGTGTGCAGCAAACTATGTTTTGCCATTGGTGGAGCGCCGAAGGAGGTGGCTGCCAGCGCCACAGCCTTCTTCCTGCAAATCTATCTGCTCGATGTTGCTCAGGTAAACCTGTCCGGGGGGGGCAGAGAGTACGTGAACGTATATAAAAATAGTGTCTGCGGGTCTCATGTGTGAGCTCTGAACTCTGTTTCTGCTCCGCTCTGCAGATCAACGCCGTCCAGGCCTCCATGGTGTTGTTCGTAGGTAAAGTCTGGGGTGCCGTAACCGATCCCATAGTTGGTTTCTTCATGACAAAAAGCAGGTGGACCAAGATTGGCAGACTCATGCCCTGGTAATCACACAATCCACAGAAAGCGTCAGCACAACTAAAACGGCAAAGATTCAAAACTCTGCGTTTTGAGACAACTACCGTAAAAACGGACGACAAATTAAAATAAAGACTTTCGCGCCTCGATGGAACGCATTTCTGAGCTTTGGCAGTTTTTGTGTTTGTTAGGGTCGATTAACTGTGGCAGCCATCTTGAATCAGGTTGATTCCTACTGTAAATGCCAAAGTTGTAAATGAAACTCTTGTGATCTGTTAGCACTTGGAGTACGTGTTGACAGATTACAGATGTGTACAAATTTCTGAATCTGTGATATTTGGCAAACAGACAAACTTTTGACAATATAACTTTTGCAATACAGTATTAATGACCTTGATTATCTCAATATACACCTTATTTTATTATATTATTATTGTTCATTTTGTTTATCTTTTGTCTTTAAGCTGCTGTATTCATACTCATCTGCTCATCACAGACTCATGTTCTGGCTGCTGTTTTATACATCGTATTATATTGAACATTATTAGTGTGTTTATATCTTAGATCCTTATATACTGTTTCTTTTTATACTTTATATTTTGCCATTTTTGGATGTAACTGGGACCTTGAGTACAGTTTCATTCCACCTCATGTACCGCATGTGATGCAAATTACATTAAAGTCTCCTTGAACCTTGAACCCCTTAACCACACAGAGGCAGTAAATTAGCATTTTTCACATCTGCAAATCTTGAATTACTAGAATGTCACAGTCAAACCCTTTTAAAGATTATTAAATTCAAGCATCACATTACGGTATATATAAAAATAGTCTTAACAATTTAGCTTGTTTCATGCTGATTTAGTTTCCAGTTTCCTAAAAGTGCCTTTTTTTAAAGCCACTCAAAAATGAGACTAAACTGTTTATTCACGTGTTTTTTTTTTTTTTCTCCCAAAACCTTTGGTCAGGTTATTTCTGATTTCTTTTGGGGAAAAAATATCTGTTTTCCCTCCACACAGCCAAGCCTGTGTATAAAAAACTAAAAAATTTGTTCATAAATTCTCAAAGCTGTTTTGCTCCTTTGCCCTCATATATAATTATGGTGACTGCGTGCTGCTGATGTTTGCTGCAGAATCTCAACAAAAACAAGCAAAGCGTCCCGTGTTTGGAGGAGGATTTTAAAAAGGCTCCTCTAAACTCACCTGAGGATTAGATAAACAGCAGCTGTGTTTAGCTCTCCGCTCGCCCTCGGCTGAACCAGTTTGCTTTAAGGGCATTGATTGCTTTTTCACTTTTCATGCCAGGACGCATTAGACTGGTTTACATGCTTTATTTTATGATGTGCCGCTCAGCTACATCTCTTGTGTAACGCCTCGTTCCACCGCTGGCTCTTGCACCTCTCAGGGCCTTCGGATTGAAATGTTACGTGTGACAATGTGGATTTCTATTCATCCCCTACTCTCAAATAGGATTTGTCTTAAAGCTGCTAAGCATGCATGTGTGTATTTCTTTTTAGAACACACCAGCGTGACAGTTTCTATCACGACACCAAACCCTGCAGATCTGGAGCGAGTCCAAATCCACAGTTACCAGAGAGCCACGCTCAGCTGCAGACAGATGCTGATGTTTAATCAGCTTTGATTACCCCTGGGAGCATGTAGATTTGTGCGTTCCTGATTGTGTGTGTGTGTGTGTGTGTGAGCAGAACAGTGTTTGTGATGACAGGGTAAGACACTCCCTGAGTTTTTATCCTATTTGGAAAGTCCCGTCTGTCCATTCAACAGGAAGCTTACACATCCACAGGCAGACATTTAGTGATTTGTATCTTTGCCCTGAGTGCTTAACGATGGAAGCTTTGGGCCCTAAAACGTCCCTTTGGGTACTGGTTTGTTGATTATATGTGACTGCTGCTGCTGTGAATTACCAGCAAACAGCAACAACAACAACAACAACAAAAAAAAAAACTTCTAAGACTTTTTTAATGCAATTGAAGAAAACTGAAAAAACAAAACAAAAAAAATAAACAGTAGTGGTTGGATAAGTTTCAAACTCAAGGCTCCAGCGCTAAATTTGGCCCTTGTTAACATTCATCTGTCCTCCAAGATGATATTTTTAATGTTAAATTTTTGTATTGCTTCACATTTTGCTTTAAAATAGTACCATGTTTTTAATGATGACTTCTCATGACAGTTAGCCATGTTTGAACCCAAGATAAATGTATTTTAAAATTTCAGTCATCTTTGACTTTATGGGCAAAGAGCAACAGAGAACGTCAAATGGGACCTATCAAACACGTGTCGAGGGACCTGCAACCAAGAAAAGATGTCAAGTATCTGATCTGAGATTATGTATCAGCTGAAATTGGTCCTTTGGATTGAAGCAAGTTAAATTTAGAAAAAATTTTATTTATTTATTTATTCATTTTTCAGTTAAAATTGAACAATATTCAAAACAAAACAAAACAAAACAAAATTTACAAAAAAAATGAAAGGCAGCAGAAAGAAGAAAAAAATCTTATAACATCTGCTCCTTTTAAAACAAAAAAGAAAATGCATATGAAATAAAAATACATTCAAACATAATTTGTCTTTAAATAACATAACAAGCCAAAACCGACTCCGTGCCAAAACAACCAATCCAATAAAAATATGCTAAACAATTTCATATTTCTTCAATTAAACTACTTTTTTTTTTTTTTTTTTTTTACCATTTTCTTAAACAAAAACATTGAGGAAGCTTTTTATTTTTTTTTTTACAATTTTTATCCAAAACATTCCACAGTTTTATACCTTGAACTGATGTGCATCGTTCCTTTGAATTTGTTCGAATTTTTGGTTTCACAAACATTTCTAGTCCTTTTAATTTGTAATTACGGACTCTTTTAATAAAATAAGATTGAATATTTCGATTTACTTTAACTTAGTTTACTGTACTTTCCACCGTATAAATCGCATCAGTCCAAATATGTCTAATAAAGTAGAAAAAACATAAATAAGTTGAATCTATTATGCGTCACCGCTGACAACCCAGAAATGTGGGCTGGTGTTGTGCCAAAAATCGATTGGCTGCCAAATGACGGCCGCGAGAGGACTTTAACAAGAATTTAACAAGATTAACACTTAAAAACAATTATTTGTTTGCTCAACATTATAGAAAAGGTGTGTCTCAGTTGAACTTCTCCTTAATAAATGCACTTTAATGGTCAAATCATCTGCAGTTCTCCTGGGCGTCGCAGCGAAATGCAGCTGATTTGACGTTTGCTCCAGGAGTTCCGGAGTGAAACGAAGGTGGCTTGATATGTCAAGCCAAGTGTCTCATTAATAGCCACTTTTACCTATTAATGAGAAACTTGGCTTGCCATATTGTTCGAGGGCCCTCTAATGGCTGAAAATGGTAGTGTTCAATATTTTTCATGTCAGAATGAAGGAAATTGTCAGATCTCAGCCAAAATTGGGCTATAAATATGGGGAAAAAAAAAAAAAAACATAAATATGTTGCTTCAGTGTCTAAGTCACAGGACATGCAAATTTACGTAAAAAGGTGCAACTTATACGGTGAACAATACGGTAATTTTGTCCCCTTTCTGTAACTAAGTTTGACGGTTCAAAGCTGTAGTTTAGCTCAGACCAATCAGTTTGTCACATCTTCTGAGAGCTCCTCAAACACATTCTGACATTCATGAAGTTGCAGATGCTTCAGGTTTTTGTGCAAAGACTGGAATTAATGCACATGAGATGCCATAAATTGAGAGTAAAACGGATGATAGATTTGGTTTGACTGCTTCAGTTTTTAACCTTTTTTGTCGGATGCCGGTGAATTAGAAATGGGAAGTGCTATAGTAGTAGCCAGTTCATTGGAGCAGGTGGGGTGGACCTCCACCTGAAAATTTTATTCGCCCCACAAAGTAGCTCCTCTTGATAATGTAAATTACTTAAGTACTGAGCTTGCTGTGTACTTCAACTATGCTGACCATTTAAAATGGTATTTAAAATTGTTTTTAGCAGTTCATGCTCTGTTTTTTTTAATTTTTTAATTTTTTTACTTTTTTATGGTTATGGAGCGGTGCATTCAGTGATCAGTGGGCTTTATCATACTACTGAGTCTGCAGTGAGCAGGACTGTTGGCAGCTTCACTAAAGTGTAGTAGAACTTTTTTATATAAAAAAATTAAACAGATAAGTTTTGTTTGTTAGTGGGGTTTTGTGGAAAAAAAAAAAGAATGTTTACTTTCTTACCTGTTGTAGGTAGCTCTGAATGGTCTCAGTTAAAAAATAGTGGCAAAAAAAAATAATAATAATAAAAATCAAAGAACAAATTAGAGCTCAGTGTGTTAGGAAAATGAGTTTAAACATACAGCAGCAAGTCACATGTAGGGGCGGGACTTAAAACATGCTGCATCCAGCCAACAGAAAAAGCTGGTCTCGTTCCAGCTTCATGGTCTGGGTTGCTGTCTGGGGTATAGAAATACCCAGTCTACGTTCTGACCAGATTACCAAGCTAAAACTAATAAAACATCTCCCTTCTCATAACTTTTATTGCGCTTGGTGCTATCGCTATTTTACAACCCTTCACAGAGTTGGCAATTTTGCATTACCATTTGTTTGTCTACATATATTCAGTTGTGAGTGTAAATAGCAGCAGTGACAGCTAGCTGTAGCACTTCTAACGCAGTCTGGGGTCTGGATCTCAGTCCACTTTAGTCTTCACCCCCTCTCAGGCTAACGGTTAGTTCGTCAATCCCATCTGAGTTAAACTATTTCCCCAAACTGAGGTCATTCAAAGAGCTATCTATAACAGGTGAGATACTAATTGTTCATAACCTTTGCAGAGGCCTCCACTGAAAATGATCCAAACTACACAAAAGCTACAAATTAATATATTCATTTAACAATTACAGTGCTTACTTCTGTATTAGAGTTATAAGTTAGCATGATAAGATACCTAAAAGGCGAATGTGAATTTAGTGTATTAGAAACTAATTATCTTGCATCCTTTGGACACTGTATAAACTACAGCGTCTAAACTATCCAGATGTTCTCCATCTATAGAGCATGTCAAAGGGCCAGAACCATAGTGAGGAACATTCTGCCACATTCACCTCCCATCTCATTGAATTTGACAGATATTCAGCTCAAATTTGGTGTGGTAGTAGCTGAAGGGCATTCCCAACTCATATCCTGAGCGTTAATTGATCCCTTGAAAATTTGGATTCAAACTTTGCCACTAACGATTGGTGTCATTTTTCTGTATGTCCGTTTGCAAAATTCCTCATGAGAATCTTGATGGATATTAATGAAACCTTTAGAATGCAATCGTAGCAAGTACATCTACAACTGTTGACGTTTAATTCAACATGGCTGCCACAGCTAATAAATAACAGACAACACAAAAATGGGTAAAACTTTTTTGAGAGCAGAGCTGTGTCAGTCGCAGCACGTACACTAAGCGCTGCACTTAGCACAAGATTTCTGCTTAAAACGTTGGCATTTATTGGCGTCAACCCTCTTTGTTAGCAAAATATCTCGTAAACCGCTTGATGGATTTTAACAAAGCTCTCAGAAAATTATCACTGGGTGAACATCTACAACGCTTAGAGCTTTAAAATTCCATGATTTGGTCGATTATCACATTCTTTTTCTTCTATACAGAGCCCACATAAATGCACTACCACAGAATATTCAAAAATACTTTCTTAAACGCCAAAGTTGTTATGATTTAAAAGGAATTGGGATTTTTGTGAGACCAAAATTCAGAACTAGCTTAAGAGGTCGGTCGACCTCAATCCAAGGAATACGAATGTGGAACAACTTGAATATTGACATTAAAAATGTTAATTCAATTTCTTCGTTCAAAGATATGATCAAAAAAAATTTGCAAAAATATATATGATACAAGTATGTAGTGTCATATTTCATAAATACTGTACTTGTATTACTCCTTTTTTTTGTCCTTATTTTTTTTCCCATACCAAGTTTCTGCTGTTCTTTTCTTGTTGTTGTTTTTTTTTTAACACTGCACATAGAAGGAGCCGACTTAATAACATCATTCTGTATGCGAATAATGATTATAATTTACAGTATATGGATTTGCTTGAATTAATTGTTCTGTATTAAGGGGCAGAAAAACAAATAAGATTTTTTCTTCTTTCTGCCACCCTTCATTTTAAATTTATTTTTTATGTAAAGACTTCTGTAATTATGTCATTTCATTTATTGTATTATTTTATTTGAAAAGAAAAAAAAATATTGTTTATTTGTTAGAACAGAATTAGTAAGAAGTGGAGTTTACCTCCTAATAAACAAGTGGTTTGAAGGTTTTCTTCATGAAGATCTACCAGAGAGATGAGGATGACTTTCCTATAGATGGAAACTAACAAGACTTTTATTATTTTACTTACAGAAGAACTTAAAGGGTCTCCCTGCAGAAATCAATTCAGTCGTTAAAAAGTTCATCCTGAATGGAGCAGTTTGAACGAGTTCACTCCCAGATATGTTAGGACATTCTGAAACGTGGGTCCACTCTCACTGTAAACAAAGCTTTCAGCAGAATTAGCTGAAAACCACCGGGAAGCTCGAGTCACATGATGGTCCTACATGTCTGGGCCGTGAAGGTAAACAAATGACAGATGAGCATAAAGTCTTCTTGAAGACATTTAGGTGGAAATATGAGTGAATCTGCTGCTAAATGTGAAAATAAAAAATAAAATAAGAACGGGTGAGACAGCTGACAAGAATCAACATAGACTGATCTCAGCTGTTAAACACACGACTTTTGCTGCACCTGTAAGGTTTCAGACACTTCGGCCGTTTCCGCAGGTAAACAAAAAAAACTTTTTTTTTTTTTTTAATTTTGATCTAAGGAAACAATAATTATGAGAAAGAGCTAATCAAAGGACCGTGCAGAAGTCATGACTTTCAGATTTTAGGTCCAGTTTTCTGGACTTTACAATGAGTGCCTTTAACAGCTAAAACATAGCTAAACTTGTTTTTAACTAAAAATACTGTTTTCAAGTTCAGCAGTAAATACATTTTGTCTTAGTCCATGACTTATTTTTTGACACAACACCTACAGTGAAGGAAGAACAGCTGGCTTTAGCTGATGTTACAGAGCAAGAACAGCTGGCTTTAGCTGATGCTACAGAAGAGGAACAGCTGGCTTTAGCTGATGCTACAGAAGAGGAACAATCACTTATCATTTTACTTTTACCTCTGTGAATGAAGTGAATGTGTAGTACGGGCGGAAAGATGGACAGACAGATGGACAGACAGAAAGATGGATAGATTGACAGATGGACAGACAGATTGACAGATGAATAGATGGACAGACAGACAGATTGACAGATGGACAGACAGACAGATGGACAGATGAAT
>JARVGS010000222.1:10332479-10342591 GCA_031762315.1 Hypsolebias antenori | reverse complement strand
ACGCCTCGACCCCCACACACACACACTTTTAGCTCCCGGAGCAGCCAAAGCGGGGCCAGATTGCTGAAAGGCAGCACAGGCAGTGTGGCTCCTCTCCAAGCATGGCCACTTTGGAAACCGCCACACGCAAAGGCTGGCCTTCCTGTCGTTGGCATGACGGGGTCACCTCTGGGGCCCGGGGCGGGTAAACACACATGACCCAAGACAAACTTTTACAATTCTGCCAGGTGTGCAAACAAGCAGCCTCAAAAATACCCAGAAAAAGACCGACCTTGCAAAAACACTATGACTGCCTCTGATGAACTCGTACAAATGCCGAGAGGCTGAGCGCTCCGGGGCGGAGCTGTTGCTGGAGGATGTAGCTTGTTAACGCTGAGTAAAGAAATTTGTCCCGGTGAGCACGCTTGATTGGTAGACCTGTCATAAATCATCTATGTATGAAAATAAAGTTTAGTGGAAAGAAAATGAAAGATTTTTAGCGAGTAGGCATCTCCAGCTCAGTGAAGTCCCCGCACATGGCATATGGTGTATTTAATCCACAAATAGACGCTCTACTGTTTTTCTTTGTTTTTGTTTGGCCTGCACGAACGATCCAATCTGCTGTGTTGTGAACCATTGTCTCCTGGGTCGGTGAGCCCGGGAGCTGACCTCTGTGGGGAGCCTTCCAGGCACCACAAGTTGGTTTAGAGTTTGTCTGAACTCTCCTTTTTCTTTGAGCAGTTGGGCCTATGGCACCAAATCTGAAGGACACGGCAAAACAAGGGCTTAACTACAACCAGATGCAGCACTGTCCTCCCAGATCATCCGATGTAATCTGCGTCAGATCGCTGTCAGATAGCCGCGCTGTCCGTGGAAAGGGAAGGGCTGTTTGATTGCACGGGACAAACAAAGCTGTGCGGTGTGTTAAAAAAAAATAAGCAACCGCCATGTCAAATCCTCAACACCTACTTTTTGCCTCACTGATTTCTGGGTTTCCATTTCTGAATTATTCATTAGACAGCCCCTTTGTAGCAAAAGGCAGGTAATTCTTTTCAAACGGTTGTAAATCTTTGTCATAACAAATGCAGCTTGAGCCAAGCGATATAATGATATCATTGTTAGAGCTTACCTCTGCTCACCCCCACTGCTAGACAGTGACTGAGCACGTAGCAGCCTGCTGGTTATACTATTAGCAAAATAGATGTGAGATGTCTGCATGTCTGTAAAGTCAACCTGTAATTATCATGGCTTTATATCCCCACGCAAGAGACTGAGTCAGATTTATAGATTCATTCTGTCTTCAAATTAACATTGTGCCTCAGATTCCAGCATTTCATCTTGCAGGCTGCAGGAATGTTCGGAGGTTATTTATTTTTTTCTTTTAAAAAAAGGATTCATTGTAATTCACAGCTACACTTCACTAAAACCACCATCTGTAAAACGGTGTCAGAGAGGCCACTGTGTGTGTGACTGTGCTCTTCAAAGCACACGTATTAAGAAGCTCATTTAGCTGCAGCTGTGGGACTTTTCATATCGCTGGAGCAGTTTTGAGCTGCTGGGATAAAAGGGGTGAAAATATACGGAGCTCATGTTGAAAGTGAGACTGCACAACAATGTCCACGTCAAACAGAACAGCACTCAAACTGGTCAGCTTGTTCAGATCTCGTAAATGGTTTTTCATGATGCTTTGAAAGATGCTACTGATGTAAATCTGGATTATGGAAACAGAATCCCGGAGTCCTTTTGTTAAATCTTAACACGAGGATATTACTCAGCCTTCTTTTTGTCGAAATGCTTTGATCGTCTCACAGAGTTTACTTTTACTTTCCCTTCCACTTTCTGTGTGAGCAGTAATCATTTAGGTGATGAAAGGAGAAATTCATAAATGAATTTCAGAATGTTATGTTTCAACCCTGCGCTTAAATTTAATATTTACATTAGTTTCATGTGTCCCTTGTAGAAATGTATAATTTGTAATTTGATTATATACGAGGATCTATCATGGATTAATTAGGTTTTTGTGCATGGTTTAACATAAATATATGATTAAATTGAATTGGATTAAACCGAGTCAAACTAAACTGAATAACTAATTTAAATTTAATTATTTTAAACGAACTGAAGTTAACTAAAGTAAATAAAAAAATATAACATATAGCTCAAATCAGGAGGTGTAGTAGCTTGGTGGTCAGTGCTGCAGCCCTGAAATCCTGAGTTTGCAGGTTTGAGCCCAGATTTTGTCAGGAAGGGCATCAGGTGTAAAACAATTGCCAAATATTTTGTGTGAGTTTGCTCGCAGTAGCAAAAAGAGCAAGCAAAATATATCTGAAATAATTTGAATGGAATAAAACTCAGTTGAATTGACTTGACTTATTTGGCTGAACTGATTTAATTTCTATTTTAATCAAAATGGACTAGACTGAACTAAATTGAATTGAATTCAGTTAGCCCAGATTGTACTGAATTGAACTGATTGTAATAAAACTGAAATAAACAGATGTTTAAATGAATTACACCAAATTTTGTTAAAGGAAAATCAATTCCATTGAAACACATTGGACAAAACTGAAATTAAAATGTATTTAGATTGAAATGAACTGGTTTAAGCTAAACTGACTGGTGGAGATGGGCACCAGCTCTCCTGTGACCAATCATTGAAAAGTCACTACATGACCGGATTGATTGATTTTTACCTTAATCCATTTGATTTCCTACACAAACCAAATGTAACAGAACTAAAAGAAGTGCTGGAAATTAAATCTGAACTGAATTAAACTGATGGAGATGTACATAAACTACAATAAATAGAAATTATTTGATCTTACTGATAATTAAATTGAAGCAAACTTCAATAAACATAAATAACTCAATCTTGAATGGGTTCTAAATTTCAATTTGAAAATAATGAGCTGAATTGATTCTCATTGGACAGGATGGGGACTTAACCAAATTAATGGAACTGAACCAAACTCAAAGCCAAAAGGATTTTAATGAATCTAAATCAAATCCAATTGAAACAAATACAAACTGAGTCAAGCCTGACTGGATTAAACTAAACTGAGCCAAATTAACTGATTCATATCCAGTTCAAACGACTCATCTAAATATGTCGTGGAGGATCCACTGTCAAAAACACGGTTTTAAATATTTGAATTATGGAAGATGCTCATCGGTTTGTTTTCATGTTCCACATCTTCTAACATACTTTGAACATTTGTTTTTGGCTCTCATCAAAAAGACAAACTGCGCCCACACGCACAGCCAGCCTCTAATTTCTTAGAAGCAAATTTCATCCGCACGCTTATTTTAAATGCATGAAATAATCTTATAATATGTACGTGAAGTGAGACATTCCTCAGCTGTCTTGTCCTGGATTGATCTCTGCTGACTCAGTAGAAAGACTGCATACTTACCAAGCATCTACAGCACGATGCCCCGGGGCTACCTTTGTGCACGTACAGTCGGCTCGGTCTGGAAAACATTGTTTACAGCTCAGCCCAGACGCTCGTTCGTATCGGGTTTCTGCAGACATCACTATTGTCAGCAACGGGGAAAAGAATGCATAAATCTTTCAAGAAGCCGGTGTGATTAAAATAAACGTATAAACACAAAGAATTGTGTTTCACCGTTAACAACTGATCTTTTAAACGACCGTTTCAGCTTTTTAAGTGCGTTCAGTGCGAACCGGAGGTGACTCTTCCATCTGATCTGCATTTGAGACTCGGGACGATTCGATGAAAAGACTCAAACGACAGGACTTTTTATGTGAGCGCGTTAGCATTTATTATGATAAAACGCAGCCTTGAACTCTTGAAGCCTTCCTAGCTGCGCTTCAGGCTGTAGTGTGACCGGTTCAAGTCCTCCTCGTACATCTTTCTAAAATTATACGCAGCGTTGAAGAAAACCCGCCACTTTGAAACGGCTTCAAAAATTCAGATTTACGCTCTCCTCCCTTTTTTTTTTTTTTATCTTCTTATTGTGTTACACAGGCACTGAAAGATGAGTCGCAGCTTCATGAAATCATGTGAGGAGGGTAATTATCCATCACAAAAGGCCCACAGAACAAAAAATAACCCATCGGCTGCAGAGGACAACAGAGCCTATTGTTTGGTCGATTGTAAAGCGACACAGTGCAGAAATCCTCCTCATAATAGCTTGTTTCTCCCGTGAGCTGTCTGCCTTTATCAAGCCTACTTTGTTCTCCTCAGTGAGTAAACCGGGGCCTCCGAGACTCATAACGGGCAGCGTGTCAGCGAGCTCATTCAGGTTGTGATTGGCTTCATCACCCCCAGATTTGAGTCACGGCCAGCGCAGAATTAATTTATTCTTTCTTGCGCTTGCTGCTCATGAAACAGTCACTTCTGTTTTTGACATTTGCCCAGAGTGACGGCATCTTGTCATGTGACTCTTGGCCTGACAGTGCGGTGCAATTGTAATGCTGACTTGGCGCTTCGGCTGCTTCGACCTCATTGACCTCGGCCTGGCTGCTAATGTAAAACTTCTCAGCTGCTGACCACACAATGACAGGGTTTCCAGCGGGAGCGGTTTTACCGTACCAGCCTCGCTGGATGTGGATCTGAGGTCCTCAGTCACGCTCTGCAAGTCGTCGATACGGAGGAAGCTTCAGCTCGAATCTCAGCTCAACCTGTCCTCACCTTCAGCACAGCGTGGCTCATACACCAGACAGCAGGGGCCATTGAAGGACCAGTGGAGGACTTGCAGGAGAGCGGAGTGCACGCCAAAGCAAGGAGGATATATATAAGTCCAACTCCATCTCCTTAGCACACATATTAAACCAGCTTGTCAGTGAACATGTAGAAATCATCGCTGGCGTCTCAGTGGGTCTCGCTGTTTGAACTGCAGTGTAGGTAGGCACTGTTTATCCTGGACCTGGCTCTTGATTAAAATGAGGAATGGGAGGAAAAAAAAAAAGTCTCAGTCTGTCGGTGGTCAGCCGCAGTCTCCTCATCGCAGCGTCTACCGATGATCTGACTTTCCTCTTTTTGCAATTTTATGTAATCCCAACTCCAAGCGCTATTTTAATGCTTGTTTGGGTTGTGCTCGTGCCATTTCATATTAAACATTTCCCTCTTCGTACTTTATTTTCCCCTCAAAGCTGTGACTCCAAAAACAGCTGTCCAGACACCACAAGAAGGGGCCTGAAGTCACTGGAAGATGTAGATACCGCCGCTGGACTCCCAAAGAAAAATATCTGCTTTTATTAAACAGTTCGCAGAACGCCAACATCGTCTTGGCGACACAGCGTCACAGATTAGGTTTCTGCTCTTCCGTGGCATTTAGACGTTCCTGCTTCGCAGTGCGCCGTGAGCAGATATTTACGTTTGCGCCGGTGGCAGAGCGGCCAACAGAAGCTGATTGCAAGTGGTGTTTGTTTCCAATGAAAGCACGTTGATTCAGGCTCGGCCGCAGCGTAAACCACCTTGGCGTTTTACAGATGTCGCCTGTTGAAGCGAATCACTGTACCTGCCTGTTTGCCTGACCGGGCTGTCCAGAGAGAGTACACAACACAAGCCAAATGTCTATTAATAAGCCCTTCCTTTTTTTTTTTTTTTTTGAGCTGCAATGCCTGTGTGTGTGCAACGTCTGCTCTCGGCTAATTATGTCACGTCATTTTTAGCTTTCACCAGGAGACGGCTGCAGTGGGCCTCACTCTGAGTTAATTTTAACCCATCTTAGGTATCATTATCCGCTAATATTTTTCCAGAAATTCTCCGCTGCGAGAAATAATGGTCGTCGGCGAGGAACATCTCCTGTGACAAAGGAGAAGCACACATGCTGCGCTAATAGCACGTGTAATTTCAAGCCCGTTCCAACACATGATACCTCTATTATGTTTCTCTGAGAGCTCGTGATAACAAAGTGGGTCCATTTGAAGGTGTGTGGTCCTGACTGGCAGGAGAGGGAAAGTGTCTGGCAGGGTGGGCCACCGACCACAGTCCTCGGGGCAGACCTTGGTCAGAGGATGGCCCAGCGCTTCAGCTCCAGAGGAGTATACGGCCACCGGTGGAGAGTCAGTAATGAATGAAATATTATAGTCCACATAGTAGTTCAGCCTTTAATAATATTAGCCTCGCATAAAAGTATTGTTTGACAGCAAAAAGTACTGTACATATATTACGAAAATTGTCTCTGCAGCAAAATTAAGTCTAACCGACGTCCAGGCCTGTAAGAGATATTGTTTCTCTGGGAGAGTTACTTTTTACCTGTTTTTTTCCCCCTTAAAATTAGACATGTTTAAGTCATTAACTGTGTTGTTTTAAAGCTTTTAAATAATGTCCTCAATCAGAACAGTTTTTTTAAACAAAATGTTTGACATGTTTTACCGGGATTTCATTTGAAACAAAACCTTTTTTTTTTTTTTTGGGTGCAAATTTAGTCCAAAATAAATGTTCAGACTTGATTGTTGGCGATGAGAGCAGTCGGAGTGAAGCTTTCAAAGCTGGAAATGTTTGTCGAGGTTTTTCTAAAGGTGGCTGAACTGCTGACCTGACCAACAAGTTGGGTAAGAAAAACAATGTTTGTCCGACTTTGTCTAAACTTTATTACTGTATGAGGGGAAAAACATGTCCTGTTCCCGTCCAGATCGAATCTGCAGCTCCTCGCGGATTCATGCAGGGATATTTGAGACCATACAACATCACTGCAGTTCAGATTTTCACCATCAAGGTTGTTTATGACACGCCGTGCCACCCAAGTAGTTATGTTTCCTGCCATCCAAGGGTGGGGGCGGGTTGACGTTTATGCTTTATTTTTCATTCCATGTTTTAGACTCAATCATGATGTGCAAATTACTTCCCCATCAAACTGCGTGTAATTTATTGTGGCTCGGCGGAACTCAACACCGGTGCTGGACTTTGTCCTAAAGTTGAACGCTTCTGACAGAAAGGCATCCATTTGCAGTAACCTTAAAAATGTTTAGACGTGACCTCAAATATTATTGTTCGAAAACTTCAGGCTCGTGTACGAAACTAATCCTTAAACGCAGCCAGTCTTTGTGCGAGTCACATCCAAGGAGCAGAACTATAAATACATCTGGATGTTTCAGTGTTACATTCAGAACAAAGGTTGGCTGGATAGCCGGTATAATTGATAAAACCTATAAATTGGAGCAGGTATTGTGTTTCTCATGCGACGCTCCGTCTGTTTACGGGATTCGAGATGCCTTTCTCCGAGGTTTCAGAAGCACGCGCTGCGACTCAAGAGGCATGTTCTTGTTTTAGACAGCAAATATTTACAAAAGCAGCGAGCCAAGAAAAATGTTTCGCAGCACAAAAATAAGAAAGCCAGTAAAGACTTCTGGAAATTTGTTGGATTTATTTACTTTTTCTTTTAAACCTCTGAAAAGTTCAGCCATAACAGAAACGAGTTTTTAAACTGATACTGGGTTTAACGTTTACAGACAGGCATGGTTGTTAAATACTTTAATTTTAAAATGTTTTCTTTCACGTGTCCCTACCCTGTCTAAAAGTGTTCCAACAAAAAAAAACTCAAGTTAAATTTGATAATGTGTTGAGTGCAGTTGTATCTAAAGCTCACTGGTGGATGTAAATACATAGATATCATGGTTTCATTATGTATTTATTTTTCACAATTGTCTGTGAAATTATTATGATTATGAATTCTTTATGTCTAAATGTTGCTACAGTTGGTAATTTAAATAAAAATTGGGGGAAGGAGGGTGTTTAAAATGTTACATTTTTATTCCTATAGTCACACTGTTCAAGTAACGGAAAGAATATTGTTGATCAGTAAAAGTAATTTTGACATAAGTAAAATGAAATAAAGTCAAGATGGAACCTAGTTGGTACAAACAATTCATTTTTCTCTATTTATATAAAATCAGCGCACCATGTTGAACAAACAGGTCCAATTCAGTTCAGTTCAACTAGTTTCTAGTTTAGAATTTATATAGGAGCGATTCACAGAAAAGTCACTTCAGGTTATCATGACACCCGTCATCTGTCCATGATCATTGTCTACTCTTTCTGTTTGGGTCTTGGGGATCACTGCATAGCTAGAAGTCACTGTGTGAGATGTGGAGTACACCCTGGACATGTCTCCAGTCCATCACAGGGACACATAAAGACAAACAACAATTCACTCTCTCACTCACGCCTAGGGACAATTTAGAGTTACCAATCAGTCTAACATGCATGTTTTTGGTCTGTGGGATGAAATCTGAGTACCCGGAGCATACACACGCGTGCACGGAAAGAACATGCAAACTCAACCCAGAAAGGCCCCCAGCTGTGATTTGATCTGGTGACTTTTATGCTGAAAGGCGGCAGCTCTACCAACTGATCCACTGTGCCGCCCCAGTTCAATTCAGATCAGTTTAATTCATTTTTATTTTCTTTACACAACTCTCATTCACAACAAAAGTTTTTTCAAGGTACTGTTCATAAAAACAAAGATGTTGAGCAGATCAGTTCAGTTCAGATAAATGTTTTTTTTTTTTTTTAGTCAGTACCGATTTATAATAAAATTCAATTGAGGACAGTTTACCTAAATACCAGTAATGAAAAGGTAATGTGAGGTCATTCCATCCATTTCCTTTGTCTGTTTTTCCTTTCTGAGCCGTGGAAGCTGAGGCCTACCTCCATCAGTCATTGTGCGAGAGGTGGAAGACACCCTGGACAGTTCTCAAGTCACAGGGACACAATAGGGACAAATAACCATTCGCTCTATCATTCACAACTAGAGACAGTTTAGTTACCAATTAACCTAACATGCATGTTTTTGGTCTGTGAGAGGAAACCAGGGTGCCTGGCAAAAACCTATGTGTTCAAATGAATTAATCCATCTATCCATCCATCCATCCATTATCTTCCACTTATTCCTAAGTTGGGACACAGGGACAGCACCTTGAACGGGGAGGCCCAGATATTTCTTTTTCACATCCACATCTTCTAGCTCGTCTGGGAGAACTCCAAGGCGTTCCCAGGCCAACTGAGAGACATATCCAGATGCATGCGCAATAATCCAGGTACAAAAATCTAAAAAATTTAAGTCTCGTCCTCTGGACATTCATAAAGCAAAAAAAACAAAACAAAAAGAATCTGATAACTCTCAATCAGTTCATCTGGACAGTTTCTTTTTAGTAGAAACGTTTCACCCTCACTCCAGAGGGCTTCATCAGTCAGAGACGTTCCAGCACGCTGTTACCCCACCAAGTAAACAACTCAAGTGGACCAACCAGTTTGCTGGAGCTGATTGAGAGTTATCAGATTTGACACCTGGATTACTGAGTATGAACTTTCTTTATCTTGCGATATACTTTTATTCAATAACGATGATATGAGTTTGAAGCATATTTTCAATATTTCGATAGGATTTTACAGCGTTTCACTGATGCTTTTCCTTTCCTACTCGGGTTGAAGCGGCAGCTTCAGTTTCAACCAGGACTGAAAAAGCTGCGACACAAATACGTAAGTGCATGGTGACATAGAAGTTACACAGACGCAGAGCTCGAGTCCAGAAGGCGTTAGCGGTAGCAGGCTAAGCTAATCTCCAACATGTGTTAAGATTTTGCTTCAAAACGAGTACCCATGACAGTCAGAATGTGACTAAACAAGGTTTCACAAGCAAAGAGAAAGCAGATGACATCACTGAGAAGAGAGAAAAGACTATTTCGCCGGTGTGGAAGTGGTTCAGCTATCTAAGATCTGTTAAACTGCAGGTTTCTTCTGCTGCAGCGAGGTCCTACTCGGTCTCTTTATGCTGCAAAACGTGACGGAGAGTTGTTCTAACTAGCAGTGGGAACATCTAACTTGTTTAATCTGAAGAGTTTCCACTCGAAAGAATATGCTGAGAATCAGAAGATGAAGAAAAATAATGTTTGAGCCAATGTGTCCCTGAAACTACGACGTACTGAAACAACACCCCCAGCGCTGCATGTCTTGGTTTTTTTATTCATTCACTCATTTAAAATACAAACAAATTCATCAGAAAGAAAAAACATTGAATGAAAATGTGCAGAAAGAAGAAATAAATTCTTATAATATCTGCCCCTTACTTAAAACATACAAAATAACTACAAACAACAACAACCTTCACTTGAACAATCTCCAAACTGAAAACAAAAAAACTTCAGGTATCCTTCACCTGCACTA
>JARVGS010000222.1:10250789-10263019 GCA_031762315.1 Hypsolebias antenori | reverse complement strand
CAACAGATCTCACTTGTAAATGAGTCTTCAAGGCTCAATGTGATTTATCTGTTTAAATAAAGGTTGAATGAATGAATTATGTTAGACAGCCGAGGAGTGTTGACATCAAACCTCATGACTCTCTGTGGGACACAGATGTCCCTGCCGAGTTTAAGCATTGGTCCACAGGTGAGAAGGTAATGCTTTCTCTTTTTCCTTGGGTAGATGTAGGTTCACTTCTCTTGAGAGTGGAGACTTTAGATTATCGTTTTGGTATTTTCCTGAATGCTACTGTTCATGCTTTGGAAGGCATTTCTGAAGAGGTGACTGCTCTTCGATTTATGGTTTTACAGCATAGATTGATATTGGATTTGTTGACTGCTTCTAGAGGGAGAGTGTGTTCTATCATCGGCAAGGACACCTGTTGTACTTACATCCCTGATGAGGCTGGCAGCGACCCTCGGGGCAGGGTGACAGCCGCTTTGAACAACTAGAGGTGCTACAGAAGGCAATGGAGGAGGATCCTTCACCTTGGTCCTGGAAGTTTCTGTCTTGGTTCACGAGTGGCTCTTGGGATCAGGTGTTGTGGAAGTTTTTGGCCCACCTCGGGGTGATTCTTGTTGTATTTTGTGTTTTGATTGCTTGCATTGTTCCTTGTTTTAGGGTTTTAGTGAGTAGGATGACTACGGCTGAGGCTGAGGCGGGGAAGATGCTGCCCGTGCTGACACCTCCTGATGACTTCGCCGGGGACTCTGGGCACCTGCAGTGGGCGGAGTCCAAGTGTATGTGAGATGCTTTGTTTTGGGGGCGCTCATCATGACTTTTGAGAGCCCAGAAGAGGGAGTGTTGGATTCTGCGTCTTTTTATATACTTTTTATATTACTGCTAATGTGAAATGTTATGAATTTTTGTAAAACTATGTGTGTGTGTGTCTCATTTTACTTTCATAGACGCTGATATGCATTTCAAGTGTTCATTAATTACTCTTATGTTTTACATATACTCATGTGAAGGTGAAGCACTACACTTATATTACTCACATCTAATCAACATTTAATCAAATCGCACATGTGCAGAGAACAAGCTGCAGGTAAGGACAGACTGTTCACATCTCAGGCTTCATTTCAGGATGAAGGCCTGTTTCAGGCCTCCAGTCCTAGTGAAGGCCTCTTTTCTTTGTTCTCAGAATACATGGCCACAATATATGATTGTACATTGATTCCTACACATTGATACACAACGAATATCTAATCACAACTCTTAATAATCACTGTAAACTGTGATAAGTAGTATATAGAGTCACAGAGTTTAGCTCCATATTGTAATCACTAATACTATAGTTTAAACAGACAAAGAACACCACAAGGTAACTGAAAATTGTGAGGAGGTGGGGTAGTCAAAACTAAACCATCTGTTATCAGCACCTTGGTATTTTTACGACCTCTCTGTGGCCAGGGTAAAGTTGCTATGGTAACAGAACTTAGCTTCTTATGATTGGGGGAACAAGTGTCCCTCTCATCTTAATGAGCCAATCACAGACTCATGTGCTTTTTTAGGGGCGTACATCTTCCAACTTCTATAAATTAAACTGGATCCTTTGTGATGTCAAACTAAACCTACAGGCTGACCCAGAAACAGGTTTGCTGCCTTTTTGTTCCCAGAATTGCAATTTCTGACCTTTATTGTACTGTTTACTGTAACTCTGTGTGTCATTAAATCTTTTAACACTAAGGCAACAAGTCTCCTCCAATTAGATTGCTGCATCTTCCGTTTAAACACCTGAATCCTTCAATAAGTCATTTTTGTAATTTATCCAACCGTCTGATTTTGATTTTTGAACAAGGTAAGTAAATTAATGGTCAGGTTCATTTAAAATATTGAATACTAATATTGAATAATAATATTGAATATTGCTAGAATACCAATTTTTTTGGCTTCTTTAAAATCATGTAGGCAAGAATTATTATTTTAAGTAATGCTAATCAAAGCCATTTCATTGTTTTTACTAGATGCTTCGACAGCCAGCGGTAGACAGAGAGTCTCTTTTTGCAGTTCTCTGCAACTCAAAAGAGGCTGTCCTAGAAAACGGCCATATAGCCACTCCAGCTGCCGCTGTCTGGACAGAGCTAAGTCAGCAGTTGGGAAATAAAATGTCTGCAAAAGGTCTGTACACATTTGTAAAGCTAAACAGACAAAACATCTGGTCATGCTTGGAAATAAATCAAGAAAGTGATCCTGAAAGCCCCGTGGACACAGACTTTGACTCAGACACCACTTCACCTGGACAATGTTCAGATTTTCAGCTTGAAGTTCCATTTGAAGAATGATTTAAATTTATACCAGAAAAAGTTGAATATAATGACAAGTGTTCATCATCTGGCAAAAGGGAGTACACAATTTTAAAACCTGGCACATGGAGTCATATAATTAATGATCTGGTTTGGAAGAAGTTGAAAAGCACATGCACATTTGTATTCCAAAGAGCAAAAGTTGATCCTACTGTCACTAGTAAGTACATTGATATCATAGGCTTCTGTAAAGAGTGTCATGGTCATGTTACAATGACATGTGACAGAGAGCCAACAGTCAACTGCCCAATGGTGCTCCAGTGTTCCATCGAAGGCGCTGACATCTCCCTGCACACTGGCCAGTCCAAAAGATTCATGTCAGGAACCCTTCGTGCACAGATTTCAGAAGAGTTGTGTGAGGGTAGGATGGAACCATCTGTATGGAGGTCAGCAAAGGCATCAGAGTTGATGGATATTGGAGATCCCGAGCCAAGTCACCTTCCAAACCTGGCAACCTTACAAAAAGCCAAGCAGGAGAGAAAAGATTTGGAATTAGGCGACAAAGACCCCATTATATCTTTGCAGTTATTAAAGTATAGCGCACCTAACAGTGACAGTATAAGAGATATCGGTCTGGATAAATTCTTTTGTCACTATTGGAGTCATAGTCAGATACATGTTTATAAGGCACTGACCAAAAAATGTCCCTCTGTAGTTTGCTTTGATGAAACAGGTTCAGTTGTCAGAAAACTGGCATGACCAAATGGTACATCTGGCCACATCTTCTTATATCAAGGTGTTCTGAAAGGAGACAACTGCTCAGTCCTAGTGGTACAAATTTTATCAGAAAGGCATGACATTAACACAATTGCAACATGGCTGACAGGATGGTTTCGTGCAGGCGCAGCTGTACCAAAAGAAGCTGTGAGTGATTTTTCCCTGGCTATTCTTGGTGCTCTGGTGAAGGCCTTCACTCCACTTTCTAACCTCGTCATGCATTGATGAATGCTTCCACTTTGGTTTGATTTGGAGCAATATGGGGGGATGGTAACCTCTGGATGACCTAAAAAAATAATGTTTAATATCGCAGAAACCAAAACTGCACAAACGAAAATTTTAACAGCACAAACCTGCACAAACGGAGCACTAATCATTCAGTCTATTTGCTGGACTTTTTTGACGTGGGTGGGGTGCCAGCTTCACACAGCTGCTAGGAAAGGCACTTGTAACTCCACTCATTGAAAGAAGGAAGCATGTCACAGTGCAGGAGCTCCTGATCAACCTGAGGATCCAGCTACCATGGCCACTTCCCCAGCTAGGGCAAGTAAGAGGAAGCAATGTCAGTTCTGCCCTCAAAAGAAGGACTGTAAAACATACTGTCTGTTGCATGTGTAAGAAATATATCTGCAAAGGCTGTCCACTTGCATACTGCCCTGCATGTGCTAATTAGTTGAATGGGTTATGTTATTTTTCATATTTTTGTATTGTACATGGTCTTAAATTGTTCACTGGAGAAAAAAAAGCAACCAAGTCATTGGGATGAATAAAAATGCATTCAAAACTCCTTTTTGCACATTTATTTCTTTTCTTAAGCTACAGAAATTCAAGTGAAGAGGGAAAACTCAGGTATTCACACATTTTGTGGTGAATGACAATATGCAAGATGAAATTTGGTGTTTAAAATTCAATTAAGGTGCTTATATTGGGGGTTTAGTGAAGACGGGTCATTTTGACCTGGAGGACACAGGGTGTACTGTATAATGAGGACAACAGGATATTATAACTATTAAAATAAAATAAAAAAACATTCATGTTGGTCCACTGAGTGACGTACGGTAAGTTTCAGCAACAGCAAGGCCTCTCTTTTGGCTACTGGATCTGAAAGGTTGAGGGGGTTCGGGCATCTGATGCTCCCTGGGCCCCTCCCTAGGGAGGTGACTTTGGCATGTCCAACTGGGAGGAGACCTCAGGGAAGACACAAGACATGCTGGAGAGACTACATCTCTTGGTTTGCCTGGGAACTCCTTGGGGTCCTCCCAGAAGAGCTGGCAGAGGTGGCTGTGGAAAGAGATGTCTGGACCTCCTTGCTCAAGCTGCTGACCTCAAGACCTGATGTCAGAACAAGTGAAAGATGGATGGATGGATGGATGGATGGATGGATGGATGGATGGATGGATGGATGGATGGATAGATGGATGGATAAATGGTTGGATGGATGGCGTGTGCCATCAATTGATGGATTGAGCTGAAAGGTCTGGTAAGCTGGAGGCTCTTCCATTGCAAAAAATCATTTTGGGTTTACTAACAGGGTCAAATAATTTTTTTCTTCTTCAAAATTGCCTTAAAATAAAATTGTGTTGATTAAAACAAAATCTGGAGAGTTTTAAAACTAAAAGCATTAGAATTATTATTTTGAAAAAGTCTTTGAAAGTTGATATTTTTATTTGAGGCTGAGATAATTATAAAATATTAATTCGTAAATTGTGGGAAATATATTAAAAATAGTATTTGTAAGCAGTTAAATAAGGTGTTCCTCCTTCTGAACACTTATTGTCCTAAAGTCAAAGAACTTTAAGTGTAAATGTGTGAAAACAGAACCATATGCAGACACTCAAAGGAGACGGGTTAAGCTGTTGGTTAGCATTGCATGGAGGTCGTCGGTTTGACTCCCACCTGGAGTTTGTCTGCGTGGAGTGCATGCTCTTGTCATGCATTTGTGGGTTCTCTGCAGAACAGTTCATGATGAAGATCTCACACCATGAACCACAGTATCTGGAAAAGAAACTGAGTTGTAGCCATTTCTGTGATTTTATAGGTCTGCTGGCTGTGGCAGCCATCTTAAATCCAGTTGCCTCCCAAAGTTAATTAACTATGAAATTCATCTCCAAAATTTTGATGTTTTGCTTGAGGGGCAGCTGTGGTGCAGTGGTAAGTGGTCTTGGGACTGGAAAGTCACAGGTTTGACTCCCCACCATGCCCATATGTTGCAGTGCCCTTAAGCAAGACACCTCTTCCCTAACTGCTCCCTGGCAGCATCTGCCCACAGCTCTACTTGTGTATCTCATGCAGGTGAGGGGTTAAATGAACAGATTTCATCATCATATAAGTCAGGGGTCTGCAACCTTTTTCATCAAAGAGCCATTTCTACCCCTTCACTCATTAAATAAAGAAACAGCCCGGTGCCACAAAACCTGCTACAACTAATGATCAACTGGTGGCCCATGGGCAACTTTGAGCTAGCTGGAGGTTGTTGTTGTTTTTTTAAACCAGTGGGGTTGACATTCAAACATTAAAACTAATAATCAATAATGAACTTCAACATTTATCGATAATTTCACATTTTGGGACAACAAATAATGATGTAAAGAAGTAAAAACTTCTAGTTTCTACCTTTAGAAGAAAATGAAAACACTGAATTTCAGGCCTGTGTGAGGAGGAATCAAGTATCCCACTTTGAAGTAATAAAGTAAAAAATAGTGTTGCTCAAACATTTCCAGAAAATTTACACAAAACTACCAAAACTAGTCTTTTTTGGTGTGGGTATAAAAACCAGAACAAAAAAGTTTCCTGTAAGTTTTGTTCAAAATTTCACAGAGCCGCAGATGAGGGACTAAAGGGCCACATGTGGCTCCAGAGCCACAGATTGCAGACCCCTGGTTTAAGTACCGTATTTTCCATCATACCTGTTGCACCGCCCTATAGGTCACATCAGTCCAAATATGTCTAATAAAGTGTAAAAATCCATAAATATGACACTTTGCCATATACATCACATCTATTTTGCGTCACCTCCGACAACCCGGAAATGTGGGCTGGTGTTGTGTCAAAAATGGATTGGCTGCCAAATTGTGGCCGCGGGAGCGTGCACAGGTGGACTTTAACAAGAATTTAACAAGATTATCACTTAAAACAATTGTTTGTTTGCTCGAAATTATAGTAAAGGTGTGTCTCAGTCTAACGTTTGTTTAATAAAAAAACTTACGGTCAAATCAGCTGTATGTGCGGCCTCGGTGCTCCGGGAGCACGCAGAGGAAGGAAAAAGGAAGGACAAACGCTGCTCGTTTCTTCGAAATTTAACAAGAAAAGCACCAAAAACAATTATTTGTTTGCTCGAAACTAAACCAAAGGTGTGTCTCAGTTGAACATTTGCTTAATAAATGCACTTTAATGGTCAACTTAGCTGCATTTCGCCAGGGCGGTGCAGCTGGTTTGACTTGTTCCAAGCAGCGAGCAGAACGAAGGTGGAGATTGTATAACAAGCCGATTGTGTCATTAATAGCTGGTGAAGATTCTCAGTCATCCAGGACAAGGTGAATTAAAAAAAGTTCAAGACAAAAACAATAAAGTACAATGAAGTCCAGTTGTTTTTGTATTGAACTTTTTTGAATTTGTCATTACAGTCGCGCTTACTTATTACATGATACAATGGCATGCCTTACTGCTACTACTACTCTGCTGCCATCTAGTGATTGAAAATGATACTGCTCTTCTGTTTTTTTCAGTCAGAATGAATGAAAACAGTCTTATCTCAGACAAAAATTGGTTTATAAATATGGGAAGAATCCATTAATATGCCGCTTCAGCCTATAAGTCGCAGGGCATGTAAATTATGCAAAAAAATTGACTTATTGGCTGAAATTTATGGCACATACAATGATGACAACACATAGCTCTTTTTCTAAAGTTCTTTTACAGGATTTTAATTTGGAGTTAAAGACTATGACTCTGCAACTTCTATGTTTATTCATAAATTGATTTGATTAACAGGCCTGAAAGTTGATGACAGATTACCTGCTCCTCTGTTTCCTCTCAATTAGCTGTGGCAGCCATCTTGAATCAGGTTGACTCAAAAAGTATTTTGCTGTAAATGTACGTTCAGTGATTCAGGGTATCATTAAAATCTGTCCAGTGTTACACACACCCAGACAAATGCATTATCCCCCACCTTTCTATGTTGGTGATGAAGTTTAAAGCAGAAAAACTGAAGCATGAGAGGTGGAAAAGTGTCCAAAAAGAGTCTCCCCCAGGTACAATCTGCAATTAGCAGCAGCTGAACCGGACTCGCTCCGCCGTGGTGCACTGAGACCTACATGACAGTGTTTTTTAAACGGAGTCTGGCCCTTAATTGGATCACAGCATTGCTTCTGGTGGGTCCTCAAACGTCAGGCGCTCCAGTTTGTTTTAATCAGCAGAGGTTGCAAAGCAAGACTCGGTTTACACAATTTATGCCTGAGCTGAAACGGTTTGCTAAGCGTGGCTATAAAAGTGCACCGTGTGTGTGTGTGAGTGAGTCGCTGTCAGCCCAGTACGGTGGCCGAGCCAAGGCCAGCGACTGGTAGATCCACTGGGAGGCAGATTAATGTGGCTCGGCAGGCCCCGAGAGCAGACGTGTTTGACGTTAATGCTCCGCTGTATATTATCCAGCTCGCAGACATGCTGGATGTGAGCGATGGGATCCAAGGACAGGGATGTTTAGGTACTAATTACCAAACAGCAAGGCACAAGTCTCGCTCCATATTTCCTTACTCCTGTGGAAACACAAGGCAGGCTCCATTTATTTTCCTTGACTGTTGTTTCTGGCACGGCAGCGTCTCGGTAAACACCGCTCGCCCACCATTGTAAATCCGACAGGCGCAGATCTTTCAAGTTAGACTCCTTTGAGGAAAAATGGAGACAGATCGGATGGCGGCGCTCGGGTTTTCCGTCTTAATGAGAGAGTGGAGAAGAGGGATGGCGTTTGATCCCTGGCATGGAAGCCTCTATTTAAGCCTGTCAGCGGTCATCACTCTCTCTAGGCTCTGGATCTGGAGAAACAAACCTGCACCGCTGGACTCGATCAGCTCAGTCAGACCCACTTTAACCCTTTCTGCCCCTGCAGCTGCGTTTGCTATCTCTTCCCACCAGCTTGCGCGTATCCATTCTGATTGATCACCTCAGCAGAAGAAAATAAAAAAGACACGGCAGAAATAAATCTGTGAAAATATTATTTTATTTGCAGAGCTTTGCTTTGAGCAAGCCTCTCGAGTCATCATGCTCCAATTTCATATCATGAGTTTGTCCAAAACCATCCAAGAGCCTCGTGGCTCTGCGAGGAAGTCTTGCAACGAGCGACGCCAAGCCAAACACAACAAGCCCCCAAGACACGTTTCCATTCTCCCCTATTTAGAAACTTTTAAAACTTCAACTTTTAGATTGAGGAATCGTAGAGAAGTGGGAAAAATCCTTGTGTTGGAGGGCTAGAGGGCTTCTCACCGTCGTGGACCTGGCCTGGAAGATGCTTTTCATCGCAGCACTAATGGCTCTACCTAATCAGGCCTGATTGGGACGGCTAAATAAATAGTCTCTCCATTTAAAACATCATGCGGTAACTTAAGACAAAATCAATAACCGGCCCGAATACTTATAGCTCGAGGCCAAACAAATGTCTTAGCTCTTGCTGCAGCGCATTTGTCATAATATCAGTGACACTGGCTTAGATTTCCGATTCGTTCTAATAGAGGCATAAAGCGGAGTAGTTTTACATGTTTTAAAAAGGGTCTGGATGCAGCAGGTTATTGCACACAAGCAAATCAGACACAAAGGTTGTTCTAATCTCTTAAAGGGGTAGTCGGGGTATTTTTTTGAAGAGATGTTCTGCCAAATTGTCATCAATAATTAGCACTTTATCAATTGCAGAGCACAGAGTGAGGAGGGATAGGCAAAAGTCTTTGCCCAGGCTAGGCTAATGGATAGCTAAAAGAGCGCTAATAGCTGAAATTAAGCTAAACTAAGCTAATAATAAACCTGATTAGCATGTTTACTGGTAGTCAGTCCAGAATGATTTATTGACCGGTCTCTCAGCACCAGTGGCATATAACTGTCCTGCTTAGCACATTTGCAAACATGTAAACTGCAGGGGTCCCCAACACTGGCCCTTGAGGAGCACCATCCTTCATGTTTTAGTTGTTGCTCTGCTCCGACACTCCAGATTTTAATAAATGGGTGATTAACGGGCTTCTGCAGAACTTGATGAAGTAATTAAATCACTGAGCAGGGAAACAAGTAAAACATGCAGGATGGTGTTCCTCAAGGATCAGGATTGGGTACCATTGATTTGATATTTGCTAAAGTAATGTTCTTTCATACCAATATGTCAGCTTAAAAAATATATTGTTTTGGTTAAAAGACCACTTCTGCCTTTTCCCTTAAACTCTTTGCACTTTTGCCAATGACAGTTTGTCACTGTTCTATAACAAAAATCTGATCTTGAGGGTTGTGTCATGGCTCATAAGGTGCTATCTGACTGAACATCACTTCAAAGATGACCAGACTCTCCCATTAAAGACCTCTCTGGAGAAGTTTTTTTTTTTTTTTCCTTTAAATGAGAATTTAAACCTATTTTCTGAAAAGAAACTCAAATTTTCAGGAATCTGAGTGAATCTCAAGACGTGCACGAGCGAAAGGGAAGAAAAACAAAAACGTACAGCAACACTTGTAATGAAACTGCAAAGTGGAGCGCTCAACGTCAGAAAGCGTTTAGCATTAATCATCAATCACAGATGAAACGAGGTGTCTCCCCAGGAGCCGGAGCTAGATAATAAACACAGGAGTCAGACTAGACTTCTGCGGGCTTGGGAATAAATAAAGTGAATGACCTTGACATCAGCAGCTAGTAAAATATTTGGCTGTGTGGTGGAGTTCGTATGAAAGAGAGCTTTGTGTTATGAGAAATAAATACAGACAGACACAATCGGGTTTGAGTGAAAAGAGTTTTGTCAGAGGTTTCAAGGCAGCAGAGCTTTTGAATCGCGTTTGATTTATCTTGTGCCTCACTTCTTGTTTTGCCATGTCTGCCTGTGTGATTGAAATACCATATACAGAGAGCGCTGAATTATTGCAATCCATCACATCTGGAGCTGGAAAGAGACATCCGACCTGTTTGCTATGACAGACAAAGATCTTGTGTTTCTGAAAAATGCCACAGGAGAAGACTTCAAAAAGACAATCATATGCACAGAATGTTCAGAAGTGTATTTCTTTTTTTTCCTTTTTCTTGCGTGTTGCTCATTTGTTTAGCTGCAGCTGGGATCAGAGGTCGGCGGAGTTATTTGGCCATTCTCCTCGCCACGTCTTTGTAGGCGTCCTCGATCTCAGAGTCGGCAGCGCAGGTGTTGGTGAACTCTTCTCGTGAGTAGGCATTGTTCAGATACCGCCACACCCCCGTCATTTCCGATGGGATGTCGTAGTTGCGATACTTCTTAGCGACAACCTGGAAGAGGCGGGAAAGCAACAACTGACAAGTCCATCTGTGATGTATGAGATCACGAATGCATTTGAATGTGTTTCAAATGGCTACAAAGCATTTCCGCACATGGCAACATGGGAATTAGGAAAAGTATTACTGACCAATTTTAGGGTGAATGGAGTGCTAGAGTAATAAAATGGCTATATCATTTATTTATATCTAAGATGGTGAGAGAACTACATGACAGCTGTGTCTACTTCATCCTAATTCTTTGCACAATGAAAAGACTTATGGGGGAAAAAAGATAGATAAAGGGTGAATTTTCAGTTCCAGTCTCCCAGAATTCTCATTTTTTATGATCAATTATCCAGAGAGTTGTGTGGTGATGTTTCATGTGGTCACTTTTAGAAATTTGTGGTTTCTTTTTGTGTGCACAGCTTTCAAAACCGTATTCTAAGTGGTGCACGTAGTTTCGTTGCCTATCTTCACCCATGTTGCACGCACATCGGCCTGCTTCGTATCATCGGAAGCCAGTCTTGATGAGTACAATTTAAGATACTGGAGTACATTTTTTAAAATAGAGAGACAAATCTGGAGCAGTTTTCAAGGATCAAGGTTCTTTTGTGTCATTCGCATCACATGGGGTACATGAGGTGGAATGACATTGTGTACTCAAGGTCCCAGTTACACTCAAAAATAGCAAAAATATAAAGTATAAAAAGAAACATTATACAAGGATCTAAGTCGATAAATGCTAAACTTCCTGTGGACAAGAAGCTTGTCCCCTACCCGAGGACATCTGTGGACCTATATCAGAGTTGAGCCGGCTGATAGACACTGTGCCATCTTTATCAGGACTATAGAACTTTCTGGCAGTGTCCACGGACAACTCACTGCCTTTGTCAGCCTCCTCATGTGTAATTGTGTTATGATGTCACATTAGTATGTTGCTGTTTATGTGAGAGGTCTTTTTTTTTTTTTTTGGCAACTTTCACACTGTGCCCTGGCCAGGACATAGTGCAAGATACAATTATTTTATTTTTATTATCTCCCTTCGTGTTTCTCTTTTCCTTTTTCTACTTTTGTCTGTCTGAAACAGGTCTCTCTTGTAAATGAGTCATTGAGGCTCAATGGGAATTAACCTGTATAAATAAAGATTGAATGAATAAACAATATGCTAAAAGATCTAAGATATATGCTGAACACCAGTAATGTAAAATATTGCAGTACTGTATATTAAAGAGCAGCTCAAACATTTTTATATTATATAAAATACAGTAATATATATTTGTATAATATTATATACAGTTTTTATATACAGGTATTATATTTTATTTACATTATATAAAAATGTATTTTCTGTCCTCAGAGCTGGTGTTCAAATACAAATGTAGAGCTCTAAAATGTACAGAAACTAAACTGAGACGGGTTTCAGATGCCTGAGACTCTGAGATTATGCTGAGAGAACATTTGTAGAACAACAGTTGTGCATGTGTGGGTTTTCTCCAGGTACTCCAGTTTCTTCCCACAAACCAAAAACATGCATGTTAGACTGATGGGTAATTCTAAATTGTCTCTAGGTGTGAGTGAGAGACTGAATGGTTGTTCTTCTCATTTGTCTCTGTGTGTCCCTGTGATGGACTGGAGACCTGTCCATGGTGTCCCCCACCTCTTGCACAGTGACTGCTGGACATGGGCACCAGTGAACCCAAAAAGCAAGAAGCGGGTAAAAGATGGAT
>JARVGS010000222.1:10168965-10179246 GCA_031762315.1 Hypsolebias antenori | reverse complement strand
CCATCTCCACATCATTGCATTCAGTTTTTATTCACAATTTGTTTAGTGTCCCAACTTTTTTGGAATCCGGTTTGTACGATATTACTTGAGTATAAGACATACCTAAACTAAAAAAATATTTACAGTGACAAAACACAAAAAGAAAAATAGAAAATAAAACAAAAAGGGTGGGGGATGGTTAATCCTTAAAAGGATTACCTGTAAATAAAAATATAAAGTAATCAGAGATACAGTGAGAGACAGATGGTATCTCTATTCATAAATCCTGTTGATCACAGCTCGAGTATAGGAAAGTTAGTCAATCCAGTGCAGGTAGGTTTAGCGTATACCTTAATGGTTGCCATATTTCATAAAAGGTCTTAGTTCTGTTTAAATATTTCTTTTTAAAGCTGGCCACATTCACCCATAATTCAATGTGTTCTTACCATATTAGCTGCTGTCTTTATTAACATCAAACATTTTATTTTTAAATTTAATCAAGTATTTCAGATGTTTTTATCAAAGCATAGGCATTTTAAATTTACTCAGCTGTTTAACATTGTTGCATTCTTTTTTAAGTAACATTTTTTATGATGCACTGCACAATAAGTTCTTTCTGCATAAAAAAATACACAAATATATTAGTCACAATAGTTGCATTAAATTAACATCAGTATCGATACACAATACTAAAGTAAAGCAGAGTAGTTGTCGGTTGTACTGACGTGTTTGACGTGTCTTACGTCAAACTGATGTTTAAAGAAGTTCATGTCAGTTTCATGTAAGCTGCAGTCATATGTTAAAGACTTAACAAAGAACAGAAAATATAAAGACAAAACAAAAGGCTGATTACAAAAAATGCAGTACGTGTGCGTTTTAGGACAGAAAATTTGATGTCAGAGGAAAAAAATGTGAAGAAAAAAAAACTGCTAACAAGTAAAGGGATCCAGACTGTTATGTTTAAGAGACATTTGGCTCTTTAAACCGTTAAAATAAAGATACCACAATAAGTATTCACACATGTTTTACATATACAACTTTATTTGTTATTGCATTGTGAACGTAAAAAGTGTAAAAAGTGTAGTTAGTGAAGCAGTCACACTAGAGATGAAGTACTATAGATACTAGAGATTAAACAATCTGCAACACAAAAACAAAAATAAAGAACAAGTCTGATGTACAAAGATCCAATTTTTTTTACATACAAAGCAACGAGACATGTTATAAAATGTTGTTTTTCTGGTGATTTAGGAGAGTCGTTGCACTTAAGTACTGTATATTTCAGACTATAAGGCACATTAGGTGAAACTAAACAGTCAGATAAGCCAAACTTTATTAAACTCATTCACAATAACCACATAAAATCGGTTCAAGGTCAGAAAACATAACCAGAATTAATACAGAACGCTCACTGGATTATAAGGCTCACTGTAGATTTTTGAGAAAATTATAGGATTTTAAGTGCTGCTTATAGTCCGAAAAATATGGTAGTCATAAAACTGTGCAAACAAAGTAAAGACAAATTATTAACTCTACAGTGAAATGGATCACCTAGTAAAAACTTGATCCACTTTCAAATAATTCTGGTGCTGACATTAAGAGAAAGTGTACACAGTTAATTAATATTTATTAATATGTTTGTGAAAGATCAGTTCACATAGGACGGCCAACCTACTTATACGTACTTAGTGTCATTCTGCTGCAAAAAATGCACTTTTTTTCCCAATAGTAGTAGAAGAAAAACAGCTAAAACTAATTCCTTCCTAATGTCAATATAAATCTAAAAATTCCCAAGACTTTGGTGCAGATGGACTTCAGAGCCACATTAGCAAACAAAGAAGATTTCTGATTGAAATGAGCTCCACAGAGCTCAGCATGGTGACTGTGAAGTGAAATCTAAATACCAGATCAAAATATCTGTAATATCACTTTTTGGCTGGATTTGTAGAAGCGTTTCCTGTGAATGCAGCGTCTTCTGCCTCTTATGAGATTTAATCTTTCCTTTGCAACTGCTGAAGAAAACCAGATACACTTTCAAACCAGCTGTGTGACATTAAACTACACTTCTTTAGTTTTCTTTTCTTCTGTATTCTTTACAAATGTTAGGTTTTTAGATCCACAGAATTTCTTGTCCAGCTGCAAAAAAGAAAATAAATCCTTCGCTCTTACAGTCTATTCAAGACATTTCTGTTTTTCCTCTAGTTACACTAAGAATAATGAAACCATATGAATGCCCATGTTTTATACACAATGTGCTGCTTTGCTGCCAAGATGACGAACAGCCTGTAAACTATAATTCAGCTGTTTGGCTTGACGGGGGTCTAAGAAAGAAGAGAAACCAGTAATACAAACATATAAATAAGGTTTAGAAGTGAAGAATGTAGATAATGAAGTAAAGCTAACTGTGTTGATGGTGTTCTGTTTGTGTTCAGGTGAAGCTCTACAGGCACATCGCTCCCAGCCACCTGCTGCAGGTATGCTCCAGAGTTTGTCCGCTGCTAGAGAGGGAGGTCCCCGCCAGCATGCCTGGACTTACCAGCCTTTTGGGGGCCGGCAGGCAGAATCTCCTCCGCACCAGCAAGAGTGAGTGAACAAAGGAGCAAACGCTGATAGTGCTGAAGATAAAGCAGAACAAGCGCGGCAGTTTAACCTGAGTATTTCTGCTTCTTCCAGGTTGCAAACACGTTGTGTGGAAGGGTTCAGCGCTGGCTGCGCTGCACTGCGGACGACCCCCAGAGCCACCTATTATCTATGGGAGCCCACCTAATATTGGTAAAAAAAAAAACAAAAAAACAAAAAACACATTTATTTGTTACAAGAAAGCCTGTGCCTCTTTTAAGTACATCAGAGTTGTTTTTATTTCGTGCTGTTTGATAATGTCCTTTTGGTTTTGTTTTTTTAATCGACACGTTCAGTGGAGACGTATTACAGCCGTCGACTGAACGGCTCCTACCGGCTCCGGCAGCTGGTGCCCACAGCCGTGTACCAGCACATGAAAATGCACAAGAGGATTCTGGGACACCTGTCGTCTGTGTACTGCGTAACCTTTGACCGGACAGGGCGACGCATCTTCACGGTAAGGCTGCAGTTTTGCACATATCTCTGCTTATGTGTGAAGTGAGACTTCTCGGGCACCTTACAATCTGATGATGACTCGGAGCTCTGTGGTGCGATTATAAAATGTTTATCGATGCATTTGGATTATCTTTATGGACCGTGCTTTATTTTACAAAAATAAAGGCTTTTTATATTTTTATACCAAATAAAGAGTTCACAGTAACACAATAAAACCCAGTTAATCACAGGTACTGATCAACACAGCGTAGATCAGGGCTGTTCAACTTGCGGCCCGTGGGCTACTTCCAGCCCACACATGATAAAAGTATGGCCCACCGATGTTAATTAATAAAATGAAGGAAGAAAAAAAAATAGAAAACATCCATAAGAGAGACTTGAAATGGCAAATATTTCAGTCAGAGAGGTAATCCCATGTGTCCATCTTAATTTTCAATATTTTCATGAGCATACTGAAGAACACTTTAAGCACTGAAAAGTAAAAAGAAACCGTCCAGATGACCTGACCGAACGTTGTTGGATTTGTTACCTGGATTATCGAGCATGAACTTTGATACCTGAAGCACTGATCTATACAGTTCCTGGGCAGCCTGATGTCTCACCGTGAGACATCGTTCTTCAGCGAGCAGTGTCTCCCCTAAGTCACTTGCCTTGGCAGGACACTCGTCTCTTCAGGGATTTTTTGTCGGTGAGGAAACGGGGACATGTCTGTGTTGCGTTACGTGCTACGCTAGCGCCAGCAGTTGTCGCGACGCGTGGTGCGTTAGGGAAGCACTAGCATTACGTCTGTAGCTTTTTAGATATGGCGTCTGTATTGCACACCGCTAGCTTAGCGCTACGTCAGTGCCGGTAGTTGTCGACTGGGGCGGGAGGTGTATGAGGGAAGCGGAGCATTACATCCGTATTTGTACTGTATTGTGCACCATTTGCTTAGTACTATGTTACTGCCATCATTTGTCGACGGGGGTGTGTGTGTGTGTATGGGAAGCAGAGCATTACATCTGTAGCTTTTTAGCTAGCGCATCTGTATTGCATGCTGCTAGCTTAGCGCTATGTCACTGCCGGCAGTTGTCGGGGGTGGGGGCGGGGGTCAGATTGGGAGGCAGGGCATGCTCGGTTCTGTTGACAGGGCGGGGTGCCCTCCTTGGATAACGGTAGGGGAAACGCTGGCGAGGATATTCCCCCTTATACGTAGCAGGAACAACGTCTGACTCGTGCTGTCAGTTTACAGCAAATAAATAAATAAATAAATAAATAAATGCCAAAGCAAACCTGAACCGGACGTTAACAAGAACAACACATTTCCACACTCAGACACATCGTAAAGTCAGAAACATTGCACATATTGCACATACAAACATGGCGTATATTGCACCTTGATGCATTGCACAAATAATTTCCACATGACTACCCAGCATGCTTTGCAGCTCACAGTGTCTCTTGGACTCTGAACTTTGTGAGTTTTGGGGAAAGTAAAATAAAGTTAAACAGAGACACACATGTTTGCTTTAATCCGGGCCCACACATGTCTGTGTTTTTCGTGTGAATAATGTTTTATTATACAAATTAAATTAGCAGAAACACGAGTGAAAGGCTGTGCATTCTCGCGGGGGCTCTTTTTCCTGCTGTGCGGGGAGTTTTGATAAACTGATGGTATCACTGTGTGATTGTCTGCGAGCCGATTTAAACAACAACAAACAGGTTTGTTACTGGGGGAATACTGATGATGATGCACAGCAGCTTTGTAGTTGGTTTAAAAAATAGTTAACCACAAATAGAATCGAGTTAATTGACTTTATTAAATGACACGAGGGAGACTTCAACATATAGAGTGCTTGATTTCTGCCCAGCTGAGTTCTGCACCGCCTTTTCTGGTTCTGCTCGAAGCTCACACCTGAGCAGGACGTGGACGCTTCACCTGTGATTTATGGACCGTTGGAAGAAGAACTGGTCTGTAGCCATTTCACAGTAAATGACAACTGGTTCTTAATGGACACACCTGGAACAACAACATGTTGGTTATTCAGCGATCATCAAAAACAGTCAACATTTTGTTATTTATTTTGAAAACCGTAAAGATTTGACAAGTCGGAGATGGCAGAACAATATTTGTGTTAATTAGGAGGCATAGTGTGCCCATTTTTGTGTTTAATATTGTTTCACAGAATATCACTACTACTTTTAATGCAAGGAAATAAATCTTGAAATGTAATTTATTTGAAGTACACTTTTGGGTTCTGTTTATTGCATTTATGATTCAATGCAACAAAATAAACACATTTAAAAGGTAATAGGCCATGGTAATATTTGGTTTATTTACATAATGACTTTAATCGCTGGCTGTCCGGCCCCTGAGCTGCTGGCTTTCAGAAACTGTGGCCCCCTGAGCAGTTTAGTTGAATCGCACTGGTATAGATCCTTAACTGAATATTTAAAAACACTATAGAACAGCTAACCTGATTAACATTGTGTTTATTGCTGAAAATGTATACACAAATCAAACATTTTAAATTCACTAGTCATTTTATGATGACTTCAACAATTATCTTTACAGTTCGTGAAGATACAATGAAAAAGGTGTAAAAACACAATTTTATTCAAATATTTTCTCTTAAAGGAAGCTACGGTAACTTTACTGGGACAAACATCACAACTATAAGTCGCTGTTTTTTTTTTTTCATAGTTTGGCCAGTCCTGCGACGTATAGTCTGAAGCGACTTATATGTTGCCCCCCCCCCCCATTCATGACACAGTTTTTGACTGACACGTTAAATAAATGTTCGTTCATATAGACATGAACCAAACCGAACTTGAACATGAACCACTCCGGCGGCGGAGGAACGCTGCAGAGCCTGCGGCTCCTGACGCGAGCTCCACAGCGCTCCTCCGCCTGCACCTAGCTGTCTCCCGGGGCTGCGGACCACGCACCTCACTGTGCCCTTCCTCCCTGCTCTAGCGGCGGACAGACGGGGCACGGCTGCCGACCGGGACGGACTGTTCTTAGTGCAACGTGACTATTATGACCATTAAAGCGCATTTATTAAGGAAAAGTTAAACTGAAACACACATTTGCTGTAATGTCGAGCAAACAAATAATTGTTTTTAAGTGTTAATCTTGTTAAATTTTGAAGAACTGCAACAGAGAGTCCTCCCCTGTGCACATTTTTGGCGGCCAGTCGATTTTGGCCACATCAGCAGCCCACGTTTCCCGGGGGTCAGCGGTGACGTATAATAAATGCGACTTATACTCTGAAGTGACTTGTATATATTTTTGTCCTCTACATGAGGCATTTTTTGACTGATGCAACTTTTACTCTGGAGCGACGTTTAGTGTGGAAAATACGGTAATCTGCTGTCTCTTAAAGCAGCAGCACAGAAATCATTACCAAAATCAGCTTTTGACATTTATAAACCCATGTATATGTACATTTATAAACAGGCATAAATTTATGTATAATATAATATTCAATTTTAAAGCACTCTGATTTATTGTTTTGTACACTATTTACTGCATTTTTATTGTAGTTATTGTTGTCTGTACTTTATGTGTTCTGTCTGGAACAGGTCCGTCTTGCAAATGAGTCCCCGTGGCTCAATGGGGGTAGCCTGTAAAGGCTGAATGAATAAACGCATATAGAAATAGATTTTAACCCCAACCACCAGTGTTTGTGTGCATTGTGTATTTGATCATGGGGTACGTCTCATTAACTGTGGTGCTTCTCTGTTGGTTCTGGTGTTTAAGGAGTCCGAGGAGCCTTATTCTAGTTATGGTGGTGTGGTATTGGTCACAGTGTGTTTGTTCAGAGTTAACTCCTAACTACACCTAAAACAGCTGAACAACACGCTGTAACGGTTCTGGTTGGAGGCAATTCCTGTTTGTTTTGCAGGGGGTTACAAAGGTTAGATTCAGTGATTCACAGCTGTAAGATGTATAAGAAAACATCAAACAAGTTTGAGGAGAGATGCACATTTAAAAGAAGTGGGTAAAGATGATGATGGATGTTTTAGTTTGAAAAGAAGGAAGCTGAACTGTTCCCCTGTGTGGCTGTGACAAATGTACAAATATAAATATTGTTCAAACAGTAAGGAAACATTGACATATTTATTTATGTTTGTGTCTTTGTGTTAAACACAACCTGCTGTTCGACACCATTTCCACCACAGACGCCTTAAATCTCTAAAAATGGCTGGCTGCTGCGAGCGAGGGAGGGAGGAGGCCTCTGAAATCTCTTTTTCTCCAATTCTTCCTCATCCTGTGTTACCTCAGTTTTTTCTTCTCTGTTTCTTCTTTTCTCCCTTCCTCCCTCTTCCTGTTATTTCTCATCACAACAGAAGAAAATGTTTCCTCTGAGGGGTTGGCTAAGTGCCACGATTAAATATATATTTTTGTCCCTGTCACGTTCTTCTTCTTCTGTCTTTGCTCGTTTGGCTTCTCCCCTGCTGTCCTTTTCGTCACCAGATAACATTTATTATATGTTTTTATTATTTTGCCTCTGTTCAGTGCTTTCTCAGAGACTTTGCTGCAGCTTCATGTTGGTAGAAGGATTATTGTATGCAGCAGACACATTTGCTGTGATTATTGTATTCAATAAGCAGCAGCATGTGTCTTTGGTTGAATGATTGATTCACAGAAAACTATTGATTTGTATAATAAAGCCTAGAAATTTAATGAAACCTATTTAAAATGAGAAATTAAGGCAAGTTACTGTACAGTATTGTGAAATGAAAGTGCTTGTAACAATAGATGAGATCTCTGGAACCTGACAAACAGATTTTATTTTGGCTAATCACTCTTTTTGTGTATTTTTGTCTAAGTTGATGTTTGTCTGATGGCTTCATTCACACCCTGGTCTGCTGGGAATCATACAAGCAATGGAAGCTTATTAAAGAGAAGAAAATGCACTTCTTCTATAAAATCTACATCTACAACTAAAAAAAGCCGGGATGTTGAGTAAAATGTAAATAAAAACAGAATGTGATGATTTGCAAATTCCATATACCCATATTATAGTGATGGAGCTGACCTCTCAGTGAGACGTTATCAGACCAAATCCTGGCCGGGGACCATTTTTAGTGCAATTTGCATCTTCTCTCTGTGCATGCATGGGTTTTCTCCAGGTACTCCAGTTTCCTCCCACAGATCACAAACATGCATGTTAGACTGATTGGTAACTCTAAATTGTCCCTAGGTGTGAGTGAGAGAGTGAGTGGCTGTTTGTCTCATTTATCTCTGTGTCCCTGATGGACTGGTGGAGACCCGTCCAGGGTGTCCCCTGCCTCTTATGTAGTGACTGTTGGATATGTGCACCAGCGACCCCCATGACCCAGAAAGGAAGAAGCAAGTAAAGATAATAGATGGAACATAGTAATAAACATATCAAAAGTTTAAACTAAAAAATGTACTTAAATAATAATGTAATTTTGAAACTGATGACAGCAACACATCTAAAACATGACGGAGCAACAAAACCCTGTAAAAGTAAGTGGTACAATCTGTAAACAGCTGCATTTTACACTAATTACGGTACTGTATATTAATTGTCAACAGCTTAGTAAGAGGACAGGGTATAACAAGAGAATTTTAGAGACTGAATTTCCCAGAAGCAAAGCTGTACAAAGGTTTTTCACCATTCTGCAAATAACTAAATAAATCATGAAAATAGTGGAATAGTTTCAGAATAATGTTCCTCAATAGAAAATTAGCAAGACCTCAAATATCCCATCGTGTACAGTTTAAATCATTAAAATATTTCAAGATTCAGGAGACATCTCAGAGCTCAAAGAATAAAAGTGAAAGTCAGTATCTATTGTTGTGATCTTCAGGCCCTCAGGGACCACTGCATTCAAAACAGGTCTGATTCTGTTTTGGTCTTCACTGCATGGACTCAGGAACACATCCACAAATCATTATCTGTAAACACAGTTCACTGAGCCACCCGTAAATACTAGTTAAAGCTCTATCCTGCAAAGAAGAAACCATGTGAACACCATCCTGAAACTCCATCTTTTCTCTTTAACGTTTGTAACCACGAGTAATTTAAAATGGACAGGGGAAATGAATAAATAAAAAACTAAAACTGGATATGGGCACCAGTGATCCCAACAACCCAAAAAGGAAGGAGCAGGTAAAGATAATGGATGGATGGAACTCGCAGACAGAACGTCTACTGGACTGAAGAGGAGTTTGGAGGAGTACCGTCTGACTTATCAGAACTCTGTTCATACGTCTGCCTCTCTGATGTTGAACAGCTGGAATTCCACATCAGGCAGGACAGGGAGAGCATTCTCTTCAAGCACTCCAGCAGCTGGTCTTCTCAGGTCCTGGACGTTTACAGACGGTTGCTAAAAGAAGTGGGAATGCTTCACAGCAGCTATATTTACATGCGCAAAATTCTTTAATTCTTTGACCAGATTGAAATGTTTTCAGATTAAATAATTTAAATGTATCATTTACATGAGCACATTCTGTTCGTGATGAGCGTTTACACGCAGCGGGCTTTGTTCTGAACAGAAGTACTGACATGCACAGAGTGCTAAACGCTCCTTAAAACAAAACACAGAAGAAGAAGTTCTACTTCCGCGATGAACGTAAACAAACCTGAGCGTCCAAAATGGACCTGTGACAGGTTTTAATGACGGTGGAGACGTTACTGCACTCCCTGACTGAGCTACAGGTGACACAGATCATTTTGAGCGCTTTCAAAGTTTCTAGTAGAAATGTTGTATCGCTCCCCGACCAGTTTGCTTCCTCGACATGCTAATATTATTAGCATTAGCCAGGCGGAAATGACATACGTCGCACATGCGCAGTCAGGTCAGTTTTTCACAATTGGAAAAAAAAATGAACAGATTAAGTGTTTACATGGACACCGTTCGGATTATGAATCAGCATAAACTACCCATTTTGTTCTGATCACAAATTATATTGGATCACCCTGAATAAACAAAAAAAAAAAAAACCCGACCAGAACGGGGTGTTTACATGACACATTTTATTCTGAACGGCCGTTTAACCCGATTACTTATGTCCATGTACCGGTAAACATAGCTAGTGAGAAAAGTTGTCCTTGATTTGTTTCACTGCCATAAACTTCAGATTTCTTCTGGAAAACGATACATTGATACTCTAAAAAAGCTAAGTCTGGTCCTCTGGACATTCAAAAAACAAAACAAAGCAAAAATAATTGTAGCAATGCTTTGTTTTGTTTTGTTTTTTGAATGTCCAGA
>JARVGS010000222.1:10147733-10163944 GCA_031762315.1 Hypsolebias antenori | reverse complement strand
AATTTTGAATCAACATATTTTTCCTTTAAAATGTTACATTTACTCAGATTAAACTTTTGATCTGTCATCTATGTTCTTTTACGAATAAAATACTGTATTGACAGTTGCCATCTCCACATCATTGCATTCAGTTTTTATTCACTATTTGTTTAGTGTCCCAACTGTTTTGGAACCCGGTTTGTATACGGAAATATCGAAAATGTGCTTAAAACTCATATCACCATTATTGAATAAAAGCATATTACGATATAGATCAATATCCAATTATTGTCCAGCTCTACATTACACTTTTTATACAACTTATTATACATTCCTATCTAATATATTTTGCATAAAACGGTAGAGACTTTAAAATTTAAATGTGAGATGATCTAGCTCTTACAGGCTGTCATGGAGCGACAGACGTGTGGGGTTACCATGGTGACCAATGAGCCACTGATTGCAGCTTTAACGTGTCTTTTGCTCTTGGTTATATTTATACCTTCTACAGTTCATACATCAAAACATCAGCATTTTATCAGATTAGATTGAAACTTGAGCTCCAACTTAGTTTTGGGCTTTCAAGAAGAAAGTTGTTTAATGGTGGAATTTTAGCCAGTAGCATAATTAAAAAAAAAAAAACATATTCGGAAATGTTTAAAGTTGTTTTTATTTTGCATGTTGGTGTATTGTTTATAACCAGATACTATTCTACACCAGTCTGTTCTCTGTACATCATTAAAGTGGTATTTCTATTTGACGAATAGAAACTGCAGTAATTTGAAGAAGATAGATGAAAGACACACTTGTCATAGCTTTCACAAAGTTGGATCCTGATATCCGTTCAGTCAAAGACCACTTTTCATGTCAGAAATATTATTGCAGCGTTTTAAGGGGACGTTTATTTTCGGAACAACAGCAAGACATTCTTGTTTTATTAAATGTTCAATCATTGCTTGTTGCACAGAGGATTATTAGGTTTTGCTTTCAGACAGAATGTCTTTATTGCTCTTTTTATTTCTTTATGAAAATTCACTGGCAGTCTTTTAACCACTCTTTCATCAGTTTACAGTTTTGAATCCTTATTTTTTGTACATCTCTTATTTTTCAGGCCTACGTAATGTATGTATATTTAACGGACCGTTTTACTAACTTTCATTGGTGAATTGAATCTTTTAGCAGTTTTCAATAGATTTCTTGAGCTCTTGTTATGTTGATCTCATTGGTTCTGTTTCCAGTTTTCGCCTCTCTGTAGCAGCTCCAGGCGCTACCTGTCCTCCACCGGAGCTGATGGCACCATCTGCTTCTGGCAGTGGGATGCTCGCACTCTCAAGTTCAGGTGAGGAAAAATCAATGCAGATATTCGCACCTCCACAAGCATCTTTCACAACTTCTGTATCACTGTGTCACTATTGCATACAGGAGAGCACATGCAGCTCATGTATAATTGTGTATGATTATTAAATTTGGTTCTAATTGTACGTTTAGTTTGTGTTTTGTTTGTATTCCTTCATGCACTCAGCCAGCGGCCCAGTAAATTCACCGAGCGCTCCAGACCCGGCGTCCAAATGATCTGCTCCTCCTTCAGCGCAGGTGAGCACAACATGTTTTAGTTTTAAAATCCAGGCCAAAGAAAGAAACATGATTAAACAGTTTGGACACCGCTACACAAATACGTTGAAAAACTGCCACAACAGACAAGCACACATAGCTGGCTCCACAGTGGAGTGGTGCTGTGATTTTCATTTCTGCTGTTAAATTGGATTGACGGCACATTTCAGCTCAGTGGCTGTTCTGCACTCATTCTGCATGTTAACTTTGGTGTGTTTGGTCTGTAGGCGTCATGATTTCCAGATTAGTACATGCTATGATGGTCGTGTTTACCCTGTCTCATCCTGTGCATCTAATGGGATCTTTCTGGGGCACGCACAGAAAATTATTCATGATTTATGTGTGTGCGCACACTCGTTTGTCTGTCAGCATAATATCTCATGAACCGGTGTTCGCATTTAATGACACTGAGAAATTAATAATTAGAGGTACATCTACAACTAATTATCTTTTGGAGTCATCTTATTTGGAGATGGTTGACGCAGATGATTTCCTGTAGCCAACACAAGAAGTAGCTTAAACTCAAGCTTTGGGCCAGACTTGGGGTAGGATAGTAGCTGAGAGTCATTCACCTCACATACTTTGAGCACTAACGTGTCAGGTTACACGTGCTTGTTGAATCTGTTTTTGTATTGCTTCTGTTTAATTCTCTCCTAAATTACTCTGCATATTGATAAAAACCAGGTGTCCTCCTGTTTTAGAGGAGATCAGCGTACTTCAGGACAGCCTCTTTGCAGGAGCCTCTACAAGGAGTCCAATCTCAGCCTAAACCAAAACTAGATTAAAACTAAAAGTAAAGCAGGAAGCAAGCATTAGTCAGAAGAATAAAAGGACACACTTCTCACTCAGTGTTCATTTTACATGTGCTGTATTCACCTTCCTTTGACCCTGTGTCTCAGCAAATGACTTGCTTTGACAGTCCTGCTGGTCCTACTGGTGTTGTCTGTTTAATGGTGGAGCTGACTGCATTGTGCTTGAGTTCAACTATGTTTTGGTTTTCTTTTTTTATAAAAGACTTGTTTTGACATGTTACACTCTCATTTATCCTATTAATCAACACTCACATGTAAAAAAAAATACACACATTCCAGGAGAAGAATAATAAAGGTGGAATAAATTTGCTTATTTTTAATAGGGATGGGGCAGTCCGATCCGGTATCAGTATCGGGCTCCAATACAGCATAATTTATGTAACAGATTTTTCCGATCCAACCTGCAGAGCTCTCCGATCCATGATGCATGTCTCTGTTTCTCCAAGTAAAACATCACCACATGTGATTCCCTGCCAGCTGCTATGCACGCTGGCTTCAAACTTTGGAATGGATTTCCTGAACGGAGGTGTGTCTCATGAACCCAGAGTAATAAGATCCGCCTCACATTCAGGAAATCCACTTCATAGTTTGCTGCCAGCTAAAACATGAGGACTGAGTGAGCAGCGCTGTAGCTAATGACTAAACAACTTTCCATCTAAGCATGTCCGCTGTGTGGAAGTATTTTATACTAGAAACACCACAAAGCAAGACAGCAACGTGCCATGTCTGCAGAGCCATAGCGCCACATTAAACTGCGGTAACGTTAGATTTACGTTGGACATTCGCGCTCTGTGGCTTCAGCGGTGCACTCCTTTCGCGCAACCCAAAGCAGGCATCCCAACCCCGGCCAACCGTGCCCAATCTGTCCCGCTCAGTCTGCCTGTCTTGGAAGAGGGGCAGGCTGAGCATATCGGCCCGAAATCAGACTGTCTGCTTTGAATTGAACAAGGAAAAACACACCGCTGAAGCCCCGGAGCTCGAATGATTACTGAGAAGTTGCTAAACTTCATCGTAATTAATGACCAACCGCTATCAGCTGTAGAAAATGAAGGATTTTGCAGCTTGATACTTGCAGCCAATATATAGTTTACCCTCCAGGAGATATTTATCAGTACAACAGTAGACAATCATAAACATATTAATTTAAAATTACAAGAAAATTATTTATAAAGAAACATAAACAGCTACATTACAAAGCAATGTAAAATACTAAAAGCAGGAACATGTCTATGTTGGTTTATGTCATGAACTTAGCAGATCTTTGAAGTCATTTAATGTTTTATTTTATTTTATTCATTTATTCATTCATTTAAAATAAACAAAACAAATTAATCAAAAAGAAAAAAAAACATTGAATGAATAGTACAGAAAGAAGAAAAAAAATCTTATATCTGCCCTTTGTTTAAAAAAAAACAATATCTTTAAACAAACAATCACTTAAATTAATCATGTTAATATCCACTTTAAAGCTAGGAATAAAAAACATGTTTTGTGTTAGCAGGATTTAATTATAACTTTGAAATGTATCCAACATTAATACATATATTTGAATAGAATAGAAACAGCCTTTATTGTCCCACGGATGGGACATTCAAGTGTAACAGCAGCAACAGATATAAAGATTAACACAAAAGTTCCTAAATGTTGAAAACAATATATAAAGACGTAATGTAAAAAATATATAGTAATGTTCAGTAAGTAAAACTTACCTCAAGTTGCCTTTTTGGACATGCATATACATTATTTGTACAAATTGTACTTGATAGGAGATTATTACAGCCTTATATAAAATCAATAATGATGATGATGATATTTGAAAAGTATCGGTATCGGCCAATACACAAATTTAAGTATTGGGATCAAATCGGAAGTAAAAAGATGGGTAAAGTCTGCAAATAAGAATCTAATCCCTTTTCTGTGTCCAGGTGGGATGTTCCTCGCCACAGGAAGCACTGATCACATCATCAGGGTCTACTACTTTGGGTCAGGTCAACCAGAGAAGATCTCTGAACTCGAGTCCCACACAGTGAGTCAACATGAATTATCAGAACTATTACAAAGAGAGAGAGTTTCAGAATGGTTCACAGGATCTTTTACATTGCTCTGTTTGGCTGCTGCTGCCTCTTTTTGCACATGGATGCCCACAAAATTTTATGTTAACCATGTAGTACAAAATTGTTGGGAATGTACAGGATTTTAAAATGGCATTTGCATGAATTGATATGAGATTTTGTAATAAAAATAGGTTTAAGATGTAAAACAGCAATCCACTTTAGTCATGGCTAAACTCACTAGCTATTAGCTCATCAGTTCATGAAGAATGAAACTGTTTCTCCAAACTGAGATCGCTCAGAGCTATCTACAACAGATAAGATATTGTTGTTCATAGCCTTTCCACAGAACCCCACTTGAAATGAGCAGGGTTATCACTTTAGGTTCAGTTCCTTAAGAAATAATCCTTTTTCATTAAATTTGCATGTGCATACATGAAAAGATAAAAATAAAACTAGTGAACTGATCTTGAGTTAAAATCTTTTGTTTTTAATAAATCCACTGTAATTGTGTGTCATGACTGATTGGGCAGGAAAAAAGAGCCTGTGTTGACGTTTGTCACATTAATTTTTCTTTTTTTTCTTCTTCGTAGGACAAAGTTGACAGCATCCAATTTTCACATTGCAGTGACAGGTGAGCTGACACGTTGTTTTTTGCTTTTTGTGTGTGTCTGGAGCCACATGGCAATACATTTTTGAGTGTGTGGTTGTGTCAGACTGCCAGTTTTAATGGAATCTTCAGGGTGCTGTGACTTGATGCTGTCAGCAGAAACACCACCTTTAGTTAATGCTTGATACGCGCTTTAATACACATTGTCCCTATCTCACACACACACAAGCAAATACATGCTTATGTTTATACACTGTGTGATCTGAGTGTTGAACTTTGAGTGTGTCTGGATGAGGTTTGAAGGAAGACGTGCTCAGCTGTTATTCTCCTGGGGTGCTGTAATCTAAGCACTGAGGAAAACAGCAAATATGCAGGTGGTGGGAGTGGAGAACACAGGAACAGTAATTATTGTATGCCACACAAAGCTGCACACATAACTGGTAAATAACATTTGATTTTAATGAGCGTAGACCTTTAGTTGCACAAGTCTGTGTTTTCATCTCTGCTCGTGCGTTGTAGGTTTGTGAGCGGCAGCAGAGATGGTACAGCTCGGATCTGGCAGCTGCAGCCTCAGGGCTGGAAGAGCATTCTGCTGGACATACAGACCAAATTACCCGGGTATGAGAGTGGACTGTTGCCAAAAAGAGTTCAAACTGAACTTTGTGTTTTCCATTAGCTTAAACAAACACTGGCATAGAGATACAAAATTAAACTTTACCGCAATGTTTAAAAAGTGGAAGCGAACCTGTCTCAGATAAAACTTTCAGTCAACAGCTTGTTTAAATACAGTTATCGTTCTTAAGCTCTCTGCCTCAGTCGTATAGACCTCTGCATGTTACTTAAAGGGGTTGCACTGCCCAATTTTTCTGAATGTCTCCATTTTGCCAGCTGACCCTGAATGAATGTCTATGTAGAAATACTTAAAAAAAAAAAAAGTACAGCAGACGGAGTAGGCTCTGAGATCAACTGATGTATATACGGTACATGACCTGAGGAAGGTTGCAACTCCTTTAAAAAGGTACTGTATTTGTTGGTGAAGATTCTCAAACAAGTCATAATAAAAAATAAATAAAGGTTAAAAAACAAAAACAACTGGACTTCTATTCTGAAGCTGAAGACGTTTCGCTTCCCATCTGGGAGGTTTTATTAATTCTAAAATGTCTGGAGTGTGTGGAGTTCCAAGCTTTATAAAACTGCATGAGAGGCCTGGTCGTGTATTTACCTGTATATACTCATGCAGATTAGACCGGAACTACTCGCCCTGCACAATGGAGGCTCGTTAGGGTCATGAGAGAGATGTTTGGGTCACATTTACGAAGGGGTGAAACTTTCAAAAGGCCTTAGGCCTGATTCCCAGTCAGCTCCACTCAAATTCACACCTTCATGCATGTGACTAAAACATCCAAAGTAAAAAAATACCAACATGCTTAACAATAAAAAATCAATGGCAGTCATTTAAATAAAAAATAATAGCAAAAATTAATTGAAAGCATCAAAAGAAAACAAAAAAACATAAAAACCAAATCAACAAAATACTAAATCCAATCACACTGTTCAAAGTCAGTGAAAACAGATGTGTTTTTAAAAGAGATTTAAAAACAGGAAGTGAAGTGGCCTGTCTAATGTTGAGGGGCAGATTGTTCCAAAGTTTAAGGCCAATGACTGAAAAAGCCCGGTCTCCTCTGAGCTTCAACCTGGTTTTTGGTACATCCAGAAGCGTCCAATCAGATGATGTCAGCACTCGAGAAGGAACATAAGGTAGAAGTAGGTCAGAGAGGTATGAGGGTGCAAGGCCATTTATGCACTTAAAGGTCAACAGGAGAATTTTCAAATCTATTCTGTTATGTATAGGGAGCCAGTGAAGGGAGTATAAAATTGGTGAAATGTGCTCAAACCTACGAGTTCCTGTTAAGAGTTGAGCTGCAGCCTTTTGGACTAGCTGGAGACGTGAAAGGGACACTTGACTGACCCCAACATTAAGCACGTTACAGTTGTCTAGTTGGGTTGTAATGAAGGTATGGACTGTTGTTTCAAGGTCAGATCTGGTCAACACAGCTTAGCTATCTGACCTAACTGGAGGAAGCTTTTCTGCAGAACAGAGTTAATCTGGTTATTAAACTTAAAATCAGAGTCTAAAACCATCCCAAGATTTATGATGGAATGCTTTAATTTATGGCTCAAGAGAGTCAATGTGTATAGGAACAGAGACACCAGTAAAGCTAGGGCTAAACACAACTTCAGTTTTCCGATCGTTAAAACTTAAAAGATTTGAAGCCATTCATGCCTTAATGTCATCAAGACATTTTAACAGAGTGAATGGAGCAAGAACTATTGGGTTTTAAGTGTAGATAAATCTGACAACCATCAGCATAGCAGTGAGAAGAAAGACCGTGTTTCCCCCGGATAGACCCCAAAGGGAGCAGATGCAGTGAAAACTGAAGGGGTCCAAGAATCGAGCCCTGCTTAATCCCGCAGGAAAGAGGCGCTGAAGCAGATAATATATTAAAATATATATTAATATATTAAGCTACGTTTCTATGTAGAAAAAAGTAATACCACAAACCACCAATGGAAATAAAGACAGCTTTACTGCTTTGGCACAGGTTAATTTTTTGAGGAATCTTTGTTGCTGAACTTATCAGGAAAGTACAAAATGTTAGTCTTGTTTCACTGAAAGTGTTGAGAACATCTTAGAAGTGCTGAATTTTACAGTCAATTTCTTGTATACATTTAAACACAAACAGTGGGGGTAATTTTTTTTTTCATGTTGCAAACTGTTAAGTTTATCTTGTTCTTCATTAATGTTATAAAACAGGAAGACTAATAAATGTGTTTTTTTTTTACACTGTGGAGCAACCTTCCCACTCAAACATTTAACCCTTGGTCATTTTAAGGTTTTCTCACGATGTAAACCTCCTGTCTTGTATTTAAGTCATTAATTAAATAGAGAATAAAAATTCTGCAACTGCTTAAAATAAGACCTTCATCTCCCCATCAGGAAGTACAACCCCCCTCCACTGGAAGACAAGGTGACTAAGCTGAAGGTTACCATGGTTGCGTGGGATCGCCATGACAGCTCGGTGATCACAGCAGCCAATAATCTGACTCTGAAAGTGTGGAACTCCATCACCGGGAACTTGGTTCATGTCCTGATGGTATGTAGCAACACAGAAAGTCTAAAACACTGGCTGAATTACCCTGATTAGCATTTGCAAAAGTACTTTATGTTTCGAGTACCACATTGAAAAAGTTTAATGGGATATGGGTTAGTAATGGGTTTTTCAGAAAGGTCATGTTGAAAAATATGTCTAATCACATTCTGATGTCAGGTCAGAATGATTAAACTCTCCAGATCTGACATGTGAGCGATGAGCACCAACGCTGTATAAAAGCTTCCATTCATTTTCTTAAGGCTGATATATTTTGTCACTGTGGTTAAATTGGTCTCAGATTCTATAAACATTCCTCCTTGACATTTTTATATAAAATGAATAGAAACTGCCAAGCAGGGTTTGTTCTGCCTTAGCTGCTGAACACAGTGGGTCTGAACAGTATTTTTTAATAAATCGGACCTGTTTCTAATTATGCTGTAGTGTTTGGTATTTCCATTTGCATTAAAAGGCTTGGGATGTTGCTTTCTTGCTGCATGTAATTTAGGGCATTTAAGTTTTTTTTTTTTTTTTTTTTGGGTTATATTTTTATTTTACTTTCTTATGGCTGTTACATAAGACAGTTCCGCAAAATGGCCGCACAGGCCAGTCCATCTTTCTCCTCCCTCTGTCCGTTCATAAATCACAGATAAAGCCGAACACTTCCCGCTCAGGCGGGTTTTCAGAATTGAAACGGGCTGTGCAGACCCAAAAGAAGAGTGGAACAGAACTCAGCTGTGTTGTTGTAGAGCCCAATGCATTAACTGTGTGCTGGACGTCTGCCTCACGTCAATTAAAAAACATGATGAACCAACTAATTTTAGCAATTCTCCCCGTGGTTGCCTATTTTTGTAATTAACTGCAAAGTTGCTGTGTGTCTTCTTTGATATATCATTGCATATATCATGCATTAACATATCAGTTTGCTGTGGTTTAATTCTGCATCTGGGTGGTTGCACACTAACGTTATTGATTCATCACGTTATTTAGCTGCAACACTGCAGCTTTTCTTTTTTTTTCGCATGTCAGCCAGTCCGGCTCTGTTACTACCTCACTTAGCGGCACACCAAAGGAAGGCTGTCGTCGACCCTCCTCGCCGTCTTGGTCTATTCAGAAGACACACTGAGGGGGGCGGAGCACATCTCAGTTTTGGACTGAGGCGTCATGTGAAAGAGCTCTTAAAAAAATAATTTACGATGCAACAGAGGAGTATTCTTGCACCAGATAAATAGTTGAAGGGATTGAACAAAATGTTCATAACATCAGATTACAGAAATGTCACCTCTGAACGGTTGTTTTCTTCCAAAATTGGCAAATCAGCATATTTGCTTTCCGGCTGAAAAGACTGCACACCATTAATATTTTTTATTCATCGTCCTAATGACAGTTTATGGCATGGTGCTGTCCGTCTGTGGACAATTTGTTGTCCAAGCTCTACACTGATAGCCCTTTAACAAAGAAATATCAAACGGCACAGCCGGACACCTCAGGGGTCCAGGATGATCCCTATTGATTTCAAGGTTGTGGGGTTAAAGGTCAAGGTCACTGGTGATGCCTATGTTAAAACCTAGTCATTGATCCAGCTTGACATCCCAAGAACATAGAAATATCAAACTCAAATGTATTTATGAAGCACATTTAAAACAGCAGCTGTTGCCAACGTGCTGCATCTGACGGCTGCTGCACTATTGCTTGCACAGATAGTAAAAGCAGCTACGTTTGCATTTGTTTGTGTTATTTGTAAGAGTTCTGTTATTTAAAACCTATTTTTAATTAACAGATGGCACTTTGGTAATGGAGGGACTGGGAGAGAGTGTTGCTGTCAACATGGCAGCAGAGTGGTAATAATTAGAAAATAATAAAGCAAGTCCACAGAAATGGCTGCAGAAGAAGAGTTTATGCAAACTAAACTGGAGCTTAAACTCTTTTTTTTAAATAACAGCTTTTAGTAAAACTGTTTTAAACAGTTTTACTAAATGTATATCTGTATTAACAACTATACATCCATCCATTATCTTTTACCCGCTTCTTCCTTTTTGGGTTGTGGGGTCACTGGTGGTCCAGCCATCACAGGGACATATAGAGACAAACGAGACAAACAGCCATTTAGGGGTGCACCGATTGCAATTTTCATGCCGATCACCGATGTCTAAAAAGTCTGACCTGCCGATTCCGATTTTGGCCAATACCAATTTTAGTTTTATAAGCAACACTGTCAGGTGTGATAATGTCACAATGCACCTTCAATTTACCAATCTTATTTTATTGGAAAACACACCCTTGAACAATATCCTAGAAACAATATAAACTTGTTGTAACTGGCCATGAGGTAGTGCTCAAAAATCTAAATGAAGTTCAGACAATTGTTGTTTAAAAAAAACAAAAAACTGTAAAATCGGTTTCTCATGTAAGTATTGGCCAATTTCCCAAAATTAAGCAAATTGGAAGAGTTGTATGAATGGTTGTAGGTGCACCCCTACAACCATTCACTCTCTCACTCATAGGGACAATGTAGAGTTACCAGTCAGCCTAACATGCATATTTTTGGAGGAAACTGGAGTACCCAGAGAAAACCATGCATGCACGGAGAGAACATGCAAACTCCACCCAGAAAGGCCCCCGGCTCAGATTCGGTCCTGCAACCTTCTTGCTGAGAGGCGGCAGCTCCACTAACTGCTCCACTGTGCCGCTTGACAACATTCATTCAACCTTTATTTACACAGGTTAATCCCATTGAGCCTCAGGGACTCATTTACAAGAGAGACCTGATTTTAACAAAGCATGATGACAACAGTGGACAACAAAGACAACAATAGATGATCATAAAAGATGCATACAAATTGGGAATAACAAGTGAAAATAAAATGGCATTCAAAAATGACGCATAAAAACAGCTAGGCTGTGTGGCGATGTAAAAAACTAAAAACAGGAACGTCTGCAATGGTTTTCCCCATGAACCTGACATCCAACCCTCTATGTTTATTTGATCCATTATCTGTAGAAGAGCACCCTTGTAGAATGAACCCTGCTGTTTTAACCTCATCTAACACCACTACCAAAACAAAGTCCCAGGTGGTTCAACCTTTTTAGTTTTCTAATACTTGAAACAACTGCTGTTCTAGCCGTTTTTTGTGTTTATCAATAAATAGATGTTTTCAAAAGCATGCCAAACGTAAAAGCATGACAAACGTAATACTTATATAAAGCTTTTTTGTTTGTTTGTTTTTAATGTAATCAGCTTAAACTGAAATATCTGACACAAGAGGATGAGAAAATTTAAAGAATTATGAGTTTTTCCTAATTTTTCTCAGCATGTCACAGTCATGATGTTCCTGTTTGTTGACAGGGTCATGAAGATGAAGTGTTCGTCCTGGAGCCACATCCGTTTGACCCAAGGATTCTTTTCTCTGCCGGGCATGATGGGAATTGTATTGTGTGGGACCTGGACGGAGGAGTCAAGATCCGCTCTTATTTTAACATGGTTAGTCTGCGTCTCCATGACCATGTCTCTGTGTGTCGTTCTACTTTATCGTCACTCTTTATTTATCATCACTCTTTATTTGATGCAAAAACTCAGTTTTTTTAATTTTTTTAAACAATTGCTCTGCACATTTCTTTTTCGTTCTTTCACTTTTATTTTCCATTTTCTCTTTCACCCACCGCTGCTGTTTTTCCTTTCTGCTTTCACTTTCTTTTTATTATGACCAAACTTTAGTTTCACTTTCCTTCTTGCTTTGTGTGTTGCCTAACGCAGTGTTTCCCAACCTGGGGGGCCCAACCCCCATGGCGGGGTGCTAGAGAGCACAGGGGGGTCGCATAAATATGTCTGCTTAGAGGTTGTAAAAATTTCAATTTATTGTCTGTGTTACAACTTTAGAAAATATGCTTTTATTTATAATTATAATGTTTGAAATTTCACCAAATGCTGATTAACACTGAAGCACCCTCCTTTTGGTTATGTTATGTTAAAAACTAAAATCTTTACTGTCATTTTAAGAGCGCTTTCTTATGACGTCATACTGTGCGCCGTCTGGATCTCAGTTGGCAGCACGGCTGCCTGAGAGGAGGCAGGGTGTTATCGTTGCTCTTGGTTAAGCTTACGTTTATTAAATATATAACATAAACGTAAGTACATGCAGTTGTAAATGTTTAAATGTGTAAAAACAGACAGAGGAGTCATTTTTCTGACAACACAAGAACATTTTTCCCTAGTTTAGGATAGACATTGTTATAGCCATTGGTGATGGTGAACAAGCAGTTGACATCAGAAAGCCTTTGAAAGAGCAGGTAGTGATGTGCACACAGCCACAGAATCATCTTTTGACTGTTCCCTTTTAATCACTGAAGCTAAAAATCTGCATAATATTGGAGAAACCTTGTGAAACCTGCCTGAGTTTGTGTGGAGCTCATGCAGTGGATAAAATGAAAACTGTCCCGCTCTCTAACATTGTCATAGTCAGAGTTTCTTTATTGTCATTTTTATTATTTATAGTCATTTCTTTATTGTCATATTGTCAAGGACATAATATAAAATAGCTGAAAATTGCAAAAATCAGCTGCATGACAGGATCAGGAAGATATCTTGACAAAACTACTTTTTTTAAGACCGTTTTTAAAATTACTCTGTTAGTTTTTAAAGAAAAGTTATGTGAGTAATTCTCAAAACAGTGTTCTGGTTTCTGTTGTACAACTACCAGTTTATACCTTTTACAAATAAAAGTTTGTAACTATTTTTTTATTATTTACACTACTATTACTTATAATATTAATTATAATATTTATTTTATTCTTTTAATAATTTGATGAAGAGAGATGAAGAGATTAATCTGATTGAGTTGTTTGGGAGAGAGGAGTAGCGAGGGATTGGATGGTCTCAGACTGGCTAGGAAGTAACGGGGGGGTCTTTGAGGAAAATAGGTTTGGAGCTTTGTAGCTAGTTTAAAAATAGTTAACCACAGACAGGATGGATTAAATGAGTTAATTCATTATAGTAAAGGACATAAGTTGTTTGACACATGCATCGTGCTCTCTTTCAACCCAATTGAGTTCTGCTCCACTTGTTTTAGCTCCACTTAAAGCTCACATCTGAGTGGGACATGGACGCTTCACCTGTGATTTATGAAGTGATTGAGGAAGAACTGGTCCGTGCAGCTATTTCTTTATAAATGAGAACTGGTTCTTAATGGACCTTCCTGGAACAGCAAAATGTAGGATGTTCAGAAAACATCAAAATCAAAACAGTCAACATTTTTATTAAATGCATACAAATTTGGCAAGTCAGCAATGTTGGAATAATATTTGTGTTAAATAGGAGGCATAGAGTATTACTTTTGTTTTTAATAGTGTTTCACATTAGACTATCACTACTTTAATTGCAAGGAAATAAATCTTGAAATGTAATTTTTTCTTTGAATTGCATTTTGGGGTTCTGCTTATTGCATTTAGGATTCAGTGTAGCACAATAACCTAATAGGGGGCCGCTGTGGTGTAGAGGTAGAGCAGTCAACTTGGGTCCAAAAAGTTGCAGGTTCAACTCCCAGCCATGTCCGTATGTTGTGGTGTCTCTGAGCAAGACACCTAATCTGTAATTGCTCCCCGGGCACTTACATAACTGCCCACTGCTCCACCTGGGGATGGATGGTTTAAATGCGGAGAATTAATTTTGTCATTGTATGGGAACATATAATGATGATAACACATAGCACACACTTAAAAAGATAACAGATCACTGAAATGCCTGGTTTATTTACATAATTACTTTAATTACTGGATGTCGGCCCCTGAGCTGCTGGCTTTCCGTAACTTTGGCTCCCTGAGCTACTTGGTTGAATTTAATTGCAGTTAGTCCTGCTCTATAGCTTGTTTAGCAGCTTCAAGCAAAATCCTTCATTAATAAGCATTCACTGCATTTTTGTAGAAAATGCAAATTCTCTAGTCTTTATTTCTGATTTCTTCTTTCTCCTACTATTTCTAGTTTTGCCACACACATACTTTAAAGTGGTCAGTGGGTTGCTTTTGTATTTGATTTGCTCTTATTTGCTGATTTTTTTTTATTGGAAATGAAGCTTCTCAGTTGAAAGGAAAGTAAAAATAAAATGTTTATTACATCCTTAAATAAATTAAAATAATCAGCTTTGTTTAAGTTTTCCACTATTCCAAGTGTTAAAATCTGATTTGTTAATTGTCAAAACTATTTGTTAAAATATGTGTGATCAAGAAACTTTATTTAAATTACTTGTCGGCTCAAGGATCTCTGAGCAACTATTTTAAAAGTCTTTGTTTGATCTGAAATGCTGTTGCAGTTCTTATAAGCATTAGGAGAGATCATATTTTCCCAGTTTTAGCTTCTCTCCATTGGCTCCCTGTCAAGTCCAGAATAAAATTTAAAATCTTCTAACAAAGTTCTCCACAAACAAATTCCACCTTATATTAAAAACCCTATTGTTTCATATTGTTCTGACAGAGCACCTCACATTCAGACTGCAGGTTTACTTGTGGTTCCTAGAGTTAACTAAAAATAGAACGGATGGCAAAGTTTTCAGTTATCAGGCTCCTCTCTTGTGAAAACAATTTACAGTTTCTGTCCTTGGGGCTGACTGCATTTCCACTTTTAATAGTCTTAAAACTATCATTTTTGATCAATCTAGTTAGAGATAGCTTGGGTTTCCTGAGCTATCCCTTAGTTATGCTGCTATATGCTTTAAATTACTGGACCACATTTCGTCACTCTGCAGCTGTCTTTACTTGCTCTACTCTACCAGTTTATATTTGTAACTATCGCTGCCATTAACTTTGTGTTCTTTGTTTTTCTTCACATAGAAAGTACAACTGGACTTGTCATTCTGTATCTGTGACTCGCTCCTCTCTAACCCCAGTCAGTCGAGGCTGATAAGCCATTCACCCTGGTTCTCCAGAAGTCTTCCTCCTGTTTAGAGAGAATTGTTCCTGTAGCCTGCAACCCCACACATGCTTGTGTTGGGAGACTAAATCAAAGTTAAGATTAAACAATCTGCTGTTTTCCCTAAATAAATATCTTTTTACTCATTTCCATCATTTAATGTACTTAATTTACTGTTGTGTATCCAAACTGGATAGAAATGACTCCATGTATTTTTATTTTAATATTCATCTGTTTTGGACTAAACTGGTTTGCTTGTAAATATCATCCACTACCACGAAAGGGGGGGCTGCCATTGTGTAATTGCCTCAGTGGGTGCATGTATGCGTGTGTTTCTTTGTTAGCAAAATATTTCATTATTCATTGGACAAATTTTAAGACTCTCAAAATGTTATCAATGCACATAGACCTGCATACTATCAACTTTTATGTTTTTGGAGTCAATCTGATTCAGTAGGGCCACCTCAGTTAATTACCCTTAGTAAATACTGTATAAACATGATTAAAACTCAGTTGTTGTTTTTTACAGCTATTTGGCTGAAACTTGGTGTATCAGTAACTTTGAGTCTTTTCCAGTACGTACTCTGAGGGCAATGTATTGCTTGACATCTTTTCTAAAACTTTGGCATGTAGCCTACTGTGGTTGTCAACTGTCTGTCTGTCTGTCTGTCTGTCTGTCTGTCTGTCTGTCTGTCTGTCTGTCTCAGTGACGTGCAGTCAGGGGAGACAGGAGAGGCAATTTTTTTCCATTCACTTTTATTTATACAGGTTGAATGACAAATGTCTCCTCTGTCATCATACCATACCAATTTATTTATAGAGCACTTTAAACAGCAACAAGGCCAACCAAAGTGCTGTACAATAGAAAACAAAGAGCAAAGTGGACAGGAAAAAATAAAATAAAAATATAGATATAAAATAGGAACAGAAACTAACTAAAATGGTCAACAATATATAGTACAGAGAGGATCAAAGCAAATCACACTGTATTAAAAGCAAGAGAATAGAGATGGGTTTTCAAGCAAGACTTAAAGACTGTGAGTGTGGGAGCCTGCCTGACACTCAGTGGCAACTCGTTCCACAGTCTTGGACCTGCAACTG
>JARVGS010000222.1:10006002-10017879 GCA_031762315.1 Hypsolebias antenori | reverse complement strand
AGCATCCCGGTAGGCCATTAACTCTTTTTGTCCTTCATTATGGCTCCCAAACGTAATAATAATTGATAATTATGTAGTGGTATGTGTTAGCTAACCACTTGGAAATACAATACTGTACTGTACAGGTTTAAGGTACAGAATGTACGCTGGTTTTGTTTTATGTTGAAAAAACCGTGTTTACGACGCCGTGTACCATGCATGTTCTGACTTGTGTCAAATTCGGTTTACGCCGCCGCCGTGGGAACGGATCTGCATCGTAAGTCGAGGACTACCTGTACATATATATATAAACAGTTGTACTTTGGTACTGTAACTGTGAACTATATATTACAAAACAGTGTCATCATTTAAGAAGGAGGCCTCATGTGTCTCCTATGAAAACTTTACCTTCTCAGCTCTGGCTCCCTTCTGGCTCCTGGTGAACTTGCTGAGCAGCAGGTGGTAGTAAGCCATGACGTTGGAGGGCCTGTTGTTGGTGAGAGTGTGGACAATTTCAGGGAGGGAATAACCCAAAGTCTCTGTCATGTCAGCCAGCACAGAGGAGTTGAGATCTTCGGGACATAACCTGGAAAATAAAAAAGAGAGGAATGGAAAAACACTTACAAACAGTGATTAAAAAGGAGAAGCAGAGATGGATTTACAGAGTTGGAATGACTCATAACTGAAGGATGATGGCTGAGAGCAGAGCAGAACGGGAACACTTCCTCTGTCGCTCGTGTGGATTGGACAAAACTGCCTGACGGAGCTGCGCATGATTGCATTTCCACAATGCGTGAAGTGATAAAAGGGTTTTAGTCATGCTGTAATATTCAAAGCTGTTACTCTGCAGACCACAAGAATTTTCATTTTATTTGAAAATGCACAGGGATTTTCATATTGACTGTGATGTTTGCTGCAAAACATTCCCTGAGGAGGAGCTTCATGTGTCCTTCCATGCTGTCATGATGCAAACGCACGACCGCAAACCCTGAACCTTTTTCCTGTTCAGAAAAGTGGCATCATACTTAGATGTCATTTCAGTTTTTTTCAGCTTATCACTTCTGGATATAAGTAGAAATGAGTTAACCAGGCAGAGAGATGCTGTTCAGAATGTAGGGCTGAACAATTAATTGCATTTGCAATAATATTGCAATATGATAAAATTAGATTTTTTTAATCGCAAAGGCTGAAATTTGACTGGTCACGTGAGCTAGTTACGTGACTTGCAAGTGATCGGAGCAGAGTAGAGCAGGGAGCAGGAGACGTCAACACTGCACTTTAATCGTTTGCACAATGGCATCAGGCTCGACAGAAGCTGACAATCTGAAAGTTTGGTACTAAAGAGGGACAGCATCTTCGTTGTTTGGAATTATTTTGGCTATAAAAAATAAGTCTGTGCAGAACCTGCCTTGCTGCTAGTGCTACCTCTCAAGGTGACACCACAAATCTTTATCAACACTTAAAAAAACACAAAGCCATTTACGATAGTTGCATGGCTAGAATGCCAACGACCAGTGCTTCAACTCCAAGTAAGCAAAGTAGCAGCCAACAGGGATCACTGACCGAACTGTTTGAAGGTATTATCTGTATGAACATGATTCAACACTGCACGCAGAAATAACTCCAGTAATAACAGAGTTCATAGTGAAAGACATGATGCACATTAATATAGTGACCAAGCCTGAGTTAACAGCTTTGGTAAACACAGTGAATAAGTGGTACAGAATGCCCTCGCTCACACATTTTAGCCAAGTTGCTATCCAGGAACTACACAAAATATGTAGAAACAGAGTTTCAGATTAGCTGAAAACAGTGGAGTTTTTTTTTTTACAACAGAAACAGAATGATTTGTTGCTTTTGTTTGTTGAAAAATACATGAGAAGAAGACATTGAAAAATAATTGCATATTAAATCGCTATTGCAATATTGAGGTAAAACATTTTTTCAATTAGAATATTTTCTAAAATCCTGCAGCCCTAATAAAACATCACCTGTTTTTATGAGATATGGTGTGCAATGGCTTCTTGGCAAATCCTTCATTGATCCATTTCTTCTCCATTGCTGCTCTGACACTGGGTCTCTTATCTGGATCTGGTTCCAGGAGAGACATCACAAAAGACATAGCACCTGCAGCACAAATAAGAACAAAGCAAGACCCCATTTTCATTAAATATAATTTCTATTTCTGTTTTAAATATCATCAGTGTTTTGATCTTAGAATCACTTTAAAGTAACACATTATGATGAAAACTGTAAAATAAAATGCTGTCATTGGTGCCTCTAAAGGTGGAGTAAAGGGGCGGTAATGGCAGCTCCTCTAAGGCCCTATCTGGTATCGTTGGAGATATTTCAGTGATGACTGTGACAAAGTTATACGTTTACACGGTGATGCTGTGATCAAAATCACTGTTGATGAGATTGCAAACAACAACAACAAAAGTAACAGTTTGATCAGCTATAGTTTCTATGTCGGGTCACTTACTGATGCTGCGATTCTTTGTATTTTAACAACACGTGCACCGACACTTTGTCACAGTTACATAAAAATTGTGATTCTGCATTTGTTTGTTTGGATCAACCGCTGTCCCAAGAGATGGTGTAGCACATACATGTTCTGTGTCAGAAGCTCTATAAATTGGAAACAGTGAGCAGCACAAACAGCACTCTGCTATCGGCCATTGCTATTGTTGTTAATCTACGCATGCAGGTGCAGAAAAACTGTGGACAGTAGCTGTATGCAGTGCACGTGTGAGATTTTACGTCATTTTCCCTTGACATAATGTCATGGGGGGGTTGCCAGTGACTTTCACTTTGGGCCCAGCTGTGTATCACAGATGGACAGAGTTCCCAGATGTTTTGCAGCATCGCACTTATCAAGGAGGAAGTGTTTTTAACAGAATTAGTACTAAAGGTTTTACTTTCAAGGGACCTCTCAGTGTAAACAAGAACATGTGACAAATGAGTTCCAACAAGCGAGAGGTCAGTGAATAAAAGGCCAGACTGGTGCTGGCAGATCCTATTCCCCCACTTCATGGTGAGTTTAGGTTACTTCAGTCCAAATGCAGGCAGCAATCATGACTTTTTAATGAGTGGTTGTGATTTTTAGAGTAGAGGTTTTGGTATGTTGATGACTTGTCATGTCTGGATGTTTTTTTCATGTGTACTGGTTGAGAAACGAATCACCCCCAGGGGAAAATAAAGATTTTTGAACATCAACTAGGATAGTTTTATTGACTTTTGTTTAAGACAGCACAGATTCACTTTATATCTATCTTGGACTAACTGTTAGCTCATCAGTGCAGTCTGTAGTTTGTTCAAAGGGCTATCTACAACAGATAAGACATTAATTGTTATAACATTTCTACAGATCCACACTTCAAAAACATCCAAACTATCTCTATTATTTACATGTATTGTATAACTTTTACATTTCTTAGGGCAGCCTGAAGTAAATGCAGCTGGTTTGCATATAATAGTCCAATGACAGTGCTGAAGACATTAGACAACAAAAACAACAAGACTTACACAAACTATAGTTAAAGAACTAAAGCAGAAGAACCACACAGACCAGTGGTTGTAAACCAGCCACTGTTGTAATCTTGTCACAGTTTCAGGACATTAAAGTCGTGCTGGTTTTCTCTACAGTAACAGGAGCTTTGTTTATATCAGCACGATCGAGTGACGGTGAGCCAGAGTCACCAAAATAAAGTAGTAGAATCTGAGATGCTGACCTGAGGGTTTTCTTAGAAGCAAGAAAAAAAAAAAAAAGAAAAAAAAAAAGAATGAATTAGTCTGCCATTTTTTTGGGCATATTTTTAGATTGTAAGAATTATGAATGAAAATAGTTTATGATGGATTGATGGGCCACCTTTTTAGACTTTTGTTGTGACAATCACCTGTGATGGACTGGAAACCTGTCCAGAGTGTCCCCCGCCTCTTGCACAGTGACTGGTGGATATGGGCACCAGTGACCCCCGTGACCCGAAAAGGAAGAAGCGGGTAAAGATAATGGATGGATGATGGATGGATTGTAACAATCACACCCTGCAAACATCTACATTACAGCACCATCAATAATTAATAATGGGATAAAGCAATGTAATGATACAAACATGGACAATGGTGGCAATGCATACGTATCAAAGCACTCATTAATATTTGGTAAGTTTATTGTCAGGGAATTTTGGTCAAGGTTTATGATGGCTGAGAAAGTTAACAGCCCACGAATCATGTGTTTGAGTTAGCAGAGTTATTTTCCCTGTCAGAGCTGAATGAGAAGCTGATGTGATCCTGCATGTGCAGCTGTGTGACCAAGTCTGCCCGTGAGCCGTGAGCTGATAAGCTTATAAATAAAGCCTTGCACACTGCCCGTGGCAGATGCTGGGCTCCATGCATGTAGAACTTCTGTACATCTGTGTAACCTGTTGTGAAAATCTGTCGGTGCAAGTAAAAAAGTTAAAAATCTTCTCCTGTCTTCTGTGGCTTCTTTCAGTAAGTAAAATGAATAAAAGATATTTTATCCAACATTTATTTCACCATTTCTGTCATGATTTGAGTTTGCTACTCCTGCAGAGTTGGAAAAACTAAGATATAACACAGGTACTGTATTTCTTCATTATGGGTTTAATAAGACTCCCAAGGATGTTTAGGAAATCTTTTTGTAAACCCCAAATGTTTCGGCAGGAATACATAGTTCAAAAGTTAGAGGGACTGAATCTGTCCCACTAACAGACAGACACTCTAAAGCCCTATTTGCACAGAACTAGTTTTTTAATAAATAAATTACTCCCCAACGTTGGATTTTTGTGTGGCGCATTCTCACGGGATAACCAAAGCCTGAGATTCATCTGAAATTTATGGACCTCTTCCAGATTTTATGTTAACACGCGTAACATTGCGTAACATCTGCTTGTATGTTCAAGATGTTTTTTGGCAACCGTTATGGGTCAATGGACTTTTGCTGGTCAGGGACACAAAAGGTTACTTATGCACTCCAATGCAGCATCCATTGCCAAAAACAAATAAAAATGCATCTAGGAACCAAAAAACGCCTAATTATGTATCGGATCCTGCCCATTTCTGTCCAAATCACAGAGATGCCTATAGAATTAGTATTAACACAGGACCTCAGAGTTCAGCCAAATATAGTAGGTCATTTGCTGGGAAATGTTTACTTCACAAATTACTCCCATGTCCGATTCGCATGGGATTAACAACCCAGACAGTCTCCATAGCATGTGTCCCTAGGTAAAACGAATCCCGTGTGAATAGGGCTTTAGTTGAACATTTTAGTATAAACTCTTGAAAAAAAAATCATAAAACGTATTCAAGTAAAGTGTAAAATCCAATGAAAATTTCCAAATACCTGTCCAACTTTCTGTGACCTGTTTAAACTTTGATTTCTGTCACTGTAGAAAAAGTCAGAGCTGTATCGATCCAAAGAGGGATGAATTATATATAAATTCCATCATCACCATAACGTATTTCTATCAAAGTTATAACACTTTAATCTTCATTGATTCATGCAGCACTCCAAATGTTGGTTATTGTAGTTTCTGACCAGCTTGGACCAGAAGCAAGAACATTAATGAGTTATACAACACACAACTTAATCTGATACACCAAATAAGCAGCCTTTAATTTAGGGCATCACTCTATGACATCTACCGGTACCTTTGCTGACATCAGAGGGGATGCTGCTGATTTCCCCATTGACCATCTTCTGGTGCAGCTGTTTAATGTTGAACGGCTCAACGGTGAAGGGTAGAGTCCCCGTCAGCATGGCAAACATGCTCACACCTCTGCTGACACAGAGAAACTGTGAGATAAATACAAAAATGCAAAGGTTTAAAAGCTTTCAGTAGTGAGGCTTTATCACGTACATGGACCAGACGTCCACTTTGGGACCATACTTCTTGTGAGCCAGCAGCTCTGGGGCAGCGTATGCAGGACTTCCACACTGGGTACTGAGGAGCTCCGGAGACAAAGAGTCAGTCTTCAGAGTGTTACTCAGGCCAAAGTCTGTGGGAATTACCATCATTTTTACATCAAGGTTTTATTATTGGACCTCTAAACTGTTCATACTTTTGGTATCAGTTTCAGTTTTAAAGTCAACACACCTACAATCTTTATGTTGTTATGCTCATCCAGGAGGAAGTTTTCAATCTTTAAATCTCTACAAAAAGAAAGAGACACATGGGTTAGTACGCAAAGACAAAAACAACAACAGCAACAAAAGTTTCTAGAGTTTTATTAAGAGCTGTGGGTATAATCCTGTTTGGAATTTTACTAGTATTTTTTCACTTCAAAATAATGAGTTCCAGTACGCCATGGTACTACACCAGTTTAGAAACTCATGCAGTGTATGATTTGTCTTCCTCAATATTTTCTGTATATATGGACAAAAAGATGAGATGGGACAGACCCCCAGAAGTAACAGAATGTAGGAGTTGTGGTCTTGTCCCTGGTGTCGTGTTTATGACCACGTTCCCCCAATTCTTTGTTTCTCTTTATAGGGATTGTGTTTTTCTAGTGTCTAACCCCATCTTATGTTGTGTTCTTGTCTTGCATCCTCTGTCTCCTTCTTTGGCATCTGTGATTACTCACAGGTGTCATCACATGGTCTAATTGGCGTTTCCTGTATAGAAGTCTGTGTCTTTGTGTTAGTCCTTGTCCTGGCATTGTTGTATGTCCTCTGGTGATGATCTGTCTGTTATGCAAGTACCTCCTTTTTATTCATGTTTATTTTGCTGCCCTGTCAGCTCTTTTGCTTTCTTAATAAATTCCTTATTTTACATTATCCTGAGTCCTTGCTTGCCTACCTGCCTGCACCATTGGGTTCACCAGCACCAGCCCTTTGTAACACAGAAAACCTTCAAATTAAATCTAGGTTTGGCAAGAGCTCAAGTCTTAAAACGGTTGACTGAACGTTTGGTAATTTGGGAGATTAGTTTGCCCTAAACCAACCAGCCACTTTAAACATCTCCAACTGTCAAGACGTTTAGTTCAAGTCAACCTGCTAATAATCCTGTTTTATCCTCAACTGACCTTTACTGAGGTATATTTTCCGCATTTAAGTGAAAAGTGGTAATGCACCATCACCGTACAAGCAATAAAACCACTGGCGAAATGAAACTCTACAGTTAAAGAGTGAGAGACCCAATAAACCAGCCAGCCATGTTCCTTTCATCTGCTTTCATCTAAGCAGCAGACACTCAAAATTCTAGGGAACCTCAAGCAACCACAAAGAATTTCAAAAGAAAAAAAGAGTTGAGAAAACCTGCCAGAAAGAGCAGGAGTTTTCATAAACACAGCAAACCTATTGAACGTGGGTGGTAGGAAATGTGTTTAAGTGCAAATTTTCCATTTATTTACATTTTCGTCGTAGACAGTGGACTATGGCACTGTGTTAGTGTGTGTGTGTCTTTGTGTGTGTGGGGGAATGTATAACACAGAGAGGTGTTGTCTAGGAGCTGAAAGCTGTGTCGTTGAGGGACTTCATTAGAGAGGAAGTCCATGATGTTGTGATGATGTGTGAACCATGGCGCCGGCACAGAATGATGAGGTCATTGCCTGGTAATCACATTCCCACCTTTAGATGCGCCAAGGTCTTTAACCGAAGCACAGCACTGTGCATACTGTGTGTGAGTATACGTGTGTGGGCATTGGTTATCTGACATTTATTTCTACTGTCAAAGCTGGTAATTCTTAGCTAACTAGTTGAAAACAAGTGTGATAAATAATCATGTAAAAGTTATAGCCAATCTGTGATTTCTAAAGTCTGTTGGCTTTGGCAGCCATCTTCAGTTAGGTTGACTCCAAAAATTAATCAGTTGTAGTAAGGATTACTTGTTGAAAGTTTTAATTTAAAGCTGTCCAGTGGTTCACTAGTTATTTTGCTAACAGACAAACAAGGTTGACTGTAATAGTTAATGTCAAAGTGTTAAGCTGTTTTGTGTAGTGCTTATAGTATGAGTAGGGATTGACACCCAGCTTCAACAACATTCAATTTTAGCTAGCAATTATTGTTTTTCAAGGTTACTTAGCTGTGGTAGCCATCTTGAATTGGATTAATGTTAATGTTAATCTGTTTTAAATGTACAAATATTGATTATTTTCAGATGGTCATTATAATCTGCCCAGTGATTCATGAGAAATTTTGCCAGCAGACCCATGAAGACAAGCAGACACAGACAAAATCATTTCTCATGTTTTGCATTTTGGCAAATTAATAATCAGTGCACATGCTGTCCTTCGATTTACAAAGGAAACCCAACAATGTTCACTCAGGTCATCTTGACGGTTTCTTTTTTGTAATGAGACATTTCGTCCTTTATCCAAAGGACTTCTTCAATCTGAGGATCCACCACACAAACTGATTCCCCTAAACAGGATACGCCATAGTGGAACAAAACAAACAGTTTGCTTGTGCTAAGATGGCTGCTGGGATTGGCCCTCTCCCCCATCAACTCCTCTGAGACAGTCATGCCAAAATGGTTCAATGTGGTCATTTGGATGAAGGACGAAACGTCTCAGCAAAAAAACAGAAACTGTCCAACTAACCAGACTGAACACTGTGGGTTTTTTTCATCTGGATTATGGAGCATGAACTTTGATGTTTGAACCACTTTGGCATGACTGCCACAGAGGAGTTGAAGAGGGAAAGGGCGGGCCCCAGAAACCATCTTCTCACCAGCAAACTATTTTCTTTTCCATTATGGAGTATGCTGTTTGTGGGACTCAGTTTGTTTGGGGCTCCTCAGACTGAATAAGCCATTTTGATGACGGGCAAAATGTCTCAGAATAAAGCAACCATCCAGGTGACCTGACTGAACAATGTTGGATTTTATACCTGGATTATTGAGCATGAACTTTGGTACATAAACAATTTTCAGATTATTATTTTTCATTAAAAAACGAGGTTTGAAAATGTGACAGATCTATAAATGATGCTCCGGATGCTTTTCTTAATGTGTTGCTGATAAGTTGTGCCGTGTGTTGTTGTGTGATGTGTTCAGGGACCTGTGCACGATGCCATGTTTGTGCAGGTGTTCCACTGCAGAGAGGATCTGCCGGGTGTATCGCCGCACCTCCCTCTCCTCCAGCCTCTTCCTGTCACAGATCCTGTCCATCAGGTCTCCTCCTGCACACAGCTCCATCACCATGTAGTAACTGTTCTCTGTCTCCAGAGTCTGACACAGTTTTACACACAGAGCAGGTTTTACACCACTATTCAGCTGCAGGAGATGTACAGCACCACAGTATGTCCACTGTTGGCAATGGAAATAAATTTGAGCACTGTTGTTGTCTCAGTATTTTTACCTCTAGAAGAACTACGATGTGAGGATGTCGGACCATCTGATGAATTCGAGGTTCCCTTTTCATGTTTTTCAGCACGTAGGAGTCTTGGCGTGCTTTTTTCTTGTCTATCACTTTAATGGCTACCTGAAGGCACACAAAAACACAAACTTGATACATTTTGAAAGATTAGTAAGTTGGAAAAATGTTAGGAATCAACCAGTGGTGTAGTCTACATTTTATAGTGTGCAAACCGTGGTAAAGTTAGTTTTACATTGTACATTAGACACCGCTGAGGCCACGGAGCGTAAATGTCCAATGTCCAACGTAAAACTAATTTTACCGCATTCGGTCCGTATATTGTGCTTAGAGACCAAAGTACACTGGTTAGTACAATGTAATCGTCTATTTATTTTTAAGCATATTGAACATTTCCAAATTTCTCTGATGCTTATATTTGAATTAATGTACAACAAACGTTGTACAACAGTTAGCTTTGTATTAAAACATCTTATAAAATTTATAAAACAGTGTCAAAGCAAAACATGTTCAAGTATTAAGTAGTAAGTACAGAAGTATTAATTATTCAATAACTCTATGGATAAGCAAATGTAATAAACAAGTGATGCATACTGATAGATTGTTACAGAAGCATTTAAATGCCATTTAACGTATCAATGACACATGCCTAAAGATATGTCATGTATCCTTAGGCACTTTTAAGTTGGTATACTGAAAATCTTAAGCTTTTCTATTGGGTATACTCCATATACCCGCATATCACGTAGGCTACACCACTGGAATCAACCCAGTACAGTGTGTGACTGCAGTCACTGTGTTAGATAATATTATAATGAGGATTCCTATGTTTATAATGATTATTAGATATTTTTGTTTACAAAGTTTAATTTTTCAGTTTAAGAAATTAAATGAACTCGTCAACATGCTACCTGAAGTGAGAGATGCTGAATTTGAGCTTAGTTGTCCAGAATGAGAACAATTTTTTCTCCAAGTTTAAGCGTTTTGAAGAACTAATTGTTTTTCATTTATAAGTGGTAAAAAGGTAACAACTCATGAATGAATGAATCAATCAATCAATCATTCAAGAATGTGTATTTGTCAGCCCATCAATAAACAAGTATAGAAGCCCCCCAGGATAGAGGGCAAAAAATCTTTCCACAAAAAAGAAACAGTCCAGATGACCATTATTGGATTCGGTACCTGGATGATTGAGCATGAACTTTCTTGCAATGTACAATACAATGAAGAGAATGCAAAAAAAGGCAGTGTACTAGAAGACAAAAGCCAAGATGACTGGTGTAGAAGAACTGTTTAAAGGCTGTTGAGAGGCTGGAGGGTACAGAAGGGCAGTGTGGAACATTTAGCTAAAGGAACACTGAAGAGGCTTTCGTTGGAGGTAATGGTTGAAATCTGACTTTTTGCGGTGAGAAACTGTTACGATGTCTGGAAGTTCTGATGCTTTTGAACCTTTGACCAAACTGCAAAATGATGGGGCAGGAGCTTTGATAGTCTTCTCAGCTGTGCTCACTACTCGCTGGAAGACATTGAGGTCAGCTTCGCTGCAATTTCCAAACCAGGAAGTGGTGGAGAGCATGGACGGGAGAAGCCGGGCCTTTTGCAGTTTTCCCAGAAAGTGCCAGCAAATGAGAATAAATCCTATGATTATGCACATCATCTTAGCCCCCGCTTAACACTGGATGACAACACAGGAATAAAAAAAGTAGCCAGAATGTGGATGGGTTTTGCAGAGTTTTGGCAAGGTCTTTTGCCACATACAGGACCTTTCACAGTAAAGTTATGGTGTCATTGTGGTAGCAACATATCAAGGTGTATACACTCGGTTCACTGGCAGCAAATGGAATGGGAGGGTGAGGTGGCAGTGTATTCATGATGTGGGACTTCTGTGCAGACAGTTCTAGAAGTTGTTTCAGGACTAGATTGTAGGGCGCAATTGTCTGTATACATGTCAGGACTGTTGCAGTATGTGCTGTTGACTATAAAATGTTTGAGGAGGTAGTAGAGATTCCCCGAGAACAATGAAAACAGCAGGAAAATACTTTTTGGTGAGTACTAAGAGAGTAGCAGCACTATGATTGCCAAAAACATGCATGTTAGGCTGCCTTCAGGCCCAGGCCTCTCTTGCAAAAGAGATGTGTGATCTCAGTGGGCTTTGCCTGGTTGAATAAAGGTTCATAAATGGTACTGAAATAAGTTTTTAGACACAATTTAGCCTTTTTTTTCTAAAAGATTGCAGAGAGTGTAGTAGGATGGTCATCCAGTGTGAAAGAGGTCTTAAAGAGATGGTGTGGTTATTTTTAAAGGGATGTTCCATCAATTTTACTTTATTTTTCTTCTTTCGGCTGCTCCCTTCTTCAGGGGTCACCACAGTGTATTAACTTGCACCAAGACTCGGTGATTGTTTTTATACCGGATGTCCTTCCTGACACAACCACAGAGCTACCACAGCCCTCTGTGTGGAGCAGAGAGCTGCTATCTAAGATACCTAGGACCAATACTGCTTACAGTATTTTCTGCTGTATAAGTCGCACCTCTGTATAAGTCGCATTGTCCAATTTTGGC
>JARVGS010000222.1:9745047-9761103 GCA_031762315.1 Hypsolebias antenori | reverse complement strand
ATACACACATACATATATTCAGTATGTGTGTGTATGTGTGCATGTGTTTGTATGTGTGTAAGTTATAAACGTCAGAAAAGAATGGTCTTGCACAGCTTTTTGTGTTGTCACTGTGAATGAATGAAGCATCTTCTATGTATCACTTCATTTTTGCCACCTCCAATATGGCGGCGACGTCAACGTACGATTCAGCGCTCAACGAGGCATCTACGTAGATATGTCTGTGCATACGCCTACATATTTTCGACATAAAGTTTGGGGGGGGATGTGGTTTGAATACATGATAAAACAGCTTGCCATACCGCTGCTGCTGCACAGCAACACTAAAATGGCAGTTTTTCATCTTCTTTGGAGTTTGGCTGCAAAGGCGCTTTTAATCGCACTTTTTCTTCTTGTTGTCGCACTTCTCGTTTACTGCCTGTATATTAAATACATTCACCTGAAATATGACCACATACCTGGACCCGCGAGAGACAGGTAAAATAAGGAAAGTTTAATAAGTTTGTCTGGGGCGGTGTAATAATTGTGACGCATTTTCTTCTCGTAAAGTTTTTTGATGGGTCACTCTGCGACGTTAAAGAGGATCATGAAAAATGACGAACTTGTGCACGACAAGATAATTGAATGGTAAGTGGATAATTTACGCTAGATTAAAAATAATCGCTTTTATTACGTAATAAAAGCGATAAAAAAAAAAGAAAATATATAATGTATACAACTTGTTAATAAAGACTTAGCTATTTTTCAGCGCCGTGTGCATGTGTTTTATCTTAAGAAAACGTAAAAATTCTAGTAATTTGCTTGTCAAACTTCGGATTTTGTGCGTGCAGATGTTATTGTTTAATAAAATTATGTAATGTGTCATTTACAGGTCGGAGACTTACGGCTCAGTGTACAGGTTAAATATTCTGCATTATGTTTTTGTGTGCGTGACCTGTCCAGAGGCAACTAAGGTAAACGCATGTTACAACTGTGTAAAGTGCACAGTGTCCTGCAAAGAGTTCTGACGCTCTAGTGTTGTGATGGGTATAGAGCCCTGAAAGTGCCAAATGTAGAAAATAATAATAATAAAAAAAACTGATAGGATAAATTTTCTTTCATTTTAGTAAATTATGTTTACTAATGTGCAATATGGTTCCTATGTTTAATTTTTCTGTATTTGTCACCATTTTGGTTTGTTAGTTCTGTAGCTTTAGGAAAACAAATGCACAAAATGCATTAAAAGTCAGCTCGGTTTAGCATAGTGTGCTAAACCTCTGACAGCATAGAGCATACATTGTAGTCAAACTTCACATAAAAAGGTGGAAAATATCTCATTTATAACAAAAGGATTATGGTCGACCAAATGAGAAATCCCAACCCTCAAACAGAAAAACATCTTTCAAAGGGGCCATTGAAAGTTGGGATTAATATGACTGAACTTGCATCCCCATCTTTAATAGTTTTTACACAGTTACAGTTTGCATTTATATCAATTTGAACCATTTTATAATGAAATGTTCAACTTAGAGTGTGATGATGTCACTCTATTCACACAATGTTTAGAAGCAAAGTTCAAGGTTTTCCAAATAAAATAGTCCCACCTCTTTAGTGCTAACTGCTTCTATCTGTCACTGTTTAGTGCAACGATTTTCAGTCAGATCATCTGGACTGTCTTTTTTGTGCTGAGGCGTTTTGTCTTCCATCCAGAAGGCTTCATCAGTCTTGAGGAAGCCAAACAAAACTGCTTCTCCCCCAACCGCTTACATGACTGTTGACAAGGGAGAGGGCGGGCACCGGAGGAGAGGGTATGCTCCGCTGTGATGGTCTCCGGAGCTATCTGTTTTATTTTCACTTTGGAGTAAGCTGTTGGGGGAGAAGCAGTTTTGTTTGGCGTTTCCTCAGACTGATGAAGCCTTCTGGATGGAAGGCGAAACGTCTCAGCACAAAAAAAGAAACCGTCCAGATGAGCTGACTGAAAATTGTTGGATTTTATACCTGGATTATTGAGCATGGACTTTGATGTCACTGTGGTTCTTGTTTCAGGAAATCCTGTTGTCCCCAAAGTACCCCAAGGACAAGTTCGTCTACAAGAGACTCTACAACTTGTTTGGTCAAAGGTAGCTGTCAGACTTCAGTATTACTAAACAAAGAACTAGTTCATATTTTTTTTGTTGTTAGCTTATGTGAAGTTGTTACCAGTATCTTACCTTCAGCGACAAGGTGCCCGCGGGCACCACGTTGGTGACCCCTGGTGTAGAGGCAGGGCAACCGACTCAGGACCCACAAGTCCGAGGCTCAATCCCCAGTCATTGCACATCTCGTGGTGTCCCTGAGCAGCACAACATATCCCCAACTGCTCTCTGCCATATCACCTGGTGGTGGATGGGTTCAATGCAAAGAGCCAATTACAACAATATGGGATGCCAGAGCATCTTTTAGTAAAACATTCCCAGTCCTTGTGTATTTAAAGCAAAAGTTGAGTTTGTATCCTCAGCATAAAGTCAAGTTCGTTCCCAGTGTGGGTTGGACCCTGTCGGGGCCGTCCATTCTGATCCTGTTTGTAGTTCTCATGGACAGGATCTCAAAGCCTAGTCATGGAGAGAAGAGTGTCTAATTTGGTAACCTTAGGGACTTGTCTCTGCCTTTTGTGGATGATATGGTTCTGTTAGCGTTATTGTGCCATGACCTTCAGTGTGCACTGGGACAGTTTGCAGCTAAGTGTGAAGCAGCTATGATGAGAGTCAGCTCCTTCCAAGTTCGAGGCCACAGTGCTCAACTGGTAAAAGGTGGCATGCTCCCACTGAGTTGGGGGAGCATATGCCAAAAAACTGTTCCAACTGCTTGGAAAACAGATTTTCTTTCTACCATTATTGAAGGGAGGAGACTCCAATATGCTGAACAATTATCAACCAGTCTCCAAACTCTGTATTCTAGCTAAGGTTTTGGAAAAATGTATAACTACTCAAGCCAAGAAGTACAGAATTTCCTGCCCATCAAGCAGGCCTCAGGAAACAACACAGCGCAAAGACCGCTTCATTGAAGGTTTTAACAATGTTGGTTAAGCAGTGGATGCTAAGGATTACTGTGCTGCACTTTATATAGATTTGTCTAAAGCCTTTGACACTGTAGGTCACAACATCTTATGCCATAAGCTTTCAGACATTGGTTTCTCAGATCATACTATCAGTTGGTTTTCTAATTATCTCTCAGACTGGAGACAATGTGTTCAGCACAATGGTACTTTTCCCAGTTATATAACTGTCAACAAAGCTCAGTCTTAGGACCCACTTTCTTTACAATCTACATAAGTAATGTATTTCAGATCATTCTTTATGCATCCTTACATTTCTATGCTGATGACACAGTTGTTTACTGTCGAGCTAAATCAGTTGCTAAGGTCTTCCAGCTTTTACAGTCTGCATTCAGTGTCATCCAGGCAGATTTGTTCCATCTCAAACTGGTGCTAAATGCTGATACAAACAAAGGGATGTTGTTTTCAAACAGGAAGTCGGTACCAGCAGTCCTTCATTCTATTTTATCTACAAATGGTGGTCCTATTGAGTTTGGCGATTCTTACAAATACTTGGAAATCTTGGTTGATGCACATCTCGCTTTGAAGCCTCATTTCAAAAACTTGACAAAGAAATTGTAATTAAAAGTGGGTTTCTTTTTCAGAAATAAATCGTGTTTAACTCTGAATGCCAGGAAACACCTTGTATCTGACACTTTCTCTCCAGCCATTGACTATGGTAATATTATTTACATGAATGCTCCTGCAAGCACTCTGCAGATGTTTGATGCTCTCTACCATGGCGGGCTAAGATTCATAACTCGTTGTAACTACCATACCCATTGTAATCTGTACTCGTTGGTCAGTTGGTCATCATTAACTTCACGCAGACTCCCACACTGGTACATTTCATCTTTTAAAAAACTCCTTGATCTGCTGCTTTCATACATCTCCTACATGTCATGTCGTCAGTGCAGCTACAGCATGCGCTCTCCAGACATCATTACCTGCAGTGTACCCTCAGTGCGGATTGAATTTGGCAAAAGGGCCTTCTCTTACTCTGCTCCTGTAACCTGGAACACCTCGCAAAAAGATCTGAATTTATCATCTTTGACCTCACTGAAGGACTGTAAACAATTGATAAGTTCAATGCAGAAATGAATGCAAATGTGTTCCTGTTTGTAGTATTTTACCTCGTTTTATAAAGTAGCTTGTTTTTTTTTTGCTTTATATCACCTGTTTTATTTACTTTTCAATGTATATGTATTTTGTGACTGTTTAATGTTGTGTGTACCTCATCTGTGGTTTTTGAAAACAGGTCTCTCTTGAAAATGAGTCCTCGTGATTCAGTGAGACTAACCTGTATTAATAAAGGTTGAATGAATGAATGAATGAATGAATGGGGGTGAGTCTCTGCCTCAAGTGGAGGAGTTCAAGTATCTGGGAGTCTTGTTCACAACAGGTGGTACGATGGAGGGGGAGATAGATCCTCAGATTGAGGCCTTGTTTGCAGTAATGAGGGTGTTTCTTTGGTCCATGAAGATACAGAAAGAATTGAGTACAAAGAAAAGCTCTCAATTTAATTTCAAGTTTATTGCCATTCATGTCACATGCGGTACATGATGTGGAACAAAATTGTGTACTCAGGGTCCCAGTTACACCCAAATTTACTAGTCAAGTCAACAGTTCAATTCTCACCTGTGGTCCAAAAGGTATGAATCATGATGGAAACGAGATCCTGGACACAAGCTGCTGAAATGAGTGTCCTTTGTTAGGTGCGATAAGACGAGGAGCTCCGTCATCCAGGGGTAGCTTGGAGTAGAGCCGCTGCTTCTCTGTAGCTAAAGGTGTCAGCTGAGGTGTTTTGGGCATCTTATTAGGATTCCTCTATGCACATCCCTCTGTAGGTGTTCTGTGCATGTCTCACTGGGAGGAGACTCCAGGGCAGACCCAATACTTGTTGAAATTTCCTCTCTGCCCTGGAAATAGTTTGGGATCATTCAGGAGGAGCTGGAGCAGATGTCTGAGTTTCCTTCCTGGATCTGTTGCCTCTGTGGCCATAAATAAGAAGAAGGTGGATGAATGTTTTCAAAAATGCACTTGGTAATCTTACCAGGCAGAGTAACTGCTTTCTGAGATTTGTTTCCGATTCTCCAAAATTGAGATTGTTTAGACCTACATCTTCTGCAGGTTTGATGCCAACTGCTAGTAACAACTATGCAGAAAAAAGCTGAACTTTGTATTTCATGTAAAAATCGAGTGACAACCCACAGAGGGATTAATAAAGAACAGACCATAGTCCTCTTGATATTTTCATTTGATAGGTTTATAAAGTGACAGAAGTTGACAAAATACTGCAGCATCAAATTATTTTTTTTTAGTTCCAGCTGAATTAAAAATAATTTACCAACGTATTTTTGAGAAATTTTCACCTGTTTCTTATGCAGGTTTTTTGGCAATGGTCTGGTAACAGTACAGGATCATGCAGTGTGGTATAAACAGCGCCGGATCATGGACCCTGCCTTCAGCACTTTGTGAGTTAATCAGTTTCCAGTCATTACTTTTTAAAAATATATTTAGTTTTTTTTTTCATTTGCTGTCATCAATTTCTTCTCTTTTCCTAGTCTTACAAGGTTGAATCAGGTCCTCTCAATGGATTCTTCTTCGTTGACATGTTTCTTCTCAACACAGAAGAGTCCGCCCAGAGGACCTGATTCAACCTTGTTAGATTTATGTACCTGGATTATTGAGCATGCATCAGGACATTTGGCCAGGATCACCTCAGACTGTTTCCTTAGTCTTTTTTTGCAGCATTGTCCAATTAACCTACAGTATAACTGTGAGACTTGGTGGTATCCCTTGGATGTGAGGATTTTTTGCTCTTGACACTATCATTCCTTCCAGGTATTTGAGAGGTCTAATTGGGACCTTTAATGAGAGAGCAGAGAGACTGATGGACAAACTTTCAGATGCAGCTGATAATAACACTGAAGCCAAAATGCTGCACCTTGTCAATTGTGTTACACTTGATGTGATTGCTAAGGTAACTTAGTTCTTGACTCAACAAATAAAAGTGAAGAAAAAGCAATAAAAGCACCAACTTTATTGTTCAGGATGGAAGTAGTTCCCAACCCTGGTCCTTGAGGAAAATTATCCTGCACATTTTAGTTGTTTCCCTGCTCCAGCACACTTGATTCAGTCATTTAAGTACCAGTACTTCCTCAAATTTTGCAGAAGCCTGTTAATCACTCATTCATTAAAATCAGGTGTGTCAAAGCAGGGAAACAACAAAAACATGCAGGATAGTGTTCCTCAAGGACAAGAGTTGGGGACCACTCCGTTATGGTACTGTACTAATAGATAAATATGTATGTTTATGCAATATTTTTCAGGTTGCTTTTGGCATGGATTTAGACCTACTGACAAATAGCTCACCTTTCCCGAAAGCCATTGAAACTTGTCTAAGTGCGATGGGGTACTATATTAGAGATTTTACATTTGAGGTAATTCTTTAGTTTAATTTGGAACGTGTCCCATAAAAACCTTATGAGCAGTCGGTTGTTTGACATCTCAAGTCTGCCTATTCCAGTACAATCCTATGAACAGACGCTTCGTTAGAGAAGCGAGGGAGGCATGTCGTCTGCTGCGAACAACTGGAGATAAGGTGCTCCAGGAGAGAAGGACCGCCATGCAGAATGGCGATGATGTCCCCAACGACATCCTCACGCAGATCATCAAAGCTGCTGATGCAGGTTATACTAAAACATGTAATTTTCTGTTACCGGTACTTGTGTTACACAGCGCGCAGCTGGTAAAAACAGGTTTCACAAACTGCTCTAACATACAATTAGAATGTCATTAAAAAAAGTTGATTTATTTCAGTAAGGCCGTTCAAAAAGTGAAACTTGTATATTATATTCATTCATTACCCACAGACCGATATATTTCAAAAGCTTATTCCTTTTAATGTTGACAATTATAACTGACAACTTATGAAAACTCCAAATTCAGTCGCTCAGAAAATTATATTACTTAAGACCAATTAAAAAATGATTTTTAGAAATGTTGGCCAACTGAAAAGTATGACTATGAAAAGTATAAGCATGTACAGCACTCAATACTTAGTTGGGGCTCATTTTGCCTGGATTACTGCAGTGTGGCATGGAGTCGATTAGTCTGTGGCACTGCTCAGGTGTTATGAGAGCCCAGGTTCAGCTCTTCTGATTTGTTAGGTCTGGTGTATCACCTCTTCCTCCTCACAGTGCTCCATAGATTTTCTATGGGGTTAAGGTCAGGCGTGTTTGCTGGCCAATTAAGAACAGAGAAACCATGGTCCTTAAGTAGCTTTGGCACTGTGTTCAGGTGCCAAGTTCCATTGAAAATGAAATCTGCATAAAGTTAGTCAGCAGCAGGAAGCATGAAGTGCTCTAAAACTTCCTGGTAGAGGGCTATGTTGACCTTTGACCTCAGAAAACACAGTGGACCAACACCAGCAGATGACATGAACCCCAAACCATCACCGGCTGTGGAAACTTGACACTGGACCTCAAGCAACATGGATTATGTGCATGTCTTCTCTTCCTCCAGACTCTGGGACCTTGATTTCCAAAGGAAATGTAAAATTTACTTTCAACAGAGAACATGACTTTGGACCACTCAGCAGTAGCCCCAGGCGAGACGCTTCTGATGCTGTCTCTTGTTCAAGAATGGCTTGACACAAGGAATGTGACAGTTGAAACCCATGTCTTGCATTTGTCTGTGCATGGTGGTTCTTGAAGTACTGACTCCAGCTGCAGTCCACTCTTTGTGAATCCCCCCCTCCCACATTTTGGAATAGGTTTTGTTTCACCATCTTCTCCAGGGTGTGGTTATCCCTATTGCTTGTACACTTTTTTCTACCACATTTTTCCATCCCTTTGCCTCTCTAATAATGTGTTTGGACACAGAGCTCTGTGAACAGCCAGTCACTTTAGCAATGACCTTTTGTGTTTTGCCCTCCTTGTGCAAGGTTTTCAGTGGTTGTCTTTTGGACAACTGTCAAGATACAGCATTTGGGGTTTTCATTAGTTGTCAGTTATAATCATCATCATTAAAAGAAATAAACATTTGAAATATATCAGTCTGTGTGTAATGAATGAATATAATATACAAGTTTCACTTTTTGGATGGAATTACTGAAATAAAGCAACGTTATCATGATATTCTAATTTTATGACCAGCACCTGTAGTTGATGGATTAATTTACACATTTTAGCATTGTTTTTGTGAAATTCTTATTATAGCATTTGAGATAACTGTGTAAAATCACTGACCTGCCCCTTCTGTTGCAACAGAAGAAAGCATGACTGAAGAAGACAAGGAGTTTATGTTGGACAACTTTGTGACATTCTTCATTGCTGGTGAGTTGTTTTGAGCTTAAATGTGAGGAACAAGATTCCAGAGAAGACTTTAAACCTGTTTTTATGCACCCGTCAAGAGGCAGATGTATTATGATAGTCTCCTCACATTTGTAAACTTTCTCTTGTTCCGCCCTTAACTTCTGATCTGCTCAAGAAAACACAAGGTCATATGTTATACAAGGTCTTTGCTCTTCCAGGCCATTGCTATAGATTGCTGTACAATTTTTTTTCCAAAGGGCATATAATGTGCAGTATGTGGTATTCATGTGCAAATTGTGTTTAATGATCAATTTTGTTTATAGAAACCTTTATTATGGTTGGTCAGTTTTGTGAGCATAGCTATAAATGAAAGCTATGAATGTAACTACGGTTCTATGAATCCCGGCTGACTGCCAGAGGGCGGTGCTGAAAGCACTGAATGTTCCCTTCGTGCATGTGCTGTTCGAGTAATTATATCAACGACGTCACACAGGTGTGACCGGATAAGCAATCAGAGGCTGTATAGCCTAGCGTTATCCGTAATTCAGTCCTACAGAATCTTCTCGCGTAAAGCAAGGATTCTGAGTGACAGGGAAGCTCTGTCGGTCATCCAGGATTCATAGAACCGTAGTTATATTTGTAACTTTCGTTCTAGTTCATCCCTCCTGACTGCCAGAGGGCGGGGCTGAAAGCACTGAATGACTAATACCAACAATGTCATGAAGAATCCTGAGCACGTACCTCACTGAGGGGGCCCAGAGGGCCCTTGCAGAAAAACCTGGCCCAGGGGATGAGGTGTGGCCACGTTAACCCGGTAAAATCTGGTGAACGTGCTTGGGGAAGCCTATGATGCAGCAGCACATATTGCTTCCAGTGGAGCCCCCCCCTTCAGGGCAGCCCAGGAAGCGGGCACACTCCTGGTAGAATGAGCCTTTACGCCGACTGGCAGGGGACCATGCCCTGCCGCATAAGCGTGGCAGATGACATCCACAATCCAGTGGGAGAGACGCTGTTTGGAAAGAGGACAGCCCAACCTAGGGCCTCCGTAACACACGAACATCTGGTCCAACTGTCGTATAGTGGCAGTAGCTGCCACGTCCGCCTCCAACGCTCTCACCGGGCACAGTAGTCCAGACACCTCGCCAGGAGCAGGCTGAAAACGCGCCAGCCTTAACGGTTGGTTACAGTAAGAGCGAGATAACACCTTTGGCAGAAATGCAGTGTTCGACCACAAGGTGTCATCAGAGCCCTCAGGGCCCTGCCTGAGACATGAGGGGCTGACCGAGAGAGCATGCAATTCGCCGATCCTCTTTGCTGAGGCAATAGCCAGCAGAAAAGCTGTCTTGCATGAAAGCCATTTGAGGTCCGCCTGCATCAGTGGCTCAAACGGAGGGCGGCACAGAGCATCGAGAACCAAGGGCAGGTCCCAACTTGGTGTCCATGTAGCTGTCGGTGGGTGCAACCTGCGGGCACCACGTAGAAAGAGAGAGAGACTAAATTATGGCTTCCCACCATACGGCCATCGACGCCGGCATGGTTAGATGATATTGCTGCCTTATAGACCTTAAGCATCAAGGGAGAGCAGCCCTTATTGAGGAGAGACTGGAGAAACTCCAGAATGGTGGATACCGTACATGAGACTGGTTCTCATTGTGATCAGAACACCACTGGGAAAACAGACACCACCTGTTTTCGTACTGCTGACGAGTAGCGGGTGCCCTGGCACCCAAGATGGTGCGTCCGACGGGGTTCAAAACTCTGGTCAGCTCCTGCCTTGGCCCTGCAGTGGCCACACCCACAGCTGAAGACGTTGAGGGCTGGGGTGCCACAGCAACCCTCCCAGCTGAGACAGCAAGTCTCTCCTAGTCGGAAGACGCCATGGGACTTCCTGACATAGGCTCCACAGCAGTGAAAACCATGGTCGTGCCGGCCAACATGGGGCCACCAGTAACATCCAAATCAGAGAAAGGGGTGGGAAGGCATATAAAAGGACCTTCGGACAAGGATGAGCCATCGCGTCCTGGCCAAGCGCACCAGTTGCCCCCATAACGGAGTACCATAGGGGACACTGGGTTGACTCCTCTTTTACAAACAGGTCCACCTCCGCCTGACCAAAACGGTCCCAAATCATCCGTGTTACATTGCTGTGGGGGGACCACTCCCCTGGGGCAGACCCCCGGCAGGAGAGAAAATCTGAAACCTGATGTGTCGTCCTGGTAAGTATGTTGCCCGCAGGGTGAACAGACGAGTGGAGGCCCATTCCAGGAGCATCCTGGACACTCTGAGAAGTTGTGCTGACCTGGTGCCCCCTTGGTGGTTGATGTGGTAGACAGCAGAGGTGTTGTCCAACCGAACGTGGACATGCCTCCCCTACAGGTGGGGCAGGAAGTGCCTGAGTGCCAAATAAACTGCACGCAGCTCCAGCACATTCATATGCTGGGAGCGGTCTCTTACACCCCAACGGCCGTGGGCCACTCTGTGCTGCCACACAGCACCCTAGCCTGTAGAGCTGGCAACTGTCGTGACCACTTCTCTTCCTGCATCTAGAGGTGTAGATGTCTGTGATGGTGGGGAGACTGACTCCAGCAGACTTCTGTGGAGCCTTCACAGCTTAGGGTTAGGTTTAGGGTTAGATTTAGGACATGGTTAGGGTTTCCCTCTAAACAAGGTCATTAGGATTATGATTAGGCTTCCCCCAGTCTTTACACAGCCTTGAATCTATAGATGCTTTTAAAAAGCATCTGAAGACTTTCCTTTATAAACAGGCTTTTAGCTAATAGCTAACTGTTTTCTACTGGCACTTTCATATGAATGTAATGTTTTTGTGATATTTTTAAATTTATTTTATTCAATTTTTAGTTTATTTGTTTCATGTCTTATTATGAAGCACTTTGTAATTTGTAACTATGAAAAGTGCTATACAAATAAACATTACTTAGTTACTTGCTTATGGTTAGTGTTAGGGTTTGGATATGGTTAGGGTTTTCCCTAAATAGGTCCATTAGTGAATGTTCAACACTGAACCAGCTTCATGTCCTCCCAAAGGTATTAAGGGGTGCATAGAATAGCTGATTGCTTGACATTACAGTAGTACCTCGCTAATTCATGGTTCGACTTTTGCAGACTCGCTCTTTCGAGGTTTTTCAAAGTAAGATCGGACATGACACACAACTTACTGATTGATGGATGAGCCGTACAAGCGGCATGGATTGTTTATTTAAAATACTGTATATTTTAAATTATTTCGTACCTCAGGGAGAAGCTCCCACTTGCATTTCTCCTCTGTGCTGAAGCAGCTTTGTGAAGGGTTAACCCTTTGCTCTCCAGATACACGATCAGCTTTTGTCTTCCAACTTAAAATTCAAAGTATGTCACATTGTAAAATCGTCATAATCACGAAATATAAAAATATTGTTATTTTTAATTATTTTAGAACTTCTATGTTCAGTTGTTTCAGTGTAATTGATCAAGAAGTAAATTTCTGCTCTGTGCTGCATCTGCTTCATCAAGGGTTAACCCTTTGCTGTACTGCTGCGCTTCGTTTCGGTTTTTCACTTATCGCGGGCTAGAACCTAACGATAAACAATGGACTACTGTAAAAGGAAAACTAAGTTACAAAACTAACTGGTGCAAGTTGTTGACCTTTAGACAATAATAATTTTTCAACATTGGTATTGGTCCAAAGTCCAAAGTTACTGCATACCTCATGGATCTCACTGCATATTTAATTTTAAATACAACTACTGTTTTTTTAACCTTTCTCTTTTGTTTAATGGCAGCAGTCTAACCTCTTTAGTTGGAATTGTGAAATGCTACTTCATTTGAAGTGACGTTTTATTTCAGCTGTGCTAAAATGTCTATATTTTAGGTCAAGAAACAACAGCTAATCAGCTAGCGTTCTGCATCATGGAACTTACAAGACATCCTGAAGTTCTGGAGAAGTAAGACATAAGATTACACTGTTGGTTATGCATAGTTAATAAAGACTGATTTCTGAAGTTAAGTTTTTACTCTACAGAGCGAGGAAAGAAGTGGATAATGTCATTGGGATGAAACAAAATCTAAGCTATGAAGACATTGGGAAACTGACCTACCTGCGACAAGTACTTACCATGAAAACCCAGAACTATTTTAGTCCTGACAAATATTTGCCCTCAGTTTTACTTGCTGTTGGAAAGCAACGATGGTCAATAATGTTTTTGCTTGTGTCTCTGTGGTATTCATTTGTCTGTTGTGTTAGCAAAATAGCTTATTGTAAATACTAGATATTATTAGAGAAATTTGCAGAAATTAATTGCATTGGATGTACATCTACAAGTGATTAACTTTTGGAGTCAACTCTACTAAAGATGGCTGCCATAACTTAGTAAACTTGACCAGCACAAAAATGGCTACAACTCTGTCAATTTCACATACGTTGAACTAATGTGATGTGGTAGTTGTTGAGGGTCATTCACAACTCAAGTGCTGACAGATCGTTCATCTTGCAATACTGTATAGAGAGAGATTGTGTAGTTTTACTTTCAAGCATTGTTCAAAACAACTATAACTTCAGTATTTCTCTTTGTAAGATGATGAAACTGGTATAAAAGATGTGGACACTGGTTCTCAAATGTTTTGGGTTCAGAGACCCCTTACAGGGGAGAAAAAGTTTCAGGGACCCCCCTCATAACATGTTTATTAAATAATTGTCTTCAATTTGTCTCTTTAATGCAATGAAAATATTTGTGTAACAAATACAGTACTCAAGACTTGTTCTTTAATAGTGTTAATACTATTTTTTATACTTTGAAACATGGGACATTTTTCATTCAAGACACACTTAACACATTTTTTAATTTCAACTTCGAGAAATCAAAGTTTTGATAAAATTAACAGAATCAAAAACCACTTTAAAACTTTAATCATATAATGAACATAAATGTGTTGCCATTTCTTCAAATTATTACAGAAATCTCTTTACATAAAACTGAACAGAATCAGAACAGCTGTTCAGACCAAGCAACAGCTTTTTTTTGTAAACCGATCAATGCCAGAGTGCAAATAGCATGGGGGGTGGGGCGGTGGGGGTCTGTGGGTCCTCCCCCAGAAATTGTTGAATAAAGTATATGTGATTTCCTACATTTTGGTGTATTTTAACATCAATATGCTTGTAAAAACAAACAAACAAAAGTTTATATTTTTACAAAGTAGTATTAGTATTTAGTATTTTAGTTTTTATGTTATATAAAGTAAAATACTAAATACTAATACTATACCATACACGGATTCATACAGATACAGTATACATGTTTGTTTTTTTTTGGCGGATCACCAAACAGGCTCACAGAACCTGGGGGGTCCGTAGACCCCAGTTTGAGAAGCACTGATCTAAGGAATGCTAAGTTTTTCGTTGTCTGAATAGTCCGTTTTCTAGTAACTTTAATAAGTTACTTCTGCTTCAGTTTATTTTAGAACTGCAGAGTTAGTATTTAATCTGTTCTGAAGATCTCACATCGTAATCTCTCCCTTAGGTGCTAAAAGAGACGCTGAGATTGTATTCAACTCTTCCTGGCATATCCCGTGAGATTCAGGAAGACATGGTGATTGATGGAGTCCACATTCCTGGGGGAGTCTCTTGTATGGTGAGTGTTTGGTTTCAGAACGTACCGCCATTGCAAAGCAGCTGGATTCACACTAGATCCTTGAGACCAAATCCCAAACGAACCTGTCATGCCAGGATCCACGCTGAGTCTTTGTGGCTGCGACGTAAAAGTTTGGAGGAGTCAGTGTCTGTACTAGTTACAGCCGAGGGTTATCTGTGGCAAGAACAGTGACGTGGTCAACTGTTTTCAGTCAATTTTTCAAATCTAAATGAAAAATTAATCTTCATTTGGAGCATTAGCAGACAGGTGCTTCATCCAGACAGCAGCTGTCTTTTTTTTTAATTGCTTTAATTTTTCTAAAATGTTTCTACAATAAAACCTCCCTGATGGTGTAACGAAAGCTCTAATGCGTCAGGCTCACACACTGTATATTTATTTGTTGGACGCTTCACCAACACCATCATCACCAAAGGATCCAACATCAAAATCTGTTTTAGATCATTCACAAATTATTCCGTACGACCAGAATGTGACGTATTCTTCTCATATTCAGTTGAACTCCTATGCAGTCGGGAGAATGGAAAGATTCTTCAAGGACCCACTGAAGTTTGATCCAGACCGATTTCACCCAGATGCTCCCAAGTAAGTAGAACATTTTTAAACATTTTAAACAGTATCATCCTGTCAACTTCTTTCTTGTGTCTGTTTTCCCAGGCCTTACTACTGCTACTACCCCTTTGCCCTCGGTCCACGTGCATGCCTGGGGCAGAACTTTGCTGAGGTGGGTAGGATAAATACCGTATTTTCCAGCGTATAAGTCACAGTCTTTCGCATAGATTTGTCAGTCCTGTGACATACGCCAAAGCGAGTTATATACTCCCCCCCATATTCATAACGCAATTTTTGACTGATGCTTTAAATTTCTAAGAACTGCAACAGTGAGTCCACCTGTGTGTGCTCGCTTCACTCAGCTTGTGCAGGTGGAGGAACGATGGAGAGTTAGCGGCTCTGGCCATGATGTATGTATGTATGGATGGATGGATGTGCAGCGCGCCCAGGCAAAATGAAGCTGTTTTGACCATTAAAGTGCATTTATTAAGGAAAAGTTAAACTGAGACACACCTTTGATATAATATCGAGCAAACAAATAATAGTTTTTAATTGTTAATCTTATAAAATTTCTTAGAACTGCAACAGAGAGTCCTCCTGTGCACGCTCACTTCATTCAGCTGGTGCAGCGGAGGAACGCTGGAGAGCTAGCGCTTACGGCCATGTATCCATCCATGCATGGATGGATGGATGGATGGCTGGCTGGATGGAGTTGTGCTGCTCAGGCAAAATGAAGCTGTTCTGACTATTTAATAAATGCGACAGGTCAGCAGTGACTCATAATAAATGCGACTTATTTTTTCCTCTTCATGATGCTTTTTTTAACTGATGCGATTTATACGCCAGACTATACAGTAAATTCAGGGCTTAATTTGTAAACTGATTGATGCCAAAACAGTGTTTGGGGGGTGGGGGGGGGTTAAAAATTACTATTTTGGAGAAGAACAGCAGGTTGTGTGTGAATGAGCAGCTCCGATTCTGTCAGGTGTCCTACCCCCACTCCTCCCTCCCCTCACTTCAGGTTCTGAGCTGAACTCTTCTCTGTTGAATTTATTGTTCCTGCTCCAGTTCTCGTGGCACCGTTTGAAGCACCTGAAGGCTTCAATTCTCTGTTGTACAACTAGGACAATCCATCCGTCCATCCATTAATCCATCCATCCATTTTTTATTAAAGTAAATTGGACAGTCTTTTTGACATTTTGATCGCTGTTGTTATTTTGACAAATTAGCGCTGTTGTTTTGAAACGTGACATATCATGTGAATAACACATAAAACATTTGGTCTTTGTATTTCTAATTTATTTTTTTACAGTAAGCTTTTTTTAATTTGTCATGTCTGAAATGTAGCAGTTCAGACACCTGCTGATGTGTGTGCTCTGTAGAGCTGTCTGGAGACGTTTCTGTGCGTAACGTGCACTGTCCACAGGGCATTTATTCTGTTGAATAAATGATCGTTTCTGTGTCAGGGGTCTGAGAGGAAGAGAGAGGGGGT